>JAYESA010000002.1:19296680-19896680 GCA_036927795.1 Iris macrosiphon | reverse complement strand
CAGGTCTGGCTAGGCACAGGATTACGTTCAGGGTAGGCATATCATGTTCGATGTACAAGCATGATTGTCCTCATTAATATATATCGATTGCCAGGCCAGTTGATTCAGTAGTTGCTCCACGAGCTGTGATTCAGTGATTCATCCATTCAGGGTGCAGATTCCCTGGTTCGGGAATTGCCTTGGTGACCTAATGGTCCCGGATACTTGCAGGTTCGTTCAGGCACGGAACGACTACGTAGTAGTCTTCCGGGGTTTGTATGAAAACATGGCAACATACAGGCAGACAAGCATGCATTTCTAAGGAATATAAATAAACACGTTTGCTCGGACCCGAAGGTAAGCCGAGGGGTGAAACCTTTAAGGGACTTAGCATGCGAGGGTCTGAACATATATAAGCAGTATTTCATTTTCCATGTTCTAGCATAAGCAATACAAGTTGGGATTATTCCCTTAGCTAGGTGCGTTGGATTTATTAGCATGCAGGGGGTGATTCACCTAGCGACTAGCATGAATATTCCAGATTTTATGTGTGCTGGCTAAGTGTCACGTCCCAGTCCTAAAAATAAGTAGGACTAGGACACGTAAGCATGCCAACCGCATGGATATGGCAACTCCAATATATGGAAACCAAATCCATACGTACGCTGTAATATGAATATAAAATCCACAAGTGGTATAAAATATAATACAAGTCACCGGGTAAAATCTAAATCTCATCCACCAAAATCATATAGAAATAAATAACCAGTATCTATGAAACTAGATCTCAATAAGAAGTATCTAAGGATGATAGTTGGATGGAAACAAATCCACTACCAACTCGAATATAAGAGCAAATACAATATGAGTACAACACCACAACACAATATAAGAATACCAACTATCCATCACAGCTCGAATAGAAGACATCCTCGGATCACATGTAACCATCCAAATCTGCGCTCCTGCAAATACTCAAGAAAAAATACACCTGGCAGCGGACCAGGTCCTCAGAGGGACGTAACAAGATACAGAAAATATGAGCCAATTTGAATACAGTAAACATGCATATGGTTTAAAAAAAAATAAGTACGCTGTACAAGACAATCTATATGAATGCAAATGAGGACAACTTTTCGACGTATGGGCAAGGGTAGTCTACTCGATCTAAGCCTCACAACTCACACACCCGTCTAGAACATCAGAAATCGACATACCTCTGGGGTAGCGACCAGCGCGACTCTACAGAAATCGACATACCTCTGGGGTAGCGACCAGCGCGACACACGCCCGTAGTGCAAACTATATACTACGGTTTACCAGAGTGGTTAAAAGCCCATACGCCTAATGATTGTCCTTCCATGATACTAGGTGCCATGTGTGTGTCAACATATCTAATACATAGTAATGACTGGAGAAAAACTACACATGCAAGAACTATACAGAAATGAAATAAATAAAAAGAAATATAAATAGCATGCAAAGTACTGTAAACAATTTGGCAAGGTATCTTGCCTGGGGTCCTGCTGCTGGTATGAATCAGGGTCCAAGTCACAGTCCAAATAGCCTATGTATTACAAATTTATCACGTCAAAAGATAATTTATTTTAATTTATTTAATTCTGGAATAATTACTCTAAAATCCTATTTTAATCTTATTATTCTTATTTTTATGTTAATTCCTAAATTTTGTCCAAAGAAACTAAATTTTATCAACTCGAGTCTCATGGCACGTAAATCGAGGCAATCTGTTGACCAAAAAGTCAACCGACACAAACTCAACTTTTATGCATAATTTCCTGTAGATTTCAGCGTCAAAAATATGCTGGAATTTATGGCTCGTCCGAGTTCAAATTCGTTTGAGAATTATGGCACATACAAATTTTGTATTGTGCACCGATGGTTAAATTCTAACCTAGAAGTTCTACAGAATTAACAGTATATAAATAATTCGAATTAAATTCTGGGAAAAATTTATGTCGATGATCTCGACATTAGCTTTCCGAAACTTTAAACGGTTCATGATTCTGACTCCTGGTTCTCCCGGAATCACGAAAACATCAAAACACGTCTATTTTCGGACATGCTGTGCTCTACGAATTTTACAGAATTTAATACTCATAATTTAGAAAAACAATTTATATAATCAGAAAGCTAACCTCATTATCGTTCTAACAAAAAAAACTGGAGCATGTTTGGAGTCCGGAGCTAGGAGATATCATCTTTTTAATTCGTCATAACTAGTGAAAAATGAGGCTGAATTTATGACGAATTTTGACTATTTTTTTGGACGAAAAAGAGAGGAATTTGGGGAAGAAAAATATGAAGGATGAGGTATTTATAATGGTGGACACTACTTAATTAAATAGGAGTTGGATTGGTTAATTTGGATAGGATTATGATGAATTTAAATAAGGATAGGATATGCATGAAGTTGATTTTCTAGTAGGTTCAGGATTTGAATTAATTTAAAATAGAGTTTGAATTTATCTCAATAATTTATAATCTTAAATATAATTAAAGATAATACAAATAATTTATAAAATCTTATTAATATCTATTAACACTAAATTAGCATCTATCTAATATTAAGACTATATATATCCAAATAAATCCTAAATAATTTTAAAATCTAAATAAATTTCTTAAAATTCTAAATAAATTACGAAAAAAATATAATTAAATATTTTAAACTAAAATAAATATTTGATAGGAACGACATGCAAGTATGGTCGTATAGTAAATCATAGAAGTCCTAGAAATTTATGTTTTCTAAGTTTTAATTACCAAAAATTCTAGAAAAATCTCCAAAAATCTAAAATAACCTAAAATAATTCTAAATGAATATTTATATAAGTAAATATACTAAAGAAAAAATTATTTTCTAATTAACTAAGAGAATACTCTAAATAAATTCAACATCTATAATAAATATAATAATATAAAATATACACAAATACCTATTTTGGGTGAGGGAGTTTACAATCTACCCAACTTAAAATAATTTCGTCCTTGAAATTAAAATAGAACATGGTTTCTCTCTATCTAATCTCACTTGATCACAATCTAAAAGAATTTACCTCAAGTTTAATAATGTAATTTCTACCCAACTTAGAATTTACCCATCTATCACATAAGGCTCTTACACTTAAGAAAATATTCCTCAATTTATTTTCTCATGTCATTCAATCCTCAAAACTTTAACACCAACTATATCATATGTGATGTGCCCTTAATCAATTATGAAAGATAGTCACCAAATAATATGATTGGCCTATGGGGTATATCTTGTACTATCCGTGTATCACTTATATCCAAGCACGAGATTTCGTCTTTCCAAAACAAGGGAAGACGGAAAGCAACGGAAAAGAGTTCAAGGAGGGGTAATAGAATGGAAGTATGGGAATCAAAGCGTTTAAAGAATTCAAATGAGAATTGTCAAGACAGTTGTGGATTAAAATCTTAATTTGGTAATTTCTTATTCGCATGCTCACATCGGTGCAGTTATGTACTTGATATGATATGCTTTGTCGTATCTAGAGGGTAAGTATATTTGTCTACTGGTCCACTATACATCTCAATCCACGTAAAATACTATTGCGAAGGGCGAATCAAGCACATTATGGCTAGCTAGACCATAATACACTGATTCTGATTAGACAATTTGTATTAGTGTGGTTGATCAGGCCCCAATAACACATATGTCATGAACAAGCTCGATATAAGATTAAGCTTGCAAAAACTAGGCTATAATAGCAGCATAATTCAAGGTAGCACAGAAAATATAACGCTGGATTATGATGTGAGAAGTTACAAAATAATTCAAGTTCGCAAAAGCAAAAACAACATAAGCAATAATAATAAAAGACTCTACAATCTCTACAGTTATCATACAACCTCCTTATCTAAGTCGCTAGTCGACCAAATAGGGCAAGGACCTCTAAATTCTATGGTCTGAATAAACACTGTCGTCTTTTGCTAGCATGCGATAAATATCATTCGGTTACACTTCAATTAATAGGTCAAAAGACTATGTGATACTAGGTGTCAAACATTATGGTAAAACTTCTAACTAACTCTAGTAGTGTCTATACTACTCTCAAGTCTTCTTAATATATCAAGGGGTAATGGTATAACAATCTAAAGATAAGGAATTCTAGGTTCACCAGATATTCTAAACTTAGTGGTGTGTCTATATTCTCGTTGTATTCTTAATAGGTGTGCTACTCTAATTATCATCCTAATAACAGGGGTTCCTATATTCTAGCAGGAGACTATACTCAAGGAACTATTAGGGAAGCACATGAATCAAGCAGGATACAATTGTTTAAAATAGAACAGATAGGAGGAGATGAATCACAGTCAATTGTGGATGAGATCCTATACTCTAGTCCTAGGTGCAGGCTTGTTCGGTACAGTAACGTAACCGAGACAATATGCTCTCGACCTGCATGGGCCACCACAAAAACATGTCACGTCCCAGTCCTAAAAATACGTAGGACTAGGACACGTAAGCATGCCAGCCGCATGGATATGGCAACTCCAATATATGGAAACCAAATCCATACGTACGTTGTAATATGAATATAAAATCCACAAGTGGTATAAAATGTAATACAAGTCACCGGGTAAAATCTAAATCTCATCCACCAAAATCATATAGAAATAAATAACCAGTATCTATGAAACTAGATCTCAATAAGAAGTATCTAAGGATGATAGTTGGATAAAAACAAATCCACTACCAATTCGAATATAAGAGCAAATACAATATGAGTACAACACCACAACACAATATAAGAATACCAACTATCCATCACAGCTCGAAGAGAAGACATCCTCGGATCACATGTAACCATCCAAATCTGCGCTCCTGCAAATACTCAAGAAAAAATACACCTGGCAGCGGACCAGGTCCTCAGAGGGACGTAACAAGATACAGAAAATACGAGCCAATTTGAATACAGTAAACATGCATATGGTTTAAAAATAAATAAGTACGCTGTACAAGACAATCTATATGAATGCAAATGAGGACAACTTTTCGACGTATGGGCAAGGGTAGTCTACTCAATCTAAGCCTCACAACTCACACACCCGTCTAGAACATCAGAAATTGACATACCTCTGGGGTAGCGACCAGCGCGACTCTACAGAAATCGACATACCTCTGGGGTAGCGACCAGCGCGACACACGCCCGTAGTGCGAACTATATACTATGGTTTACCAGAGTGGTTAAAAGCCCATACGCCTAATGATTGTCCTCCCATGATACTAGGTGCCATGTGTGTGTCAACATATCTAATACATAGTAATGACTGGAGAAAAACTACACATGCAAGAACTATACAGAAATGAAATAAATAAAAAGAAATATAAATATCATGCAAAGTACTGTAAATAATTTGGTAAGGTATCTTGCCTGGGGTCCTGCTGCTGGTATGAATCAGGGTCCAAGTCACAGTCCAAATAGCCTATGTATTACAAATTTATCACGTCAAAAGATAATTTATTTTAATTTATTTAATTCTGGAATAATTACTCTAAAATCCTATTTTAATCTTATTATTCTTATTTTTATGTTAATTCCTAAATTTTGTCCAAAGAAACTGAATTTTATCAACTCGAGTCTCATGGCACGTAAATCGAGGCGATCTGTTGACCAAAAAGTCAACCGACACAAACTCAACTTTCATGCATGATTTCCTGTAGATTTTAGCGTCAAAAATATGCTGGAATTTACGGCTCATCCGAGTTCAAATTCGTTTGGGAATTATGGCACATACAAATTTTGTATTGTGCACCGATGGTTAAATTCTAACCTAGAAGTTCTACAGAATTAACAGTATATAAATAATTCGAATTAAATTCTGGGAAAAATTTATGTCGATGATCTCGACATTAGCTTTCCGAAACTTTAAACGGTTCATGATTCTGACTTCTGGTTCTCCCGGAATCACAAAAACATCGAAACACGTCTATTTTTGGACATGCTGTGCTCTACGAATTTTACAGAATTTAATACTCATAATTTAGAAAAACAATTTATATAATCAGAAATCTAACCTCATTATCATTCTAACAAAAAAAACTGGAGCGTGTTTGAAGTCCGGAGCTAGGAGATATCATCTTTTTAATTCGTCATAACTAGTGAAAAATGAGGCTGAATTTATGACGAATTTTGACTATTTTTTTGGACGAAAAAGAGAGGAATTTGGGGAAGAAAAATATGAAGGATGAGGTATTTATAATGGTGGACACTACTTAATTAAATAGGACTAGGATTGGTTAATTTGGATAGGATTATGATGAATTTAAATAAGGATAGGATATGCATGAAGTTGATTTCCTAGTAGGTTCAGGATTTGAATTAATTTAAAATAGAGTTTGAATTTATCTCAATAATTTATAATCTTAAATATAATTAAAGATAATACAAATAATTTATAAAATCTTATTAATATCTATTAACACTAAATTAGCATCTATCTAATATTAAGACTATATATATCCAAATAAATCCTAAATAATTTTAAAATCTAAATAAATTTCTTAAAATTCTAAATAAATTACGAAAAAAATATAATTAAATATTTTAAACTAAAATAAATATTTGATAGGAACGACATGCAAGTATGGTCGTATAGTAAATCATAGAAGTCCTAGAAATTTATGTTTTCTAAGTTTTAATTACCAAAAATTCTAGAAAAATCTCCAAAAATCTAAAATAACCTAAAATAATTCTAAATGAATATTTATATAAGTAAATATACTAAAAAAAATTATTTTCTAATTAACTAAGAGAATACTCTAAATAAATTCAACATCTATAATAAATATAACAATATAAAATATACACAAATACCTATTTTGGGTGAGGGAGTTTACACTAAGCAAAGACAAGTTCACCGTAGCCACCCACCTTAGTGATGATTCGCCTCGGTAGAGCGATACGTCAAGCGAGCCTTTGAAAGTCCAAGCCGGATTCCTGTAGGGACAAGTCTGGACATCTTTTGCTTCTCGTTGAGACAAGACGGGTCGGGACAGCTGCACTATTGCCGTTTGAGACGGCAGTCCGCTAGAGCGGAATGGGGCGTTACATCCTACCCAACTTAGAAAAAGTCTCGTCCTCGAGACTTACTAAGGACAAGCAGTAATCTAGGGTTTGAGGCAACCCTAGACAAGTCGTTTGTACTTGTTCATTTGGATCTTCACTTGCACAAGCGTCGAAGTCAGCATATCGCTTAGACTGGATCGTGCGCACTTTTGAAGTGCACTTCTAGCGTGAACACGTCAACCAGCTTAGTGATAGCGAAGTCTCAACACTCGAGTTCACCTTTTCTTAAGTCTTGGATGGTGCACTAGTTCAAGGCGTCCCTCGAATAGATGCATTCAACCAAACTTAGAGTTAGTGAAAACTCGGACAAGCTACTAGCGATACTCTCAAGGGTTCGCACAGGCTGGCACAAAGGCCACTCGCAGCATACAACCAGACAAGCAATCATATCAATCAAAACGCATAGCAGCATACAACCAGACAAGCAATCATATCAATCAAAATGCATTTTAAAAGTATTTAAACTTATTGTTGGAACATCCCATCGAGGCATTGAGAGAGAGCGTGCACATAACCCACGAACGAGCTTTCGAAACAGAGATTTCGAGTTGGAGTCCAAAGGCGTAGAAGCCAGGCTCTGATACCACTATGTCATGCCCCGATCTCCCGCAGGCATTCGGCCATTCCCGCTAGGCGGGAATCACCCTCGCCAGCGCTCCCGCGGAACGATCGCTTAACCCATCCGGGCGTGATGCCGCACGAACGTGAACCGCGCTCGTGCAAGGCCATGATTCATTGGCTGGCGGTAAGAGTTCTAAGCCACAGAGTCGCACAGATTATCCGAGTGCAGCGGAGTCATGAACGCTTAGGCGATCGGTAACAGGTTCACTGAGTCGACAATATAGCGGAAGCATTGAAACACATTTGAAGTAAAGCAAGCTCTTTTTATTGATATGAATATGTGTTACAGGCGACGTATAGCCGAGATTACAAGTCGCTCAAGCCTCTCTCTCTGAAACATAAAGCGTGCCAAGTGGCTACAATTGTGGAATGATTGTAGAGTCGATGTTCAGGCGAGTGCGGGCTATGTTCCAATATTATGCCTATCGTGTCGGGCAGTGCGCCGTGCAACATGAGAGGAAACACGGCGAGACTTACCAACTTACCATCTCCTTTCCTGTTCAAGGCAAACATTGAGGCAACATTGTTAAATTCAAGCACGGCATGTATAAGCATTCAGGAGGCATAGCATATGCAAACACGAGGGTCGTTTTAACATGATCGTTCAGGTGTTTAGTTGTTTCTTTGATGCGATGCAGTGACTCGCACGCGGATAGCCGCTAAGCGAGGATGACTTATCTATATGAACATTAGTCGCTGGCATAGCCATAAAGGACCAATTTTAGTCTCTAACACGAATGGGGTGCAGTACGAGAGCACAGGATGCGCTCCACACCATTCCGTCTTTGCACAGGATGACTAAACAGGAGGGGGTTCCATCCGGATCGGGTCGGCCCCGGTGCCCCGGTGACCGCCCGTGGAACTTGAGATCCGAAGATCTCACTTGCTAACAAGTTGTCCGCGACATGCAGGTCTGTAATCGTTCAGGTCTGGCTAGGCACAGGATTACGTTCAGGGTAGGCATATCATGTTCGATGTACAAGCATGATTGTCCTCATTAATATATATCGATTGCCAGGCCAGTTGATTCAGTAGTTGCTCCACGAGCTGTGATTCAGTTATTCATCCATTCAGGGTGCAAATTCCCTGGTTCGGGAATTGCCTTGGTGACCTAATGGTCCCGGATACTTGCAGGTTCGTTCAGGCACGGAACGACAACGTAGTAGTCTTCCGGGGTTTGTATAAAAACATGGTAACATACAGGCAGACAAGCATGCGTTTCTAAGGAACATAAATAAACACGTTTGCTCGGACCCGAAGGTAAGCCGAGGGGTGAAACCTTTAAGGGACTTAGCATGCGAGGGTCTGAACATATATAAGCAGTATTTCATTTTCTATGTTCTAGCATAAGCAATACAAGTTGGGATTATTCCCTTATCTAGGTGCGTTGAATTTATTAGCATGCAGGGGGTGATTCACGTAGCGACTAGCATGAATATTCTAGATTTTATGTGTGCTGGCTAAGCAAAGACAAGTTCACCGTAGCCACCCACCTTAGCGATGATTCGCCTCGGTAGAGCGATACGTCAAGCGAGCCTTTGAAAGTCCAAGCCGGATTCCTGTAGGGACAAGTCTGGACATCTTTTGCTTCTCGTTGAGGCAAGGCGGGTCGGGACAGCTGCACTATTGCCGTTTGAGACGGCAGTCCACTAGAGCGGAACGGGGCGTTACAATTGGGGCAACGAGACTTAGAGTTAGGACTAGGAACTAGAAGTGTATGCTAGCGACTTTGGCGTTGAAATGAGCATAATAGAAGATAGGAATTGAGTGATAATGGATTTGGTTGGATAAGTTATGCGAAATAAGACGATATTAGAGAATTGTCAGACGGAACTCTTAGGATTGAAATTGGTGATATTCGAGATAAGTTGGCATAAGAAGTTAAATTGTTGCTTAGAAGATGTGCGTTGCTAGTAATACAATACCTGAGATTGGGTGAGATTGAAGTAGACGAAAACTAAAATGAACCAGAGTTCGGTTATTCAAGTAGCGAAGCGATCGGCAATTCAAAAGATTTTTACGAGTAGCTTGTCTGACTTAGCTGTCACTAAGCTTGGTTGAAATACACATATTTGGGGGACGCCTTGAATATGGGTACGATCCAAACTTAGTTATATGCATAACTCGAATGCAGGTGCATATAAAAATGTTCTAATTCGTATGGTCAAGTATAGCAACTAAAGTAAGACTGCCTCAACCCAAGATCATCACTTGTGATAGATTATAACATACTCCGTGTTAAGTGATATATGTTTCGCACTAAGTCGTCGTAAAGAATGAGTTAGAAGTTGGATTGAATGATAGAGTCATTCAATGAGGCAGACCCCGCACGCACGTGACACGAAATAGGAAACGAGTAGAAAATTGTGTTCGAACGGATCTAATGTTACAGATTGATATGCTTGAATTAGATTCCATAGTGTGCAATTGGTCAATTTGCGCTCAGGAAGTCTCGAGGATGAAACTTGTTTTGAGTGGTGTATAATGTAATGACCCGCTCCGTATCTATGCGGATGGCCGATTCAAATGGCACAAGTACGATGACTCGACCTGCTTTGCTCAGCGAGAAGACTTGCTTGAGGCAAAGAATTTCCAGACTTGGACCTTCAGGAGTTCAGACTTAGACTTTCAGAGGCTCGCTCGGAGTATCGCTCGACCGAGGTGAATCATCGCTAAGGTGGGTGGCTACGATAAACTTGTCTTTGCTTAGCCAGCACACTTAAAATACGGTTGATATATGCTAGTCGTTAGATGAATCACCCTTGCATGCTAATAAAGAATATAACACATCTAGCTAAGGAAATAATCCCATATGATGTATCTTTGTATAGAACATAGAAGTAGATCGGTTGAACGAAATGGTAGGCTTTACAGTTCTTATAATTTACCTCGTAATGTTGCTTTTGTTCCTTATATGTTCTTTGAAGCACATTGTTCCATATGTCTTGAAATATTTATCACATAGATTCTGGTTAACTTACCTGTGGCAGAAGACTATCAAAATAGTCATTTCATGCCAAATAATAGAAACATAAAAATCTTCGGGACTGTTGGGTCACCAAGGCAACGCTCAAAATGGGAGCTGCAATAAGTAGTAAACCGTCAGCATAAACGGTGCATGAAAATAGAAACACACCCGATCATGAGATCTCTGAAAGAGTTGAATGCATAATTACTATGTCAAGTAGCTATGTTCATTCAAGGTGTTAAGATATTGCATATAATAGAAGCTTAGTGTTGGTCGTCAATGGTCATGGAAAGTCCTATGCACAGGCTTCAGGTTCCTACGGACGATACGCTGGTCGCGTCGGGACCGATCCGAATCGGTCAGGAATATTTCAGATAGTCGTTGCTTCTGACGGGAAGGCGTGTAGCGAGACTCGCTACCTGATTTGCATTCCATTTACGTGCTGAGACTATACCTTGTCCATGGAGGCTCGTCAGGTCATAAAACCAAATTTGTGTCATTAGTATATTGCATACGTGGCGGCAACCCGCGTATGCGCTCATTGGAACTTGTGGTAAGTAACAGATGGAAGGTGCATTATGCGTACAGATCGTTAATTGGACCAAGTAGTCTGAAGCTTAAAACACATTTGAGTAGTCTGAGTATAATCTACATATATAAGTAAAACATGCTGGTGTAAAATGAGTATAAGATATCTGAGTAATCTGCACAGTATAAGTCAAAAATAATATGAGTATCATAAATTGTGTACATCATGCACCTGATTTAGAAATGCGCTTGTAAAATACATGTGTTCGTTATGCGATCGTTGGGATATATATATATATATATATATATATATATATATATATATATATATATATATATATATATATATGTGTGTGTGTGTGTGTGTGTGTGTGTGTGTGTGTGTATGTGTGTATTCGTGCTTGGCTTAACTTGGTTTTATACTTGGGCAGGGAAGGATAAATGATAAGTTGGTAAGTATCGCCGTGTTTCTTGTATATCGCACGGCGCACTGCCACACGAGATAGGTTTTGTATCTTATGCATGAAATTGACCCTAAGGCAAGAATAGCAAGATAACTTAATAGTTGGTACACGGAACTAATATTACATGTTGGATTTGTCGAGCGGGCGAGAAACCTCCCCACCAGTGCATTCATGTACTAATAACCCATCAGATTGCTTGCAGGGTACGAAAGAACCTCGTTCGGTGCAGAATGTCCCCTCCTGCATGCTAAGGCATAGAGTTCGCTCTGGAGCCTTGGAGTCTTTTGTCCAGAGCTGAAGCACATATACATGATATAATGTTGGAACATCACCTATGTATCATACCAAGTTATAAGCCGCTTGGCTTGCCTTTATCGTTTGAGAGAGAGAGAGATCTTTAGTGACTTGTAATCTCAGCCTAGTGCCGTTTGTAGCCTTATTCATTTTCAATAAAGAGAGCTTGTTTATTTATTCAAAACTTGTGTTGTTCTATGTTTCCGCTATATCGACTTGGTGAACTAGTTATCAATGGCCGTTACGGTATTTCCCTTACGCGAGCGCAACTCTGGGCTCGTGCTGCATTACGTCCCGATGGAAACGATCGTCTCGCGGGAGCACTGGCACGATAATTCGCGCCAGGAGGGGACAGCCGATTCCAACGAAAGATCGATGCGTGATAGCTAGAGCTCACCCGAGTCCTAAGGTAGCTCCTCTCTTGGTCATGCCTCGAGTAAAAGTTGTGAGACTTAAATGATGAGTCCAAAATGAACCCTTTGATGAGTAATAGGTCTTTAAGATGAAAATATATATATATGAGGCCAAGACGTCCTATAGAGTCAGGCCCCAAGTGTCATCTTGGGGCCAAGATTATATAAGGCAGGTACGCACTCTTCTTGGACCTGAGAAGAAGAGTGGTCAGTGAGAAGAGGTATAACCATCCCGTTTAGGCGGACGATCTCGAGATCAAATCGCGGGAAGGTGTGGGACAGTGGGTCCAAATGGCATACAATGCAGCGTGCACAAAGTCATGTGTATATCGTCGGACATCTAAAAAAAAGAGTGTTAAGACATGTTGGCATTGAGTGGACCCAGACTGGTCTGGTCCATTCCAGACTGGGTTCTTCATGGTTTGGATCTTGATACATGCTTGACCCCCCCATATATAGGAGTCATTTCTTGCTAGGTTTAATATATTGGCATCAACCCATGCCTATATTATATGATGGTTCCCTTAGAGAGAAACCTAAGACTGAAAATCTCTTAACTCTCTCCAACTCTCCAGCTCTTTCCTCTTCCCTCCCTAGTAGAGGTTCCATTATGAGGTAGAGAGTAATAAGTTCTTCTTAGGGTTTATTGAAATTATTCTCTAGAAATGGTCTTACATCCATGTCGTATAACAACCCGCTCCACTCAGTTCAACAAGATGAATCGTTGGCACAACGACATTGAGACTTGGCTTATGCAGAGGCTTGCTCAGAGTCCCGTTTGATCGAGGAAAGTCCTCGTTCAGGTGGGTGTCTTCGGTGAACTCGTCTCTGCCTTATCTTCACACTTAATAAAAAATGGACGTTACATGCTATTCGTTATGAAATAACTTGATAAATGCTAATAAAAAAGATGAACCAACATAGCTAAGGGAATAATCTCATCTTATATCACATTGTGTAGAACACGAAAATAATAACTTGTTACTAGAGATAATGTTTTATTTTGTGTAAAGTAGAGTTTTTTTATGCTGCTACTTAGATTGTCGATATGTTGCCATAATATATGCTTTCACACGGTTGTAATAGTTTTTACATAGATTATACCACTGTTTGGAGTACTTCGTAGAATATTGTTCAATCAGTTTTAACAGGAAGACTATCAAATAGTTGTTCCAAGTTAGAGATAGAATATGGAAGAATTTTAGGACCGTTGGGTCACCAAGGCAGTCCCTGGACTGGGAGCTACATAAAGATGTAAAGTTTGACATAAGAGAAACAACTTAAGTAATATGGTAAAGATGGAGTAAGAATTCATACATGCATGGTCACGAACAACTTGTGCACAAGGTTTGGTTTGTTCTCGAACGACCGTCGGGGCACCAGATCGTATCGGCCCGGGAGAACTATAATTCTAGCCTAGGTGATTGAGAAACTTGTACCGAGCTTGTTAACCGCGCTGTAGGGATCTCCGTCTAACCTATCTAGTATATCCCTACTAGCTGAAGTATTAGCACTAAGAGATTCAGGATAATTACAGCGGGGCCCGCTACCTACGCTGTAGGAATCACCATCTAAACCAGGCTACAGTCCAGATGGCTTGTGGTGCCAGTGACCTTCATATAGATTAAGTCGTCATGCTAACAGCAATCCATCTACAAGTCTGTTGGTATTCATAACAAGATAATGGATGCACTGCACACTATATATTTATAAGCCTAACATGTTTTTCGTTGAGACAAGTTCATGACACTCAGAGTTTACGTAGCTACTCCTTTGTTTCATTATATATATATATATATATGTGTGTGTGTGTGTGTGTGTGTGTGTGTTGGATATCATTGATTCATCTTTTAGCAGGGAAGGATGAACGTAATTATTGGTAAGTTTGGTTTCTATCGTTCGTTGTGTGACACTCTTTTTTTGGTACACAAGTATATTTTATATTTACTATCCTTGTAACTGATTCTTAAGGCAATATTAGAAAGATAACATAATAGTTATGTGCACTCACATGATGGACGTATTTTGTTGGGTGGGCGAGAGGCCTCCCTACCAGTGCATTTCTACGTACTGATATCCCACCCAATTGTCTGCAGGGTACAGGAAGTAGATCATTCGGTGCGGAGTTCTCTTGCATGGGCTGGGGCATTAGAGCATTCTTTGGCGCCTTAGAGCATGGCGGCTGGACCTAGAATCTCATGTATATGGGACATAATGTATGGAACATCATCTACTATATTATTCTCAAGTTGTAAGCCTCCGGGTATAACCCATTGTATTATGAGAGAGAGAGAGAGAGAGAGAGATTGTAAGGTTGGCTTCAAGCTGTTGTATATTTAGGTCTCCGATGCACCGTTCTGGGCATCTTTGATACTATTTACCGAATTTCAGGCGAGTACATTCTCTGACAATTTTTATTATATTAATTATTACTATGATTCTAGTTGTAGTATATGCTTGATTCCGACATAGCAGATACACGGGCTAGTATTATTGTCAGGCCCCAGTCCCAAAATACGTAGGACCAGGAACATGACACGCCAGCTACACATTCGACCAGACTCTGGTCTGACTCGAATACGTATAAGCTGTATAATATAAAAGGCACTATCTAGATATTCCATAAATATAAACCTCTATATCTCAATCCACAATGTACAACAGTATACAAGAAAGAGATATATGTGCTAAAGTCGGCCGCCCAATATCACACAAACTTGAATAGACTCGAAAAGAGATGAGTCTACAAAAACTAGGCTACAACAGCAGATGAATAATCAATAAGAATAAAGTAACCATACTATCGGTGGAAATAATATGAGTACCTGATACAATGCCCGCAAGGCGTACAACTCCATCAGCAACTCCAATGCTCCGTAATCGTCTATGCTGCAAAATTGGCAGGGGACCAGGTCCTCAGAAGAATGTAACAAGGTACAAAAATACAGCATACCAAGTATAACAGAAAGTAAAGTGCAACGACGGGGTAATCTAGCATAACCAACTAAGTGTGACACAGTTTAAAGATAATGTTCGACGCGTGGGCTGTCCAAAATAAAATTGTAGCACCGGATACGGAAACACACGGAACGTATCGCAGCTCCGGACAAAGAGTCACACGGGTGATACAACTACACTAGATACAGGGTCACTATAGAAATAATATATATATATATATATATATAAGCGCGTGCAGAGGAGCCTAAACGTCTAGTAACTGTCTTTTCCATCCCAAGTGGTCAACGATTATGCGTTGAACCTGAACCTCTATCTAACAGTCTCGTCACACTGAAATAACTCAATAATCGCGACCCTAAGGTCGTCCCAGTCTCCGGTCATGATGTCAGTATCAGGATACATGAAATCTGACACGATAATAGTGTATAAATGTGTCCTGGGGTGATGATATACTTAAGTATATACATCGAGGTATTACAAATATCTAACATTCGTTATAAGACGGTACGACGAACGTTTGCACCCGGCTGTGATCCGGACGTGAAGTATCGATCGTAAACAAAAACACGCATAATGTACATAATGAGACAATAAAATATCTGTAACTGAAATACCGGGTGGCAAGGTACACTTGCCTGTGTCCGGTTGGTGATAACGGGGATCTGGTACCACATCCAAGTCCGCAGGTCCCGTAGTACCTAGAGACGAGATACAAACTAAATCAATAAATTATCATACAGCAAACAGGGATGTGACACACGTCTAAACCTATGCTCAGACTCAGCTACAACTTACCTAGACACGAAGCCAGAGGGTTGACCAGGATAGGTTACATCTAATATGATCTATCACAGTATACTACCATCAGAAAATCCTCAATCTTATATCTCACCACGGTGTCTATCAGTATCTTAAGCCATGATCAATCCTCAGGTTTTGCCCCGGTGTTCATAGACGTTAACAAGCATATTCAGATATCATCCTCGAACAAATTAATTATTAATTATTTAAACCCTCAATTATAAAAATTGGCAATAAATTTATTTGAACATTCTTTCACATACACATATCTACCCCTCTATCATTCCATGATTAGTTATCATCTCTCAATAAAAGTCCCATATTTTGATATCACAACACAAACTCAGTCAACTTGTCAACAATGTATATAACAATAAACCATAAAACTCAAGTAGCATACACCTAAGGCTCGATAATAACCAATATTTGATATCATACACCATTTCACTGTAATTGTAATCCTGCTCCTCAATACCCATCTAACTGCATAAAATCCTGAGATCTCACATCTAGCATTTATTAACCCTAAACTCAATATATATTATTCAACCCTCAAAAGCAGATATTTCGCAACATCGAACTAAAATACCAATGCATATGCATACCTTTAATTGCATGTAATAAACCCTAAAATCTCGTGTAGCAACCCTTGAATAAATCCATATCCCTTACAACCATTCATGCATATTATACTAAACCTTAAATTCACATGCCTTAAATATTAACCCTGTATTTTCCACCCATGCATATAGTTCATAACCATTTCATGCAATCCCAACCATAAACAAGGATCCATTTATTCTCATACCCTTACTCATGTATATCCATTTATTTTAATTTAAAACTTATGAAAATAAACCCTAAACTAAATCTAAATTATGAACCCTAAGTAATATGTAACAATATAAAATAATTAAACTAATCAAAACCATAATATAATATAAAAGGGAAAGGGGGAGGCTTGTGGTGGCACGCCAGGTGGTTGCCGATCGGAGGGGGATGTGCTGGTGTGGGTGGTGATGGTGGTGGTTCTGGAGTAGGGTCGAGAGGGGGAGGCCGGTGAGCAGGTGGCCGGGGCAATAATGGTGGTGGTGGTGGCTACTTGGCCGAATGAAGGTAGTACAATAGTGTGTGGAGGTGGCTGCTTGGCCGAATGGAGGTGGTGCAATGGTGTGCGAAGGTGGCTGCTTGGACGAATAGAGGTGGTACAATGGTGGTGGCAGTAGTCGAGAGGGTGGTGGAGTGTACAGCTGGCCAGAGCTCTGGTCGAAGAAGACGAGGGGTGCTGCTCGGGGTCGATTTTGGTCGAGCCACGACGGGCTCCAGCTCGTGGAGGGAGGTCGACGAAGTTAATGGTGGAGGGAGATCGGATGTGTAGTTGGTAGACGGGTTCATCGGGGAAAGGGCTGGCCGAAGGTGGAGCGGGGTCGGATGGAGGTACAGTGGAGTATGGCCGGCTCGGGTGAAGGAGGTTGGTGGCGGAGATGGCCTGCCTGAGGAGTAGTCGTGGCAGCGCCAGATTGAGGTATAGGCCGGAGCGTAGACAGCGGTACAGGTTCATGGGGTGGCCGACTCTCGGCCGGGGTATGGGTGGCCGGAGGATCGGTTCTCCAAGGAAGGAGAAGGAAGGAAGGAAGAAGGGGAAGAAGAAAGGAAGAAGAATGAAGAAAGGAAATAGGAAGGAGGCTCGATTTTTAATATAGAGGAGGAAGGAGAGAGAAAGGGACCAGGGGTTTCTCTAGGCATGGGGATTAGGGCCTGCCTTGGGAAAAGGGGAGAAAGAGACATTATATAGGGGGTTGTGTGGAGGATGTGTGGTGAGGATTTGCCCATTTCATATGGGTGGTTGAGATTTCACATGAAGAAAAATAATTTCTTCATGCAAAAGAGAGTGGGGTTGTGTTGAATCAGTCAAGGGTTGAGGGTGAGCCTTCTTCATTGGCTTGAGCCAATGAGGGGATGACACCTAATGCAATATTTGTGAATAAGCCCCTTAAATTTGGGAATTTACACAAACACATGAAATAATACAAAAATTATGGGAGAATTGGTGTTTGGTGTTTTGTAGAGTGAGGAGGTGTTGTGTGTTTTGCATGGGCTTAATTAAATGGGCATTGGAATTAAATTTGGATTAAAATATGATTAGTCAAAGTTGGTATCCCCAATTTAATTAGAATAAATTATGTCCCGTGCTTTTTAATTAAATGGGGTACTTGGGGTCTCAATTTGAGAGAGACTCAAAGGTCAAAAATGGTGTAGGCTTGGAGTTAGTCTTAGACCATTTAGTTGGTCCGGCTCAACGGGTTAAGTTGGTGTCTCAAAATTGATGATAACGACACAGGTGTCCGACACCAGATTAAATATAGGATTTTGGATACGGGAAGTGCAATTAATTTAGGGTGCAATGGATTTGATTTTGAGAGACGGGAAAGTCCAGCACTTAAATTGGCGGGTCAAGTCAAAGTTGCAACAATTTGTTGGAATTTATGGGCTGATATTAGGCTCCGAATAATTCAACAATGGTAGGGGGCGCCAAGGGTTTAATTAAAATAAATAGACATCTATAACTTTACTCTAAACCTCAATCAACTGCTGCTAAAACAAAATTTTCTATCCCATACCAGACTATCTATAGAAATAAATAAGGGGGTTTACATCTTTCCCAACTTAGAAAAATTTTATCCCCGAAATTAAAAGTAAGGCACGATACTACCTACAAGAATTTAAAACAAACTGGTAATCAAATGCGGTACATAAATTCGTACCTTGATCATCAAAAAATACGAAAAATACAGCCGAATAGAATCCTCGCGCTCCTAGGTAGACTCGCCTGGCAAATGATGCTTCCATGCAACTCTGACCAGTCAAAAAATCTAACCTCTCAAAGTTTTCTCACTGTGATCGAGTATCTCCACTGGCCGCTCCACGTAAGATAAATCAGGTCCGACTGTTATCTCCGAATGATCAAGCACGTGGCTAGGGTCCGTCACGTATCTTCTCAACTGTGATACATAAAATACGTCATATACTTCCTCTAATAATGGAGGCAATGCAAGATGATAAGCCACTTCGCCAACTCATTCTAAGATGTCAAAAGGTCCAATGTACGTCGGACTCAGCTTGCCTCTGCCTCCGAATCTGATGGCACCACGAGTAGACAATATCGTCAAAAATACATGGTCACCATCCTTGAACTCCAAAGGTCTGCGGTGCGTATCTGTCCAATGTTTCTGTCTGTCCTGTGCTGCACGCAGGTGGCTTTGAATCTGCTTGACCTTCTCCACTGTCTGTGTCACCAACTCTGGACCAAGTATCTGACGCTCTCCCACGTTACTCCAACATACTAGTGACCTACATTTCTATGCCGTACAGTGCCTCATAAGGTGCCATCTGTATGCTAGCGTGGTAGTTGTTATTGTAGAAGAATTCCATTAAGTGTAGATGGTCCTTCCAAGGTCCTCCAAAATTGATCATGCACGCTTTCAACATATCCTCTAATATCTGTATCGTGCGCTCTGACTGGCCATCAGTCTGTGGATGATATGCAGTGCTGAACATGAGACGAGTTCCTAGACTCTCCTATATCCTCT
Source organism: Iris macrosiphon (assembly GCA_036927795.1). Taxonomy (NCBI): domain Eukaryota; kingdom Viridiplantae; phylum Streptophyta; class Magnoliopsida; order Asparagales; family Iridaceae; genus Iris; species Iris macrosiphon. The sequence goes on along the minus strand of JAYESA010000002.1, from coordinate 19,876,946 downwards.
GCCAAAAATATAACATGAATCTGGAATCATGATCCGATACGATGCTGACAGGCACTCTATGTAGTCATACTATCAGCCTCATATACATGTCTGCTAATATCTCCATGGACTGCCCAACTCTGAAGGGCAAGAAATCTGCATACTTGGTGAGCCTGTCTACGACAACCCAAACTGTATTCTTTCTGTTAGGGCTCTACGGGAATCCTGTGACGAAGTCCATGGTAATGTGTTCCTACTTCCACTCGGGAATGGGAAGCGACTGCAATAGTCCTGCAGTCCTCTGATATTCAGCCTTGACTTGCTGACAAACCAAATATCTCGCCATGAATCTTGCAATCTCTCTCTTTATCCAATGCCACCAGTAATTTTGTCCCAAATTTTGGTACATCTTCGTACTCCTGTGATTAATCTTCCTGCTTAAGGCATCTACTACTACATTTGCCTTATTAGGGTGGTACTGCAACTCAATTTCATAATCTGTCCTCAACTGTAGCCAGTGCCTCTGTCTCATGTTGAGCTCCTTCTACGTGTAGACATACTTCAGACTTTTTGTGATCTGTATAAATCTCAACATGCTCTCCATAAAGGTAGTGTCGCCATGGCTTTTATTGCAAGTATCACTGCAGCTAGCTCTTGGTCATGCGTCAGCTAGTTCTCCTCATGAACTCTCAGCTTTTTTGAGGCATAGACCATCTATTATATCTAAGCATAACTCATATTTGATGAGCTTGGCATACATCCTCTCCTGCCTCAGCGTCTCCAACACAATCCTGAGATATCTCTCATGCTCCTCCTGGCTCTTGGAATATACCAAGATGTCGTCGATAAATACCACTACGAACTTATCTAAGTACTAGTGGAAGATATTGTTCATCAAGTTCATAAATATTGCTAGCGCATTGGTTAAACCAAACGACATGACTAGAAACTTATAGTGTCCATACTTCGTTCGAAAAGCCATTTTTGGAATGTCCTCTCTCCGTACCTTGATCTGATGATAGCCTGATCTGAGATCGATCTTTGAGAATACATATGCGCTGCTAAGCTAATCAAATAAATCATCGATGCACGGCATATGATACTTGTTCTTTATTCGTTACAGCCCTTAATGTCCTGTAATCAATACACAAGTATACTGTCTCATCCTTTTTCGGCACTATTAAGATGGTTGCTTCCCATGGATAAATACTAGCCTGAATGAAACCCTTGTCTAAGAGATCCTCTACTATGGACCTTCAACTCAACCAAATCTATCGGTGCTAGTCTGTAGACGGAAGAAAATAATTGGCTCGGCTCTTGGAGTTAACTCTATAGCAAATTCTATCTCTCTGTCAGGTGGCAGGCCGGAAAGATTCTCTAGAACCACATCCTCAAACTCTGATATAATGCGGGGGTACACTGGTTCACCTTCTGCAATGTGTTCCTCTAAGGTAGATGGGCACCATGCTCCCGGGCTCTCTGAAGAAACTCAAACTCAGGGTAATCCGGTGGTCATAAATAATGTAACCATGCCGACAATCTAGCGTCGCATGGTATTGGCTCAACCAATCCATGTCTAGGATAATGTCATAGTCTAGACTAAACCTCATAATAAATTCTTTCGTTCTGTTTTCAACATCAATCCTCAAAAGAAAAAAATTTCTTGCCTAATGTATAATTTCTCTTCTCCTCAAGGTTTTTCCTAAAATTTTATTCCTTAAATTTCTTTGTTATTTATCTCTCCAAGTCACATAGTACAATAATGGTATCACCCAAGCACATACTAGAATTCCCGAAATTAGATCATTATCTTCCAAGTGAGAGCCTGAAATTTTATCCTCACCATTTCCCAATATCATTCCTGGTATCGCCATCATATACAACAACTAAGTTCTAGCATCGGGCTATGAATTCCCATAAATTATTCTAGGTCATGATCAACAATCTTTTCAGCTCCCAGTATTTCCAAGATCACTGCTATCTCAAGCACGGGTAGGGTACTACTACGTCCAATTCTCTTGCTAGCCTTCCACACTAGTTCTAGAATCCAAAAAGAACCTATCATCCTACCCTACCGAGGGTAACAATCTTTTCAGAGATTATTGCATAAATTATGTCTTCTGCCATCTGAATTATAATCTTCTTCTGGAGGAAACCATCAGGCACAAGCGTTCGCCTTCCCGAATAATAGGGTATGAGAAGCAATGATAACGATACCGACGAAAGTTGAACGAATACAAATTGGAAGTCCAAGGGCGATAATCACATAGAAAGTGAGTTTTTAAAATTGATTATGGATTGAGATCCTATTCAACAATCATAATATATATTCCTAATTTGCAGGCTCGCTTGGCACAGTCAGGTGACCAAGACAATTTAAATCGGACCTACATGGGCCACCACAAAAATATGTTAGGCCCTAGTCCCAAAAAACGTAGGACCAGGAATACGGACATGCCAGCTACGCATTCGACCAGACTCTGGTCTGACTCGAATACGTATAAGCTGTATAATATAAATAGCACTATCTAGATATCCCATAAATATAAACCTCTATGTCTCAATCCATAATGTACAGTATTATACAAGAAAGAGCTATATGTGCTAAAGTCGGCCGCCCAATATCATACAAACTCGAATAGACTCGAGAAGAGATGAGTCTATAAAAACTAGGCTACAACAGCAGATAAATAATCAATAAGAATAAAGTAACCATACTGCCGGTAGAAATGATATGAGTACCTGGTACAATGCTCGTAAGACGTACAACTCCATCAGCAACTCCAATTCTCCGTAATCGTCTATGCTGCAAAACTGGCAGGGGACCAGGTCCTCAGAGGGACGTAACAAGGTACAAAAATACAGTATGCCAAGTATAACAGAAAGTACAAGTGCAATGACGGGGTAATCTAGCATAACCAACTAAGTGTGACACAGTTTAAAGACAATGTTCAACGTGTGGGCTGTCCAAAATAAAACTGTAGCTCCGGACATGAAAACACACGGGACGTACCGCAGCTCCGGACAAAGAGTCACATGGGTGATACAACTACACTACATACAAGATCACTATAGAAATAATACATATATATATAAGTGCGTACAGAGGAGTCCAAACATCTAGTAACTATCTTCCCTATCCCAAACGGTCAACGATTGTGCGTTGAACCTGAACCACTATCTAACAGTCACGTCACACAGAAATAACTTAACAGTCGCGACCCTAAGGTTATCCCAGTCTCCGGTCATGATGTCAGTATCAGGATAAAGGAAATTTGATAAGATAACAGTGTATGAATGTGTCCTGGGGTGACGATATACTCAGGTACATACATCGAGGTGTTACGAACATCTAATATTCGTTACAAGAAATTATGACGAACGTCGGTACCCGACTGGTATTGGGACACGAAGTATCGATCGTAAATAAAAATGAACACAATGTACATAATAAGACAATAAAATATATGTAACTGAAATACAGGATGGCAAGGTACACTTGCCTGCGTTCGGCTACTAATGACGGAGATCCGGTACCACGTCAAAGTTCGCAGGTCCCGTAGTACCTAGAGACGAGATACAAACTAAATTAATAAACTATCATACATCAAACAGGGATATGACATACGTCTAAACCTATGCTCAAACTCAGCTATAACACACCTAGACACGAAGCCAGAGGGTTGACCAGGATAGGTTACATCTAATACGATCTATCATAGTATACTACCATCAGAAAATCCTCAATCTTATATCTCACCACGGTGTCTATCAGTATCTCAAGCCATGATCAATTCTTAGGTTTCACCCCGGTGTTTACAGACGTTAACAAGCATATTCAGATATCATCCTCGAACAAATTAATTATTAATTATTTAAACCCTCAATTATAAAAATTGGCAATAAATTTATTTGAACATTCTTTCACATACACATATCTACCCCTCTATCATTCCATGATTAGTTATCAACTCTCAATAAAAGTCCCATATTTTGATATCACAACACAAACTCAGTCAACCTGTCAACAATGCATATAACAATAAACCATAAAACTCAAGTAGCATACACCTAAGGCTTGATAATAACCAATATTTGATATCACACACTATTTTACCGTAATTGTAATCCTGCTCCTCAATACCCATCAAACTGCATAAAATCCTGAGATCTCACATCTAGCATTTATTAACGCTAAACTCAATATATATCATTCAACCCTCAAAAGCAGATATTTTGCAACATCGAACTAAAATACCAATGCATACGCATACCTTCACTTGCATGTAATAAACCCTAAAATCTCGTATAGCAACCCTTGAATAAATCCATATCCCTTACAACCATTCATGCATATTATACTAAACCTTAAATTTATATGACTTAAATATTAACCCTGTATTTTCCACCCATGTATATAGTTCATAACAATTTCATGCAATCCCAACCCTAAACAAGGATCCATTTATTCTCATACCCTTACTCATGTATATCCATTTATTTTAATTTAAAACTTATGAAAATAAACCCTAAAATAAATCTAAATCATGATCCCTACGTTATATGTAACAACACAAAATAATTAAACTAATCAAAACTATAATATAATACAAAAGGGAAAGGGGGAGTTTACCATGGTGGCGGCGTGTGGTGACACGCCGGGTGGTTGCCGGCCAGAGGGGGATGTGTTGGTGTTTGTGGTGATAGTGGTGATTTCGGAGTAGGGTCGAGAGGAGAGGCCGGTGAGCAGGTGGCCGGGGCAATGCTGGTGGTGGTGGTGGCTGCTTGGCCGGATGGAGGTGGTGCAATAGTGTGTGGAGGTGGCTGCTTGGCTGGATAGAGGTGGTACAATAGTGTGTGGAGGTGGCTGCTTGGCTAGATGGAGGTGGTACAATGGTGGTGGCAGTAATCGAGAGGGTGGTGGAGTGTACATCAGGCCGGAGCTCTGGTCGAGGAAGATGAGGGGTGATGCTCGGGGTCAGTTTCGGTCGAGCCATGGCGGGCTCCGACTCGTGGAGGGAGGTCGATGGAGTTAATGGTGGAGGAAGATCGGATGTGCAGTTGGTGGACGAGTTCACCGGGGAAAGGGCTGGCCGGAGGTGGAGCGGGGTCGGATGGAGATGCAGTGGAGTGTGGCCGGCTCGGGTGAAGGAGGCTGGTGGCGGAGATGGCCTGCCAGAGGAGCAGTCGTAGCAGCGCCAGATTGAGATGTAGGCCGGAGCATGGACAGCGGTACGGGCTCGTGGGGTGGCCAGCTCTCGGCCGGGGTGTGGATGGCCGGAGGATCGGTTCTCCAAGGAAGGAAGAAGGAGAAGAAGAAAGGAAGAAGAATGAAGAAAGAAAATATGGAGGAGGCTCAATTTTTAATGTAGAGGAGGAAGGAGAGAGAGATGGAGTGGGGGTTTCTCTAGGCATAGGGATTAGGGCCTTTTTTGGGAAGAGGGGAGAAAGAAACATTATATAGAGGGTTGTGTGGAGGATGGGTGGTGAGGATTTGTCCATTTCAAATGGGTGGTTGAGATTTCACATGAAGAAAAATAATTTCTTCATGCAAAAGAGAGTGGGGTTGTGTTGAATCGGTCAAGGGTTGAGGGTGAGCCTTCTTCATTGGCTTGAGCCAATGAGGGGATGACACCTAAAATAATATTTGCGAATAAGCCCCATAAATTTGGGAATTTGCACAAACACATGAAATAATGCAAAAATTATGGGAGAATTGGTATTTGGTATTTTGTAGGGTAAGGTGGTGTTGTGTGTTTTGTATGGGCTTAATTAAATGGGTATTACAATTAAATTTGGATTAAAATAGGATTAGTCAAAGTTGGTATCCCTAATTTAATTAGAATAAATTGTGTCCCGTGCTTTTTAATTAAATGGGGCACCTGGGGTCTCAATTTGGGAGTGACTCAACGGTCAAGAATGGTGTAGGCTTGGAGTCAGTCTTAGACCCTTTAGTTGGTCCGGCTCAGCGGGTTAAGTTGGTGTCTCAAAATTGATGGTAGCGACATAGGTGTCTGATACGGAATTAAATATAGGATTTTGGATACGAAAAGTTGTGCAATTAATTTAGGGTACAATGGATTTGATTTTGAGAGACGGGAAAGTCCAGCGCCTAAATTGGCAGGTCAAGTCAAAAATATAATAATCTGTTGGAATTTATGGGCTGATGTTGGGCTTCGAATAATTCAACAATGGTAGGGCGCGCCAAGGATTTAATTAAAATAAACAGACATCTGCAACTTTACTCTAAACCTCAATCAACTGCTGCTAAAACAAAATTTTCTATCCCATACCAAACTATCTATAAAAATAAATGAGGGGGTTTACAATTATAGATACCTGTCATGAGGAGTCACAATTTGGAATCTATTGTACAAGCTGGAGAAGGGAAATATTAGCATATTATGTGATCATACCCCGCTTTACATGCATCATAGCTTACCCCACATATCACGTAGGGTGTAGCCTGACCATTTATATGCCTCATAGTCTGTTATATATGATTAGCCTAACTATTGCTCGTATTATAGCTAACCATATAGTTAGCCTGACCTCACATGTATCATAGCCAATCATATATAACAAGCCTGATCTAGTCCCAAGCCGATCACATTGCAAACTGATATTTCATAACACTTAGCTAGAATTCTCTATTCTTTATTCTAGTTTACTCATTTCTAGTTTTTAAATATATCTGTTTCATTATTGTTTAGATCCATATACTGATTACATGTCTCTCCAGTATTCCTTATTTTCTAATATTTCTTCATCATGTATTTTCTTACACTGTCTTATATTTTTTGTCAATATAATTGAAACTATTGTTTAGTGTTTGTGCTTCGCTCCAATCTTGACTGAATAATATTTTTTAGAGAATCTTGAGGATTTATGTCCTACCTATTATGGTCCAGGAGTATATGGTGATTATATCCCGAAGATTCCAGAGGAGCCACTCCCCTTAGAAGAGACACCACCCACAGTCGTTTAGATAGCATTTAGCCTAGTTTATTATGTACTGGATTGTTCTAAACTTTGAGACTTGGGTTGTACTTATGTTGAGACTTATTTATGTTGAGATGGCTATACTCTAGATTATTATTGTTATTGAGTTGTGTTCTAGACTTATGTCAGAAATTTCTTATCTTTCATATCTTATCGTGCCATTTACTTTCCTATAGTTTTTATGATTGAGTATCTTATATTTAAATGATCATATTTATATTCATTGTCTTTCTTATGGAGTTAAGATCATTTATAGATTATTTTGTGAGTTATGATTAGTAGTTTTGAGACCTATACAGTGTTCTACCGTCGATGCTGCGGCGTAGGCTGGACGTACCCACGGCTCATGTCCAAATTTTGGGTACGGGTCGTGACACACGATCTGAAGCCTTAATACTGCTATTACATGTCATCTGTATTACATCTATTCAAATATAATATTTTATTTATTTGAGTCTAGGACTGATGTAAGCTGAGTCACACTGGCAAATCCTAAATACCTATACCTAGATACCTAGTCCACTTAAATGAACTAAAGAACCTATCCAATAAATTAGGCCACATTTATTTATAAACTCTACCATACTAAGAGACCGAACTCGAGCCAAACTCGTGCCAAACTCGAACCGAACTCGGTTACCATTTTGGTATAAAATCAACCAGTTCAATAAGCTCTTGATTTTTTGGCCCTACGGTTGAAAATTTGAATTAAATCCCATCCGAATTCTGGCCAACTTTTGTTTAACTACACCCTATAAGTAGGATTGGAATTATTTATTCTTACTCACTCAACCATTCGTATGTCTTCTATCATATTGTGAGCAAACCCCTAAAGCCTTAACTTTTCCATCTCAAAGGACAACTCTCTAGCCTTCCTAGTGTCAAGTGCGATCTTGGTCTAGAAGTCTTCTTAGTTATAAAGAGACTTCGGATCAAGCCTTATTGTGTAAAGAAGTGGCAAGCCTTCGAATTAAAGCTTGTAATTTACTATTGGTGATTATAGTGGATAAAACTCCAAGCTTGAGTTCTTGGGACTGGACTAGTCCTCTCAGAGGGTAAACCTGTAAACACCCAAATTTTTTAGAAATTAAAATATAAAATTTTAGGATTTTTCTGTGATTTTTAATTATTTAAAATAAATGTTCTTCAGGGATTAATATTTTTATGAATTAAATTAAATATTAAAATATGGTAAAATTATATTTTTGAAGTTATATCTTAGATACTGTATAATTTTTCTGGAATTTATTGGCTCAAAAACTAGTTTAAATAGCTAAAAATATTATTTTTATATAAACCAAAATAAACCAGACTGAACCAGCCTGAACCGAACCAAACCAAACCAAATTAACCCTAACCCAACCCTAATAGATCTAGATCCGACCCGCTAACCCGACCCGACCCGCTAGCAAATAGCTACCGTAACCAAAAATAAATTTTCATCGATCGTTCACTCCCTGACCTGTCGACTCCCCACCGACGCGACCTTCCGTTCAAACTCCCCCGACCGGCTTACTCTCTGATTCCCCTCCCCGTAACCGCAGCCATCGGCAAACCCTATATAAACCCCCAGTGGCCGAACCCCCCACCACCATCACCTCTCCGCCATCACGACTCACCCTAACTCTGGCCACCGACTCCACCGCGACTCCGGTGACGACGAAGAACCGCCTTCACCACAGCACCCGCAGTTTCTGTCGATGATCGGCCGAGCACCGTCGTCCCGCCACCGTACATGTGCAGCACACCGTGGCCGACCCTTGTTCTGGTGAGTTTTTCTTCCTTCTCATCGTATCAATTATCGATCAGCCTATTGTGTTGTGTTCGTTGTATGACCTTCTCGAACCCTGTACAATTAGATTGGGATATCGTGTCCCGTGTCAATCGCAAACTGAGACGCAAAAACTGGAAAATTTACCCTATTTTTGGTTTTTGGAAACTGTCCCAAAATCCTAAGTTTATAGTCATTTTATGTTCAACCTAGTTAATAATTCTAAATTCTACTTGAGCAGTAAATTAGACAATATAAAAAGTTTTAAATCCTTTAATTAGTTTATTTTAATTTGCTGTAAGCTGTATTTTATTTGCAGGTGAAGTTAACCAAAAACTTGATTTTCAAAACCCAAAATTTCTCAAAACTAGGTACGTCCAGCTAAATAAGGCAACTTCGTCGTGTGCAAATTACATCGAAAGGTGCGTATCGTCAATGCGGATAAGTAAGAATTTATAAAAGTTGATTTGGATGTGCGTGCACACTGAAATTAATGCGTATCTGTCGAAAAATCTCGTATCGAGCCTGTTCAGATACTTATCATAAAATTCGTGTATGCTTGTTGTTTCATAACGAAACTTGCACTATTAGATTCATAGCGTTATACTGGTCATGTGACCCAACTTTGGTTTAATTCTGAGAATATTGAGGAAACCTCGTATTGTGGGCCCCACGGCTCTACTTGACAGACAATTTTGTGACCGGCTCATCGAAATCCAGTTTTAGATATTTTGTTGGGTTCATATCATCGTTCTGGACTCGTAGACACTAAGTTTGATAAATTTGGAGAACTTTGTCTCTGGCACATTTTTTGGTGCAAAATAGGCCACATGTGGATCCCGCTTTGACCAGAAACTGTCAATTCTGTCCCTGTGTCCAAATTGGACTTATGGGTAGTCAATCCTAGCTATTTTATGTCTTCTAAGAGTGATGGTAATATTTATTTCAGCATCCAGAGATATACCTGAAGATTTTGCTGTTACCGGAGCAATTGAAGGAGTTCAAAACCTAGGCAAGTGTACCTTGCCAACCTTGCAATAATTTGCAGACGCAGAAAAAATACGCTGGATAGCTATACGCAGCATGTTGATGCGAGGTAGCATAAAAAGCTAACTTCAGAGCCATCGGCGTACAAACAGAGCTTTCCAGATATAAAGCTCAAAGGACTATCCGCGTAAAGTGCAATACGTCCAGGCTGCTTCAGCGTAAAAAGGAGTACTATATCGCCTCTATGGCGTAAAACACATGAGCTCTTAATGCAGCATTAAAGCGTACGAGGAACGCTTTATATTCCTCGAAATGAATCTGTCAAATCATGCAGTAAACCTGACGTCTGACACCTGACAAAGAGTACTGCACGGCTACCCAGACGACGGCTGGAATAATGACAGGCCCTTTGGGACACGCCTCTGTATTTAATGCGCAAGATGATGGCGGATCTCTGCATTTAATGCAAGAGATTTGATTAAATATCGTCGAACCGTCGTTTACTGACATCTCCTCGGTGTAAACTGCTTTTACGCATGCGCGTCAACGCTGTCTTATTTTACACAGGCAGACGTGAACTGCATTTATTGTGCGGAATAATGACAGGCCCTTCGGGACACGCCTCTGCATTTAATGCGTAGGATGATGGCGCATCTCTGCATTTAATGCCAGAGATTTGATTATATCTCCAAAGCCGTAATTCTGGCTAAGACGTCCACATCATCACTCTGGCACGTTAAGCATCGGCTTCTATGCCTGTTCGGCTTCTACGCCCACTCGGCTTCCATGCCTGCTCGGCTTCTACGCCCACTCGGCTTCCATGCCTGCTCGGCTTCTACGCCCACTCGGCTTCCATGCCGATTTGATAACACTTTTGGCTTCTGCGCCATAATGAAAGGTTATTGGCTTCTACGCCAACCTTCTCTACGCAAGGGATACCTACCTATGTGGCTTCTATGCCATAATCTTCGTAGCAGTTATACGCATCGTCTCTTAATTGGACACGCGTCACACGCTCATTCAGGAGATCATTTATATGTAGGCAACGGTTATTATAACCATCGCGTAAAGAGGTGCCATGCTTCCCACGGCTCGACTTCTAAGCCGGCTAGGTGGTCACTGTAACTAAAACTCTATAAATAGAGACCTCTATCAACAGAGAAAAAGGTGGAAAAATTGGTCAAAGATTCTAATATCAAGGGAGAAGGTCAAGGAACCAAGAGTCAAAGGGTCTTTGAGAGAGAAGAATCCAGAGCTCAGGCAAAGAGTAGTGATCGACGACTTTGGCATCGTGCATCCATCCTCTTTCGCAACCTTCGAAGCTGTTCTCCGTCTTCTACGGCACTTCTTTATCATCGTGTGGTCCAAGGGACAAAGTGATCGACTGCATATCCGACTCCTATAGCAATATTTTACCCAGATTAAAAAATTGTACTCGACATCCTCGTATAGGATTAATTGTACAAGCTTGTTTGTAAACCAAAGAACGGATTTGGTATAAACCTCGTCTTATATACATTTTCTTTCATTTATTACCATAAACAAGATGGCGACTCTGCTGGGGAGCTCCTTCTCCTCGGACGAGAAGGCAATTGCTCAATACGATGCGGTATCCGTGGGATCCGTCAAGAAGACTCTGGTCGTCCAGTTCGACCAGTCTGCCTACAAAGATATACTTCGGACAGGCGGTAGCTCTCACTCTCTCTGTACAAGACAACAGGAAGCTGCGCAAGGTCTGGATGCCCAAGACATCCACTACCATTCCTGTCGACTCTCCGACCTCTTCGACCAACGAGGTTGTAGCATCGCTCCCTCCGCGCCCTACACGTAAAATTTAGTCTCCCGTCACTGGCGGTATAGACAAAACTTCTGGCAATGCCTTAGCGCCAACCTAGAAGTATAATCTGTGCCCTGCGCATAAAATTTAGTCTCCCGTCACTGGCGGTATAGACAAAACTTCTGGAAATGCCTTAGCGCCAATCCAAAAGTACACTCCGTGCCCTGCACGTAAAATTCAGTCTCCCGTCACTGGCGGTATAGACAAACTTTTGGAAATGCCTTAGCGCCAATCCAGAAGTACACTTCGTGCCCTACGCGTAAAATTCAGTCTTCCACTACTGGCAGAATAGACAAAACTTCTGACAATGCCTCAGCGCCAAGTCAGAAGTCCCAAACGCACTCCACGCATAAAACTGTATCTGCCCTCTACGGAGAACCAGACGATCCCTACAATCTACGCGAGGGAAAGCAGGTAGTGGACTGCTCAACTTCTCGGCCTTTACGCCAGCAAGGGAAGAATCTGTCCATCCTCCGGTGTAAACACCCTAAATTTCAGAAATAAAAGTTAATACAATTTTTCCCGTATTTTTGGTGTTCTTCTGGAATTTAAAAGCTAAGGTGATTGTGGGTTAAATAATTTTAAGTGTGACCAAATGGAGTTAAAATATTCTGGAAATAGAAATTTATTGGGTAAAATGGAAAACCGGACGCATGGCATTTTTCGGTGAATTTATTGGACACCGGAGCAATGTATCGAGGACCTTAAGCTGTTGGATTGGGAACCAAACCCAAATTCGAACCAATCCAGACCAAACCCGACCCGCTGCAAACCCTAGGCGGCCGCCAACACTGTAGCAGCCTATAAAACCCTCCTCGTTTTCCGTGCTCAGCCATCTGAACCCTAGCCGCTCATCCCCATCGCCGTCGTACCCCGAACTCCGACGCCTCCCATCGCCAGCGACCCAACCCTCGACCTTTTCCCCTCCGCGCGAGCAGCCATCGACCCCGACACCGCCGAATCCCAGCCCCGCTGTCGACTCCAAGCCGAACTCCGACGCCTCCCATCGCTGTCCACCGCGATCCGTCAGTCGTCGACGTAGCCGCCGACTTCACAGCAGACCGATCTGACCCAGGCCGCCGCCGCCGACCGATCTGAACCCGCGGCCATCCCTTTCGAAGGCTCGACTCCGCCGGAGTCCGCGGGACGCTGCCACTTTCGACGATCAACTCGCGGCCTCACCCTCCGCCGCGAGCACAGTCCACCCCGAGCGCGACTCATCCGCCTCACAGCAACTCCGCGGACACGAGGAAGCAGAAATTCTGAACCAGGACACGGAATTGGCTTTCGGACACTCGAAAAACAGAATTCACGGAGCACTGTTCAGGTATTGATTTCTCCCAACTCGCGACTCCGTTTTCAATTCCGTCGATTGCTATGCGTAGACTGAGTAACCCTCTCGGTGCCCGTGCAACTCGCTCGGTGCATCGCGTCCTGTAGTGATCGTACACCGTGATCCAAAACAAAAAAAAACAACGCCCTGTTTCACCTCGGAACTGAGTCCGCCCCGCCAATCGGGATGACTTGGTCGCACACGGTCTTTACCAAACTGTGCGCGACGTTGATACGGTCGTGTAGGATTTCGCAGAAGTCGATTCGGAGGTGCGTGCACCCCGGAATCAACGCGTATCCGCCGACGACACCCCGTATCCGTCGATTCTGAAATACGCTGTAACTTCGTGTACACACGTCGGATCGAGACGAAACTTGCGCCATCGGATCCGTAGCAATACGCTGGTCCTGTGAGCCAAGTTTGGTTCGATTCTGAGGACGTTGACAAAATCGCGTATCGTGGGCCCCACAAGCTCCACTTGACGGGTGATTTTGTGATCGGCTCATCGGAATCCAATTCTAGAAGTTCCGTTGGGTTCGTATCGTCGTTCCTGACTTGTAGACACTGAGTTTGCGGAATTTGGAGACCCTTGACCCTGACACGCTTTTCGGTGCAAAGTGGCCCACAGGTGGAACCCGCTTTGGCCCGAAAATGACCTTTTTGCCCCTGTGTCCAAATTGGACGTAAGGACATGCATTTCCAGCTATTTGACATCTTCTGAGACTGTTGGTGATGTTTATTACAGCTTTTGGAGTAGTCCCTACCGGATCCACAGATACCAGGACGACAGTTGATATCCGAACATCAGGCAAGTGTACCTTGCCAAACTCTGCAGTTTAGTTATCTATTTTCCTTGCTTTATATATATTGCTATGCATGCTCAACCTAGGACCGTGTGACGTACTTAGCGTCCGATTATCAGTCGGGTGCCGACACTGTACGCAGTGTTGGGTACGGTCATTTAGAGATGGATATCCGTGACATTTTATATTCTCGTACTTGTCTTATCAAGTACCATATGACCCAGGACACTTGACACTATTCATGAGACAGAATTTTTTCCGAGATATTCGTGGTGATTCTGTATAGGATACAGGACATGGACATTATACTATTAGATACTTTATGACTGGTTGCATTTAGCTATGATCGCGCTTGACATGGGCATGAGACGTTGTGGTCATGCTATGCGTGGTTACATTGGGTGAGGAGAGACACACAGGCTACAGGCTGTATTTATATATATCTTCTATTATTGAGAGGTCGTAGACTCTCGTAGCAGAGCTAGACCCACTACCGGTTATTACCGCTACCGGCTCCCCGACACAGAGCTTGTAGTGGCTCAGCCTGAGACTCGTGATGCTCTCACTTGCATTTACACTTAGATGGTTACATATTTACCCCTTTGTTTCATTTAGTTATGTATTGCTGCACTGCTTATCTGTATTTATTGGCATGAGCTTTCTTGTACCTTGCTATGTCCCCTGAGGACCTGGATCCGGATTTTTGTCTCCAGATTTTGCAGGCGAGGTTTATCCCGAGGTCTACGGGACTGGAGCAGGAGCTGATCCAGGAGTCGTACCACCATCTGAGGACGAGGTCTTAGCTGAAGACTTCTCTTGAGCATCCATGTTCATGCTCAGCTTTCATTTATTTATTTCAGTCTTTTACTTTCTGGTCATTTGTACCATTGTACTAGATATTTATCGGGTTGTTCCCCGAAGTACTTTGTGAGACTTGGAGATGATTTACATTCATTATTATTCTGTGGATCATATTTCTATATCTTGTGTGGATGAGATTAGTTATACCATGATTGTCGTAGACTTGTTTTACAGCTTAAGTATGCCTTGATGGATCCTTTATAGTGAGTTGGTCCATCGGTGCGTACTGCTGGCCGTTGACACGCGTCCAGTCCCTCGGTATTTTGGGACTGGGGCGTGACATGGTTTTTGTGGTGGCCCATGCAGGTCTACGACTAAATTGTTCGGTTTTAACTTAGGGACCGAACCAGCCTGCCCTAAGGATAGGATAAGTTCTAGGTTCTCATCCATTATTTAACCATTGTTGAACTCTATATCGAACTCGAAATTTGTTACTTGAACTGCATCCTGTATTGATTCCTCTGAGCGTTCTTACAGTTTATATTTTGATTGCAGAGCAATGGATTCCGGGAACAGAGAGGATATTCCTTTGGATACGCCACACGACGCTGTGGTTACTTATGGAGACGGAGTGACACCAGGGGATGGAGGACAAGCATCGCAGAGTGATCAAACCGGTCAGCCTAATCCAAGGTTCCGGAGAGATGACATCCCACCTCCACCACAGTTCACTCCCCAGATGCCAGTATTCCCGCCAGGACAAGCCATGGACGGGCAACAAATGTTCCAGATGATGTATGCTATGATGCAAGCACAGCAACAGATTCAGCAGGAGTCCCATCGGCAGGAGGCCGAGTATCTGAGGACCAGCCTGGTATCCGCATTGGAGCAGGCAAATCCGCCAGCAAGGCGAACATCGACGGGATCTATCACCGATTTCCATCATCTTAAGCCTCGCACATTTTCTGGTAAAGAAGGGCCAACGGAAGTTCATGAGTGGCTCACCAATATTCAGCATCAGTTGGAAGCCGCTGAACTTCCGAGAGAGAAGTGGATGACTGCAGTTAGAATGCAGTTAACTGATAATGCGCATCACTGGTGGCTAGCAGAAGAGAGGAGACTTGGACAGGACAGAGTCACATGGGAAGAGTTCTCTAGACTCTTCCAAGAGATGTACATCCCGGCAGTCGCACGGTCAGAGCTCAGAGACAGGTTCAACCGCCTTATCCAAGGCAGCATGTCAGTGGAGGAATATAATGCGGAATTTATTCGCCTGAGCCGCTTTGCCCCGACATTGATTTCGACGGAGGAAGAAAAAGCAGAGAAGTTCTTTGACGGCTTGAAGTTCGAGCTTCAGAGAGTGATTGGATCGGTAGCACCTACCTCTTATACCGATGTCCTTGCAGCAGCCCGACGCTTGGAGCGCGTCACCAGGAAGGAATCTAATCTGAAGAGGCCTATCACATCAGCACCATCCAGGCCAGCACATGGGGATTCAGCAAAGCGAACCCAGAGGGGTATGCCAGATAGAGCAGCACATAGAGACAGACCTCTTCCTACTTGTCACCACTGCGGCAAGGTAGGACACATTGAGAAGGAATGCAGGCGTAAGTTGGGACTATGTTTGAGCTGCGGATCCAGCCAGCACTTTTCCAGGGACTGTTCCGAACGCCGAGACGGAGCACCAAGACTAGCATTGCCTGCACCACGACCAGCTTATCCAGCAGCAGGAGCCCAACAGACAGGAGTTGGTGGGGTCAGACCACCAGCCCCCGGAGGGAACCAGCAGAGACCACCCCTGGCACCACAGGCAGCCCTATTTCATCAGCAGCAGCAGCAGCAGAGAGGTCCAGCTCAGGGACGGGGACAGGCATTCCCATTAGCTGTTGAGGAGGAGGCTACAGCAGGCGAGGTCATCGCAGGTACTATTTTAGTAGCTTCATTACCAGCTGTAGTTTTATTTCATTCTGGAGCATCGCATTCATTTGTAGCAGCTAGCTTTGTAGCCACCCATAGAGTAGCTACCGCACCCCTTCCGAAGATGAAGAGAATTCTTACGGGAGGCGGTATTATTCCGGTTAGTGACGTCTGTAGATCATGTTCTGTAGTAGTTTGTGGCCGAGAGATGCGAGCTCAATTTTTGATCTTTTCCATGCCTGACTATGACGTTGTACTTGGTATGGACTGGTTGAGTCAGTACCATGCGACTCTTGATTGTCGGCTTGGGAAGGTTATATTTAGACCGCCTGGCCACCCAGAATTCGAGTTTCTCCGAGGAGCAGTAGAGCAAGGAGTTCAGCCTACTCTTAGGGTATTATCTGTAAAAGAGGAGACAGGTTACCCAAGAGTCATATCAGAGTTTGTGGATGTATTTCCTGATGACCTTCCAGGTTTACCGCCTGATCGGGAAATAGAATTCACAATAGACTTAACTCCAGGAGCAGAGCTAATCACTTCATCGGTTTATCGGCTAGCACCTAAGGAGTTAGTGGAATTGAAGGAACAGGTAGATGATCTTTTGGAGAAGGGTTTCATTCGGCCCAGTGTTTCACCTTGGGGAGCACCCATCTTATTTGTGCCGAAGAAGGATGGAACAGTACGATTGTGTATTGATTACAGGGCACTGAATGCTGTCACCATCAAGAACAGGTATCCCTTACCACGCATTGATGATCTATTCGATCAATTGAGTGGCGCAAGGGTATTCTCGAAGATTGACCTTAGATCCGGCTATCATCAGATCAAGGTGAGGAAGGAAGACATCCCGAAGACAGCTTTCAGGACGAAGTATGGGCATTACGAGTTCTTGGTGATGCCGTTTGGTTTAACCAACGCGCCAGCAGTATTTATGAGCTTAATGAACAGGGTCTTTCATCAGTTCTTGGATAAATTTGTAGTGGTGTTCATTGATGACATTCTCATATATTCCAAGAGCCCTGAAGAGCACGAGGAGCATCTCAGAATCGTGTTAGAGACCTTGAGACAGGAGAAGTTATATGCCAAGCTCAGTAAGTGTGAGTTCTATATGAACAAAGTGCCTTTCTTGGGACACATCATATCAGAAGAAGGACTTTCAGTGGATCCAGAGAAGGTTGCAGCAATTGAGACATGGCCTACACCCACATCAGTCGCAGAGGTGAGAAGTTTTCTCGGACTTGCGGGATATTACCGAAGGTTTGTAGAGAATTTCTCGAGGATTGCAGAACCAATGACGAAGCTGACACGAAAGGATCAGGAGTTTGTATGGACAGAAGACTGCCAGAAGGCTTTTGAAGAACTGAAGAGAAGATTAACAACAGCACCTGTCTTGACTCTTCCTTCAGGGTCAGGAGGTTTTGTTGTTTACAGTGATGCATCAGGCAGCGGATTAGGATGTGTTTTGATGCAACATGGGAAAGTTATTGCTTATGCGTCAAGACAGTTGAAGGACCACGAGAAGAACTACCCGACACATGATCTGGAGCTAGCAGCAGTGATATTTGCATTGAAGATATGGAGACACTATCTTTATGGAGAGAGGGTAGAAATCTTTACTGATCATAAGAGTCTGAAGTATGTGTATACTCAGAAGGAGCTTAACATGAGGCAGAGACGCTGGCTAGAACTAATGGTGGATTTTGACATCGATCTGCAGTATCACCCGGGAAAGGCAAATGTGGTTGCAGATGCACTCAGCAGGAAGCCTACGGCGTATTTCTTGACCATGCAGCCCGAGTTATTGAAGGACTTACAGGAGCTACAGATAGAGGTCGTCTTACCAGGACAGAATGGATTGATGGCTAACCTTGAGATTCAGTCATCACTCGTGGAGAAGATTAAAGAAGCATTGCCCACCGATGCTAGATTCCGAAGACTCAAAGAAAGGACAGAAGCAAGTATGCAGACAGGACTACGCATCCACGAAGACGGGACATTGAGGTTTGGAAACCGCCTGTATGTTCCAAATGGAGAATTGAGACATGAGTTAATGACGGAAGCGCATAGCTCTATGTACTCTGTTCACCCAGGAGGAACCAAGATGTATCGGGACTTGAGACAGTATTACTGGTGGCATGGAATGAAGAGAGAGATCGCAAGATTTGTGGCCAAATGCTTAGTATGTCAGCAAGTGAAGGCCGAACATCAGAGAACTGCAGGTATGTTACAACCGCTTCCGATACCGGAATGGAAGTGGGAGCATATCACGATGGACTTTGTCACAGGATTTCCGAAGAGCCCCAGCGGAAGAGATGCAGTTTGGGTTATCGTGGATAGACTCACTAAATCGGCACACTTCTTGCCATTTAGAGTTGGACAGTCCACAGAGGTACTAGCTGACATGTATATGCGACAAATCGTCAAATTACATGGAGTACCTGTTAGCATTGTATCGGATCGAGATTCGAGATTTACATCTCATTTCTGGAGAAGCATGCAAGAGAGTCTAGGCACCAGACTCAAGTTCAGCACGGCATACCACCCGCAGACAGATGGACAATCGGAGCGCACCATTCAGATCTTAGAGGACATGTTGAGATCATGTATGCTTGATTTTGGAGGATCTTGGGAAGATCATTTGCACTTAGTAGAGTTCTCCTACAATAACAGTTATCAGGCCAGCATCCAGATGGCACCATTCGAAGCTTTATACGGAAGAAAGTGCAGATCACCTGTGTGTTGGAGTGACGTTGGTGAACGTCGAATACTGGGGCCAGAATTGGTAACGCAGACAGTAGAGAAAGTGAAGCAGATACAGAATCATCTACGAGCAGCTCAGGACAGACAGAAGCATTGGGCTGATACACACAGACGTCCCCTAGAGTTCAAGGAAGGTGATCACGTATTCTTGAGGATTTCGCCCACTCGTGGTACTATCAGATTCGGGAGCAGAGGCAAGCTGAGCCCAAGGTATATTGGGCCATTTGACATTCTAGAGCGCGTTGGGGAGGTGGCTTATCGTCTTGCATTACCTCCATCCTTAGAGGGAGTGCATGACGTATTCTACGTCTCCCAGTTGCGAAGATACGTGACCGACCCAAGTCACGTAGTCGATCATTCAGAGATCGCGGTAGGCCCGAGCTTGAGGTATGAAGAGCAACCTGTTGGTATCCTCGACGTTAGTGAGAAGACATTACGGGGCCAGACAATCAGACTGGTCCGAGTAGCATGGAAACATCATTCACCAGGCGAATCGACTTGGAAACGAGAAGATAATATGCGCCAGCGTTACCCCCACTTGTTCGAGGAGGCAGTTGAAAACTAGGCCACCTTGTATTCCCATAAACTCTTTCTTTAGTAAGCTTATTCTTTGATTGCGAGGACGCAATCCTTTTAAGGAGGGAAGATTGTAAACACCCTAAATTTCAGAAATAAAAGTTAATACAATTTTTCCCGTATTTTTGGTGTTCTTCTGGAATTTAAAAGCTAAGGTGATTGTGGGTTAAATAATTTTAAGTGTGACCAAATGGAGTTAAAATATTCTGGAAATAGAAATTTATTGGGTAAAATGGAAAACCGGACGCATGGCATTTTTCGGTGAATTTATTGGACACCGGAGCAATGTATCGAGGACCTTAAGCTGTTGGATTGGGAACCAAACCCAAATTCGAACCAATCCAGACCAAACCCGACCCGCTGCAAACCCTAGGCGGCCGCCAACACTGTAGCAGCCTATAAAACCCTCCTCGTTTTCCGTGCTCAGCCATCTGAACCCTAGCCACTCATCCCCATCGCCGTCGTACCCCGAACTCCGACGCCTCCCATCGCCAGCGACCCAACCCTCGACCTTTTCCCCTCCGCGCGAGCAGCCATCGACCCCGACACCGCCGAATCCCAGCCCCGCTGTCGACTCCAAGCCAAACTCCGACGCCTCCCATCGCTGTCCACCGTGATCCGTCAGTCGTCGACGTAGCCGCCGACTTCACAGCAGACCGATCTGACCCAGGCCGCCGCCGCCGACCGATCTGAACCCGCGGCCATCCCTTTCGAAGGCTCGACTCCGCCGGAGTCCGCGGGACGCTGCCACTTTCGACGATCAACTCGCGGCCTCACCCTCCGCCGCGAGCACAGTCCACCCCGAGCGCGACTCATCCGCCTCACAGCAACTCCGCGGACACGAGGAAGCAGAAATTCTGAACCAGGACACGGAATTGGCTTTCGGACACTCGAAAAACAGAATTCGTGGAGCACTGTTCAGGTATTGATTTCTCCCAACTCGCGACTCCGTTTTCAATTCCGTCGATTGCTATGCGTAGACTGAGTAACCCTCTCGGTGCCCGTGCAACTCGCTCGGTGCATCGCGTCCTGTAGTGATCGTACACCGCGATCCAAAATAGGAAAAAAACAACGCCCTGTTTCACCTCGGAACTGAGTCCGCCCCGCCAATCGGGACGACTTGGTCGCACGCGGTCTTTACCAAACTGTGCGCGACGTTGATACGGTCGTGTAGGATTTCGCAGAAGTCGATTCGGAGGTGCGTGCACCCCGGAATCAACGCGTATCCGCCGACGACACCCCGTATCCGTCGATTCTGAAACACGCTGTAACTTCGTGTACACACGTCGGATCGAGACGAAACTTGCGCCATTGGATCCGTAGCAATACGCTGGTCCTGTGAGCCAAGTTTGGTTCGATTCTGAGGACGTTGACAAAATCGCGTATCGTGGGCCCCATAGGCTCCACTTGACGGGTGATTTTGTGATCGGCTCATCGGAATCCAATTCTGGAAGTTCCGTTGGGTTCGTATCGTCGTTCCTGACTTGTAGACACTGAGTTTACGGAATTTGGAGACCCTTGACCCTGACACGCTTTTCGGTGCAAAGTGGCCCACAGGTGGAACCCGCTTTGGCCCGAAAATGACCTTTTTGCCCCTGTGTCCAAATTGGACGTAAGGACAGGCATTTCTAGCTATTTGACATCTTCTGAGACTGTTGGTGATGTTTATTACAGCTTTTGGAGTAGTCCCTACCGGATCCACAGATACTAGGACGACAGTTGATATCCGAACATCAGGCAAGTGTACCTTGCCAAACTCTGCAGTTTAGTTATCTATTTTCCTCGCTTTATATATATTGCTGTGCATGCTCAACCTAGGACCGTGTGACGTACTTAGCGTCCGATTATCAGTCGGGTGCCGACACTGTACGCAGTGTTGGGTACGGTCATTTAGAGATGGATATCCGTGACATTTTATATTCTCGTACTTGTCTTATCAAGTACCATATGACCCAGGACACTTGACACTATTCATGAGACAGAATTTTTCCCGAGATATTCGTGGTAATTCTGTATAGGATACAGGACATGGACATTATACTATTAGATACTTTATGACTGGTTGCATTTAGCTATGATCGCGCTTGACATGGGCATGAGACGTTGTGGTCATGCTATGCGTGGTTACATTGGGTGGGGAGAGACACACAGGCTACAGGCTGTATTTATATATATCTTCTATTATTGAGAGGTCGTAGACTCTCGTAGTGGAGCTAGACCCACTACCGGTTATTACCGCTACCGGCTCCCCGACACAGAGCTTGTAGTGGCTCAGCCTGAGACTCGTGATGCTCTCACTTGCATTTACACTTAGATGGTTACATATTTACCCCTTTGTTTCATTTAGTTATGTATTGCTGCACTGCTTATCTGTATTTATTGGCATGAGCTTTCTTGTACCTTGCTATGTCCCCTGAGGACCTGGATCCGGATTTTTGTCCCCAGATTTTGCAGGCGAGGTTTATCCCGAGGTCTACGGGACTGGAGCAGGAGCTGATCCAGGAGTCGTACCACCATCTGAGGACGAGGTCTTAGCTGAAGACTTCTCTTGAGCATCCATGTTCATGCTCAGCTTTCATTTATTTATTTCAGTCTTTTACTTTCTGGTCATTTGTACCATTGTACTAGATATTTATCGGGTTGTTCCCCGAAGTACTTTGTGAGACTTGGAGATGATTTACATTCATTATTATTCTGTGGATCATATTTCTATATCTTGTGTGGATGAGATTAGTTATACCATGATTTTCGTAGACTTGTTTTACAGCTTTAGTATGCCTTGATGGATCCTTTATAGTGAGTTGGTCCATCGGTGCGTACTTCTGGCCGTTGACACGCGTCCAGTCCCTCGGTATTTTGGGACTGGGGCGTGACATCCGGGTTACGCGAGGAACTGATGGCCGACTGAAGACCTCCTCAGCTTTACGCCAGCCGGAGCAGAGCTTCAAATTATGCCAGGTGGAATCCCTTAGCTTACAGAAGGCTCAATTTGCAGAAAGACACCCTCCTCGGGGATTATTCGCTAACCAGATGGCCAACCTGTTCTATACGGGTGGCACAGGAAAAACTTCCGTTCCCAACATCCGCATGCTCACTGTGGTGAACAGAAGGAACAAGCAATCTTCTTCTTCTTCTTCTGTAAATCCTCCTGACCTGCGTACATATCTGATCCAAAAATGTAAGGATAGGGGATCTTCCAGCATGTCTATTACGCCTCCTAGCGAGCACTATTGTAATAGTCATAGGATTATAGTTAATTGTTGCTGTTCTGAAGCAAAATGGTCAGTTTTCGACCGGTTGAGCTACTCTCCGTCTTTCCAGGAAGAAGATCCCACACAAGCATTAGTGAACATGGCTTCACACATACATAGAGGACGGTCGAGCTCAAGACGTCGTCCCTCTAGAACTCCAAGCCGAAGGAGATTCAACCAGCTCCTTAGAAACACTGAAGCTAGGGTGTTCCAAAACTCCCGTTCGAAGTCACGACAACCGGCTTCCTACTCTTCTGATTTCGATGCCGGGGGTCGCCAGTCTCCCGAATCAGATTCTGAAAGTATAGAGTCAACTTCTACAGCGACCTATACTAATCCTTCAATGACACCCAGGGAGATGGGAGTTTATGCCATTAGAGATGAACGCGAGGAAGCTTCGCCGTCAGGGAGCGCTGAACAATGCATCACTATACTGGAGACATCTCTGAAACAAATGCAATCCATGATGGAGAACATGCACCAGATGATGCTGACCCAACAGGCAGCTGCTATGGCTGAAACATCGCTCCCTCCAACTTATATACGTGTAGGGGTGGACCTACCACCATCCAACGCGATCCAAGAGCCTGCTCTAGACCAGGAGTCAGCAGTTCCTCCGCTTCCTCACTCGGAGAATGTATTACCTCCTGTTGGAGTCGCGATACAACCGATTCCGCACCACTCTGTGGTCTCGCTACCGGCTGAAAATCCAATGCAAGTCGTACGGGAGTTGAAAGCCTAATTTGATGCCTTGAAGCACAAAGATCAGCTCAAGAAATTGGGAATCAACCAGCCTTACCCGGCTATCTGGGAAGAGGCCCCTTTCCCTCCGAGATACAAACCACAGACTATGGCTTTGTTCGAGGGAAAGACGTCACCGAGTCAGTACATGAACTACTTCAGTATGATGACGGTGCTATTACAAGGGAATAACGCCCTCCTCACCCGGGTGTTCGAGGGCTGTCTCTCGGGAGTAGCTTATCAGTGGTACCGAAGCCTGGCGAACAACTGCATTGCATCCTTCGAAGACTTCAAGGCTTTATTCTTCACACGATTCTACAAGGGAGGGATGGACATGTCTATGTCCTCTCTCATTGAAGTAAAGCAGAAGGAAAAAGAGGACGTTCGCACTTTCATCGAATATTTCCGTCAAGCCACTTTATAAATGCCTCCCGGAGTTCCAGACTCGGCATTGGTGGACATTTGCAGGAAGAACCTTCTTTCCGTAATCTCGGTGTTCACAGGACTATATTAGTTCCATGATTGGCCCTCGTTCATCATCTCAACGGTAGCCGCCGAAGACAATAGTCGGAAGGCGCGTGACAATGGCATCATGATCTCCGCCTCCGATAGAGGCAAGAGGTCATCTCCCAACAACGACCATCCTCGTGGTTCCAAAGGAAAAGAAGCTCTGGCGATCAATACGTCCAGGCAAAAGACTGCGGCTACCACACAGACGAGACCAGGGACTTCCAGGCCCATTGAAGTATACTCTTTCGACGATGACGATATTCCGAGCATATTCGAGTGTCTCGTCAAAAGTGACAAGATTACCCTTCCTGAGAAGAAGCGGCCTAGTGAAGCCGGCAGTACTAATAACCCCAAGTACTGCATCTTCCACAGATACGTATACCACCCTACAAAACCGTGTTATGTACTGAAGAGGAAGATTCAGGAGCTGATCGATGCTAAGGCCATCACTCTGTGCAACAGCGAGAAGACGGTCACGGCCAACATGATCTCTCTGTAGTTTGGCGATCTGCCTCCCCGAGAGGTCCCGGACGGTGTTATACCTATTTCTCGGGCAACGATGAACATCGTTAATTTTCCTCCAGCTAGGAGTCAAAATTATGACCTGGTACCCCTAACCACCCGACGGGGCAAGATTATGTGGGTTCATCCAGATTTGGTGTCGGAGCTCGAGAAAGAGACTAAAGCTACTAAGGCTAAGTCTAGGAAGAACTCCAAATACAAACCATGCCATATGGTTGCAACTTCTTCGACATCAGACGAAGATGAGGTTTTGGCTACAGCAACCCGTTCAGGGAAAGCTTACCTCAAGGACTATGGAGCGAGTCAGGAAGATGCACCGGCAGACGCTTCAGCTGCCAAGCCTTCAGAACCAGAGCCCGTCGTACCAGAGGTCGGTCCTTCGAGACCAACTTTGGTGGACAAGGGGAAGCAAAAAGAAGTGCGCTTCGATAAACCTTTAAAAAACATTCAAAACAAAGGTTTAGAGAAGCCATACAACTTCGACATCCTGGCCCAATTGGCCAATACACAAGCCAGGTTGTCCATCTCCGAGCTACTCAGGCTCTCTCAGGACACTCGATGCAGGTGGAAGCATACTTGACCTAGCTCAAGTCCCCTGACGAACAACCCGTGGCATGTCCTCAATGCCATAGTGTGATAGAGGTGGTCCCGAATATCACTTTCACTCAAGATGACATGCTGTTAAAATATAACAGGCATGACAGACCCCTCTATTACACCGGATACGTCGGTTCCATGGAGGTCGACCAGATTCGCATAGATCCGGGATCATCAATCAGCATCATTCCTTATAGTCTACTCAGACCGCTGAGGATCTCTACCAGCGAATTGGCTTACACCACCACTACAATCGTGGGTTTTAACGCTAGGAGAAGCAAGCCATTGGGAAAAATTCATCTGAGGATCCAGATCGGTGACCTCAGATCGGTGGCTACATGCTATGTCCTCGATTCGGAGGTATCCTACAACATTCTGCTGGGAAGACCATGGATCCACGACCACAATATTATTCCTTCGACTCTACATCAATGCTTCAAATATGTAGATACTCAAGGAACAGTACAAACGGAGGTTGCTGACCTGAATCCGTTTAAAAGAGTAGAATCATACTACTCTGATGTCGTGTTGTACTCTCAAGACTACATGGAAGAGGTATCAGGCGAAGCAGAGAAGTAATCCCACCGGGAGCCAGAAGAACCCTCTGCCGAACGACCGCTGTCAATCAAAGTGGAAGGATGAACTACTCGTCCAAAAGTCATAGAGCCTATGGCTATCCACCTGAACAAAACCAGGTCGGGAAGAGGAGGGAATCCTCTAGTGATCACTTTGAACCAGAAGCCTCCACCCTTGGTCATCAACCTTCGGTGCAACGGGCAGCCGAGTGATGTAAATGCAACCAGGAACACAGTTTCAGATAATAATAAAGGTCCTCTTTTCCAGTATATCGACGCTCAAATTCTAAATCAGGAATCCTCTCTCCATGACGATATAGAGCCTATAGCACAAAAATTCTTGGCAACTATAGATTCCTATCATCCGTACGTATGGGAAGTAGCATCATCATCCAATATCGTCATGACATATGGACCACATGAGGATTCTATCTTCATTGTTCCACCTGCCTGCAGCCGTCAGCGTTCAATAGTCTTCAGCCGCATGCACAATGAACCGACTATACAAGAAGATTCCTTCGATAACGATGCTGGTGAAATACAAGTTCACAGGTACAGTCTGCAAGATTTGAAGATCATAAAAAGTATAGATTATGACTTGAAGATGGAACCAGGTCTCAACTACGGGAAAGGCAGACGAACCCCGCTACACGGCGATCCCCACTATCAACAAACTCGTTTCGGGTTAGGGTATGCCGCCTCCCTTGTAACTTCTGAGTCAAACGAGGATATCTTTTTCTCTTTTCAAGACGGTTCGTCGCCCTCCGACTCATCTGAGGCTCTCGAACGAACATTATCAGTGAATATGGTAGTGGCAGATTCCTACGAAGCAGACGAACAAGAATCTGAGCCGTTTGAGAATGATCTTGGGCTCAATAAATGGATACACAATGGGAATTTTGGTTCGAGCAGAGAGAACCTCCCACTGAAGATGAAGTTATCCAGATTGATATTGGGGATGAACTTTCGCCAAAGCCGATATTTATCAGTAACAATCTTTCCCCAACTGAAAGGGAAGAAGTTATTCAGCTGATAAAAGAATATATCAACGTCTTTGCGTGGAATTATGAGGATATGCTAGAACTTGATCCAAAGGTGGCTACTCATAAACTCAACATATTGCCCGATTCGAAGCCTGTAAAGCAGCACCAATGCCGGTTCCGCCCGGATATGATGGATGCCATTGAAGCTGAAATCAAGAAGTTAATAGCCCGCGGTTTCATCCGGAAGGAACAACATTCCGACTGGGTCGCCAATATTGTCCCGGTCATGAAGAAAAATGGGAAAATGCACGTCTACATCGATTATCGAGATCTGAATGCAGCCTGTCCCAAGGACGAGTTTCCTCTTCCCATTACGGACGTCATGATTGACAATACATGCGATTTTAAACGTATGTCTTTTATGGACGGATTTTCAGGATACAATCAAATCAAGATGCATCCTGAAGACGAGAAGCATACTGCCTTTCGGACACCATTAGGGGTATATTGCTATATGGTCATGCCCTTCGGATTAAAAAACGTCGGGGCTACGTACCAACAGGCTATGAGTAATATATTCCATGAGCATTTACGCAAGACAGTGGAATATTACGTGGACGATATAGCTGTCAAAAGTCGCCTCAAGGATAATCATATCCAAGACTTGAAGACAGTATTTGAGCTAATGCGCCAACATCAACTCAAAATGAATCCTACAAAGTCCTTTCTTGGCGTATTTAGTGGCAAATTTCTGGAATTTGTCATTACCGCCAAAGGCATTCAAGTGGACCCTGATAAAGTCAAGGCCATCTTAGAAATGCGACCACCCCATAATCTGAGAGAACTCAAGGGATTTCAAGGTCGTCTGGCTTATATCCGGAGATTCATATCCAACCTCTCAGGGAGATGTCAGCCTTTTTCTCGTCTCATGAAGAAAGGTGTGTCCTTCGTATGGGACGAAGCCTGTCAGCAAGCATTTGACGATATCAAACGCTACCTCACTCATCCGCCAGTTCTGGTGCCTCCCGTCATAGGAAAACCATTCTTTCTGTACGTTCGAGCGATGGACCATTCTCTGGGAGCTCTTTTCGCGCAGAAAAATGATATGGGACATGAACTGGCTATCTACTACCTAAGTAGAATAATGATCGGAGCTGAACACCGGTACAATCCAGAAGAGAAGGAATGTTTGGCTCTGATGTTCGCTATTCAGAAGATGCGACACTATGTCACAGGCCAGGCTATTCATATCATCTCTAGGATTAATCCTCTGCGGGTACTGATGAACAAGCCAAGTGTTCTTAACTCCCGACTCGCGACCTGGGCGATGTTATTAACACCATATGACATAGTGTACGTCCTCCAGAAGTCCATCAAAGGCCAAGCACTGGCTGACTTTCTAGCTGCTCATCCAATCCCGGAGGCCTCCAAACTATACGAGGAAATTCCCGACGAAGTTGCAGAATATAATTTTGCAATGGAAAGCGACGCATGGCAACTATTCTTCGATGGCGCCTCCAGAACTGGTCCCAGGGGAAGCGTAGTTTCAAGAGTAAGAATTGTCCTGGTTACTCCTGACAAACTCGTCATCTATCGAGCATATTCTCTTAGCGAGCCCTGTTCCAATAATATCACGGAGTATAACGCTCTACTAATCGGGCTCCAAATCGCTAAAGAGCTGGGGGTCGAATCTTTGGAAGCTTTCGGTGATTCTCTGCTCATCATCAATCAAGTCAAGGAATATATGAAGTCCGGAATCCAGACCTCATCCCCTATCACCGAGCAACGGTCGAGATAGCCATGACATTCAAAGGGTTCTTCCTAGAGCATGTACCTCGATCTCAGAATCTGGAAGCTGATGCCCTAGCCAGTCTAGCTACAGATCTAGCTACTCCTATAAGAAGGCAGAATTCGGTAATCCTTCTTAACAGAGACTTATTCTGTATGAAGAACAACTTTCACATCGAACGCAGCTACGCTGTGAACATCGATCCTCCTACGAGAGATTGGAAAAGTCCCTTTATAGATTTTGTGGCATACAGAATCTTGCCAGAGAACCCTAAAGAAGCAGTATCCGTCAAAAGATGATCATTACGCTTCTACTTTGATGCGTCTTCACAGTGCCTATATCGCCGGACCTACGACGGACTGCTATTGAGATATCTCTCCAATGACGAAGCACAGCAGATTATCCGTGAAGCTCACGACGGCATATACGGAGCTCATCAACCCGGTCCTAAGCTACAGGATCGTATCAGGAGAATGGGCTATTACTGGCCTACTATGATCGCAGATGCAATAAAGTATGCAAGATAATGCAGGGCCTGTCAGTTTCATGCGGACTTCATACATCAGCCGTCTGAACATCTACATCCTACGGTTGCATCCTGGCCTTTCAAAGCATGGGGTATGGATATCATTGGTCCTATTCACCCGTCTTCTTCTAGAGGTCACCTGTTTATACTGGCCATCACGGATTATTTCTCCAAATGGGCAGAGGCGATCCCCCTCGCTGAGGTAAAGTCATCTAATGTGATCAGCTTCATCAAGCATCATGTCATTTATCGCTTTAGGATTCCTCGAAGGATAATTCATGACAATGGACCTCAATTCATCAGCCATGCATTTTACCGATTTTACGATAAGAATCGGATACAAAATATGGCCTCTACGGCATATTATCCTGCTGCTAATGGTTTAGCAGAAGCCTTCAACAAAACTATTATCAAACTCATGAAGAAGTTTGTCTCTTCGAACAAGAGAGATCGGAACAAAAAGCTGGGAGAATGTCTCTGGGCATACCGCACACGGTCCGAGCGCCGACAGGTTGCACCCCATTCTTATTGGTCTACGGGAGTGAAGCAGTTCTTTCCATCGAAATTCAGATCCTGTCACTTAGAATAGCAGTCGATAATGAGTTAACTCTGGAAAAGAATGACCTATTAAGGATTCAAGAGCTAGAAGGATTAGACGAGAAACGCCTTCAAGCTCAATAGCGCATCGCGTTCTATCAAGCATGCATTTCCAGAGCCTTTAATCATAAAGTAAAGGAAATAGTGTTCAAAGTTGGCGAGCTAGTTTTAGCTGTCAGAAGGCCAATGATCATTACTCACAAGAGTAAGGGTAAATTCTAGTCCAAATAGGAAGGCCCTTATGTGATCGAGACGATATTCTCAAACGGCGCTTACAGGTTAGCCTGACCTAACGGAGACTTATTGATGACTCCTATCAACGGCAAATTTCTGAAAAGGTACTACGCTTAACCTCCTTTGCTCAAACGGAGTATGGTGAAGATCTCATTATGACAATACTACTTCCAAAACAAAAACTAGTTGGATCATATTCTATCACGTCCATATAACCTCTGAATAGATATGTTCGACTAATTTAGAACTTCAAGACCTATCACGTCCATATTACCTCTGATAGTGTCTTGTGTACAAACTTTAGTCAAAGCATATTCTATCATGTCCGTATGACCTCTGAATAGATATGTCCTACTAAAGTATATTCTATCATGTCCGTATGACCTCTGAATAGATATGCCCAGCTAAAGCTTACCGAGAGTATATCACGTCCATATTACCTCTGATATCACTCTCACCCAAACCCGTCATTTATATTCTAAAATGATGGGTCCAAAAAGTCAGACAAGAGTCTCTTTATTTATTTCCAAAAAAAGAGCAAAATTACATCGCGAAAGCAAAAAGATACATCATTTGGGGGGAGCGGTCAGGTCACGAATCTGCTGCACCAGTACGTTCATCTTCTCAGCCCTGGAATCCAAGATATCAACGCAGGCCCGCTCCAGCCGTGCCTCGTCGTTTATCATGAGGGACAGTTCGGCTCTAGCCCAAAGAAAACCAACACGGGCGACTCCTGCACTCGCCAAGTTCTGTTGTGCTATGACCAGTCGGCCATTCACCACATCTAGACAATCCGACGACTGAGAAGCCCACTCCTTTGCTTGAGCAAGTTTTTTTTCCAGTTTATGGACCCTCGCTACAATCCCGTCATGCTCAGCCTGGCACTTCGCTTGAAGAGCAATGGTCTCCTCCAAGATGACTTTTCCTTTATCCATCTCCTGCTGATGTGTCTGGATGAATTTATTCAGGCCTTCCATCTTTTTGATAAGATACGCAGTCAAGGAGTCGTATCTAGCCTGGACCAGAGCTTCAACGCTGTCTTGGGACAGCCGCAGATATTCGTTAATGGTTTACTCCAAACCATTAACCATCGCCTCCAGGGTGTCAGCTACCCCAGTATCGTCGAATTCCCTGACCGCCTCTATCGAAAACCGAGAGGACTTCTTCAGACCCTCGAAGCTTAGATTCTTCTCCAATACCATTGATATTAACGTTTTCAAGGTGGTGTATAAGATATTGGTATATTGCTCAGTCAGCAGGGCCAGGTCCGAATGCATGCTGGGAGTGGCTGCGATGTTGGCAAACCTCGCTCCAGGAACGACCGCAGTCGATGTGGCCACTATCGTCGCCTCAACAGCTGGTACGACAAAAGAAGATGCACCAACTACGGTCGAAGTCATCGGCATACTCGAAGGAGGCGATGTCGCAATGACAGGTTCATCCTCCTCTTGAGATGACGAAACCACTCCGGGCCAGCCGGCACCCGAAGATATTTTCTCTTCGAAGTCGGGTGCCTCCATGTCATCGCCAGGAGCTGAAGCGGAGCCAAAAAGCACGTCAACGCTGCTCTCCCCAAAAATATCTTCCCCTGAAAAGAAGACCAGAAATTTAATATCGACATGATGTTAATTTTTCCAAAAAAAGGCGTAAAGACGACCTTTACCCATGGCCGATGGTGTATATGTTGCGTCTGTAGCCAGTACAGCTAAATCATGTCTTAATGATGCTAAGCAAGCTATCATACCTGGAGAAGAGGGTGTGCTAACTGACATCAGCAGGTGCTCTTTCGAGCCTTCACCCAGACTCAATCGAGGTTCGTCAGCTGGAATCTCGTTGGGTATGCTCACAGACACGGTAGAGGTTTCTCCCATTTCCGGTCTGGATAAGGACGGCCTTAATGGACTTGGCCTGGTAGGGGATCTCGTGCTACTGCCTGAAGCAACAGCAGCGACAGCAGCCTCAAGCAGAAGTTCTCCGGCACCGCCAACCGAAACTGTGGAGGGTCCCTCTCTAAAAGGCGAGGAACCTCCAATCAAAGAATCATCCCCAACAGGGGAGACATCAGGTTCATTTTTAGGAACCTCACGGCCGGGGATCCCGAAAGGACGACTAGTCAACTTCTTCTTCTTGCGAGGGAGAGTCTGCTTTGGAACAGGAGCCCTTCGCTTATCAAAGATGACCAAAGCCCCTGCAGGCAGAGGTATGTCACCCCTCGGTACTGCCAACAGGGGCTCGTCCGGATTAACGGCATCCTCACCCTCATCAGAGGAGACCGATGGGACGTCGCCTCTTCCCGCGGAACTGGAGGAAGGCACCCTAAAACTTCCACCCATATTAAAATTGCGATGGAAGGTGTTGGTCGCCACATAAAACTAGGCATATGTGTGGAGGATGCGCAGCTCCATGGAGAGAGTAATGATGGGCACAGTAAAAATTGCCCCAGTGCAGTCCATGATAAAATATCGCCATCCTCTCGCTCCGTCGATGAGTCCACCCCTGGACCTGAAGCTGGTGACGGCGTTGCCCACGTGCAGATGATCATACCCAAACTGCCTGGCAAACCGAATAGGCAGGTAGGGTTCAAAGAAGCACTGGTCTTCGCTTCTGTACAGCAAATGAGAGGGTCTAATGCAGAACAACCAGTTGAAAGCTTCAGGAGAAAGATTGGTCTTCTCTCTACCTGAATCCTCAAGCATAATCCTAATTGATTACGATGGACAGAGGGGACAGTATAGAAGATCTTCCAGCTGTGGTTGGAGTTCAGCGCCCGCCGACTGTCTAAAACTGTGAGCACGTTCCAGGAGGATTTCTTGTAAATCAGCAAGAAACTACCCCCCGAACTACTCCCAGATCCAGGAGACATCACCCTGGGGATATAGAGAATTAACCATCCCATCACATACATGTATGGTAATTCTACCCGGGGAAAGCTTTCATGCCGAGTTTCATCGGCAAGCAGCCCCTCAGTCATGGCCCTCAGGCCAGCTTATATGCGGCACACCATGGCAGGAAGCAAGCCCAGCCTTTCCCCAAATACCAGATGCACTGCAGGCCACAAGGTGTTGCGATGAATATGGTCCGCAGATGCAATACCGGGTACTACCAGTCGGCACAGCCATATGGAGAGGAAGCCAGCCAGTTATGCTTTCTTGGACAGAGGCCTACAGCAATGCCTCAAATAGCTCTAGGCCTTAGTGCCTGCAGGATATTTTCCTATCCCTTCGTCGAGGATGTGATCTGGAGCCCCAGCATCTTCCATAAGATCGTCGACTACCTGAGCACTGAGCACGCTCAGACAGTTCAAAGGCTGATCCTTGCCTTCCAAGACCTTCTCCGGCTGAGCAGTCCTCACCCGGTGAAAGAAGAGGTAGGACGTCCATTTATTGGTGTGAGCCAAATCTGAAGGCTTACCATAGAAGGCGGTGCAAGCAAGGTAGTGGCACATCAGCTCCTGATATACTGCCACTGCCTGAGGGTCTGAATCCCCCAGCTC
The DNA here is from genome assembly GCA_036927795.1 of Iris macrosiphon. Taxonomy (NCBI): domain Eukaryota; kingdom Viridiplantae; phylum Streptophyta; class Magnoliopsida; order Asparagales; family Iridaceae; genus Iris; species Iris macrosiphon. The sequence goes on along the minus strand of JAYESA010000002.1, from coordinate 19,843,362 downwards.
CCTGTTGGTCGGAACATACTCTTCGTAAGGAGTATCCCCCATCGGCAGTCGTGAGATCTCTGCCATCTCGTGGAGGGCTAACCCCATCTCCCCCAGTGGAGTGGTGAAAGTCCCGGCGAACGAGATGTATCGCTCCATCAAAGCCAGGAACAGGTTGGGGTTGGGAGGCAACCCAACGCTGGTAGCATTCACGGCCGCATACAGACCAATGCTCTCCAGCTCGGCCTGAAAATGCTTCAGGGCCCAGTCGACTAAGCGAGCCCATCGAAGATTTATTGGGGTCATCCGCCCACTGCACCGAGGATTGCCCTTGGGGTACACTCCTCCATGACTCATGAAGTCATTACAAAAAGTTGGTAATTGCACCGGCTGGAGCACTAAATTGTCTTCACTCGGGACACTGCCCGGGAACAATCCCCTGAACGGCACCACAGAACCGGAGGGACGGCTGACAAACGACCCCTGACCAGATCCTTTTGGGTAAAATATAATCCCCGGACGGCCGTGGAGATTGGGAGTCAACACCCATGACATCCTCCTGGGATGTATAGCGTAGAAGAATGCCGAGATAGGGTAGTCTCTCAGCATCTTGGGCAGGTACATGACCAAGCCCCCGGCAGGAAAAACCCAGAGTTCTTTCTTGGGCTTCGTCTGGGACTGCTTGTCAATCATGTCCCCGAAGAGAAAAGCCGGTTTTATATACTGCTTCCCGTCTACGGACGCCAGGGGCTCTCCGTTGATCATGCTCAACAGCATTAGCTCACTTTGAGCCAATATCAGGAATTCTCTTCCTTCAGGATACTGGGGTCCAGAGATAGGAAATGTCACGTGGGACAGATCCTCCAGGTAGTTAGAATGCAGCATCCCGGCAGCAGAACCCATCACCTCGGCCAGTGGAGACACATGTAGGTTAACTACAAAATGCAAGAAAAATACGTCAGTTTCTATAACTGGACATTACCATCTTGCAGCTTATGCCATGAGGCAAAAGTCTGTGCTTTACGCCAAGACTGAAAAAACTTGATCAATTACGCTGGAATCCATTTCCTAAAGCGTAAAACTCAGGGTTGGCAGAATACAGTCTGTGTTTTACGCCAGACTGCCAAAATTCGAGTTTACGTCGAAATTCTCATCCACAAGCGTAAAACTCAAAATTTTGTAATATGTGCCAAGTTTTCGACAGTCAAAGCTTTTACGCTCAACTGCGAAAAAATAGAGTTTTACGCTGACACATTCGAAATGTGGGCGTAAAAGATGAAACGTCTCCATGCATCATCTTCCTCAAAGAGGCTATCAGCACAGAAGATGACCTAGCGCGGTCACGTTCAACATCTGTAAAGGATTTTTTGTCGGTCTTTTTTGTCCCAAAAGCTCTACCTCTAACTCCAGGCGCGCTGCTCGTCGGCGGGACACTTTGTTCAGAAGGAAGCTCGCCTTGCCCGACAGAACTCGCTCTCGCTTGGCCAGAAGAACAAGAAGAAGAGTCGACCTTCTTTCCCTTGGAGGGTTTTGGGGCCATTGCTGAAAACTCTGAATGCTCAGAGAAGAAACGAAGGAGAGAACTCGAAGAGACGAAGGCTTTCTTTTGCAAAAGACGGTTGAAAAGTTTTTCTCTGCGAGCCTTGGGATATATATAGAGTTCGGATGGACTCCTCGGATCCCGAACCAAATTCCGTAATTAATACTCGGTTATGATTGGGTACTACGGTTCAGAATTCTACGCGGCTCTCCATTCCTAAACAGTAGGACAGTTCGAATACTCGAATGCTAAGCGGCTTTCTACGTATCCTTAGTTATGCGTAAAAGACAGGACGGAACCTAGCACTCTTTCTAAAGGAGTCGGCATAAAGTTACCAGACGTGTCGAAGCTACACATATTCAGACTTTACAGCAACGTATATGGCAAGACAATCATATGCACAGAAGAAGACAATTTTATTAACATTAAAATTATGATTACATATGAGGGAAATCTAGTCTACAAGGGTTTTTCTTCATTTTCATGATTACATATGAGGAAAATCCCATCTATAAAGGATTTCCTCGTCATTATCGGAAGGCCGCGCCCCGAATCTATTCTGCTAGGTTCTCGCATGGGCGGAATCCTTCGCCCGTCTTCTCCAGCAGTCAGTCAATTCCCGCAAACTGACTGACATAAAATAATTAATGGCAGGAGGATACAGAACTGGGCCTAGACCCATCTTCCAATATAGGAAAGCAGCATAAATCTGCTTTCCTACATCCAACGCCACTCGAGGACGGCAGTTACAATTTTTTTGCTCTCGTCCACGAAGGTATCAGGAGAAGATACAGCTTACAAGTTGTGTGGTAAAATGCGACCCTTCCTCTCTCCGGAAGAACCGCCATACAAAGTTGTTGATTATCCCGAGCAAGGGAGGCTATGATATCCTTCCATGATCCATCGTTGCAGATGACATTTGCTCGAAGATGCCATCTTTTTCGGCACCTTACATGCTGGAAGAATATGGTCTTCTTCTTCCTCAGGTCGACCCGACGAACTCCGGCGATCATCTCTGTGTGGTGAAGGAAATGTAGGAAGAACCGGTTAAACTCCTCAGCCCTTTTATAGACAAAAGAGATCACACCGATCCCCAATAACTCTGCCATAAAGTCAGCCTTGAAAAAAACATGTCAGACTTGACCGTTTCAGGCTCCATCCAGAGCGTTTCAAATTACGAGGAACGTTTCATGCTTTATTCAAAGCGTTCCAAATTACGAGGAATTTGAAAGCTTTGAAGGGGGTCTTGTAGAAGCATAAAAAATACGCTGGATAGCTATACGTAGCATGTTGATGCAAGGCAGCATAAAAAGCTAACTACAGAGCCATTGGCGTACAAATAGAGCTTTCCAGATATAAAGATCAAAGGACTATCCGCGTAAAGTGTAGTACATCCAGGCTACTTCAGCATAAAAAGGAGTGCTATATCGCCTCTATGGCGTAAAACTCATCAGCTCTCAATGCAGCATTAAAGCGTACGAGAAATGCATCGTATTCCTCTAAATAAAGTTGTCAAATCACGCAGTGAACCTGACGTCTGACACCTGACAAAGAGTACTGCACGGCTACCCAAACGACGGCTGGAATAATGATAGGCCCTTTGGGATACGCCTCTGCATTTAATGCGCAAGATGATGGCGGATCTCTGCATTTAATGCAAGGGATTTGATTAAATATTGCCGAACCGTCGTTTATTGACATCTCCTCGGCGTAAACTGCTTTTACGCATGCGAGGGAATACGCTGCCTTATTTTACACAGGCAGATGTGAACTGTCTACGCACCACGGAAGACAAAACAGACTGCCACGTCAAAAGCTGCTCTTCGTACAGGGCTCGAGGCACGTCTCTGCATTTATTGCGTAAAATAATGACAGGCCCTTTGGGACACGCCTCTGTATTTTATGTGCAGGATGATGGCGGATCTCTGCATTTAATGCAAGAGATTTGATTAAATATCGCCGAACCGTCATTTACTGACATCTCCTCGGCGTAAACTGCTTTTACGCATGCGAGGGAATACGCTGCCTTGTTTTACACAGGAAGACGTGAACTGTCTACACTCCACGAAAGACAAAATAGGCTGACACGTCAAAAGCTAGTCTTCGTACAGGGCTCGAGGCACGTCTCTGCATTTATTACGCAGAATAATGACAGGCCCTTCGGGACACGCCTCTGCATTTAATGCGTAGGATGATGGCGCATCTCTGCATTTAATGTCAGAGATTTGATTATATCTCCAAAGCCGTAATTCCGGCTAGGACATCCACATCATCACTCTGGCACGTTACGTATCGGCTTCTATGCCTGCTCGGCTTCTACGCCCACTCGGCTTCTACGCCCACTCGGCTTTCATGCCTGCTCGGCTTCTACGCCCACTCGGCTTCTATGCCTGCTCGGCTTCTACGTCCACTCGGCTTCCATTCCTGCTCGGCTTCTATGCCTATTCGGCTTCTATGCCGGTTTGATAACACTTTTGGCTTCTGCGCCATAATGACAGGTTATTGGCTTCTACGCCAATCTTCTCTACGCAAGGGATACCTACCTACGTGGCTTCTATGCCGTGATCTTCATAGCAGTTATATGCATCGTCTCTTAATTGGACACGCATCACACGCTCATTCAGGAGATTATTTATACGCAGGCAACGATTATTATAACCATCGCGTAAAGAGGTGCCATGCTTTCCACGGCTCGGCTTCTAAGCCGGCTGGGTGGTCACTATCACTAAAACTTTATAAATAGAGACCTCTATCAACAGAGAAAAAGGTGAAAAAATTGGTCAAAGATTCCAAGATCAAGGGAGAAGGTCAAGGAACCAAAAGTCAAAGGGTCTTTGAGAGAGAAGAATCCCGAGCTCAGGCAAATAGTAATGATCGACGACTTTGCATCGTGCATCCATCCTCTTTCGCAACCTTCGAAGCTGCTCTCCGTCTTCTACGGCACTTTTTCATCATCGTGTGGTCCAAGGGACAAAGTGATCGACTGTAGATCAGACTCCTATAGCAATATTTTACCCAAATTAAAAAATTATACTCGACATTCTCGTATAGGATTAATTGTACAAGCTTGTTTGTAAACCAAAGAACGGGTTTCGTATAAACCTCGTCTTATATACATTTTCTTTCATTTATTACCATAAACATAATTGTCTTAATATTATTTATTTGATTATTTTTGTGATGTGCCTGCTCAACCTAGGACCGTGAGACGTTGCTTAACGTCCGAATAATATTCGAGTGTCGACGACGTACGCGGAGTCGTCTAACATCACTTAGAGAGTTGATATCTCGATCCTATATTTTCGTGCTTGTTTTACCAAGTATGTCATACCATAGGACACTTGACACTATTTATGAGACAAAAAAATTTCTGAGTTATTCATGGTGATTCTGTATAGGCTTACAGGATTCGTGACATAGATCTTGCATATTCGTAGATATCATTATGACTCGCTGTAATAGTTAGAGGTCATGATCTTGCGTGTTATGGACATGAGACATCATGGACATGAGATATGTTATTATATTAGATGGGGAGAGACACACAGGCTACAGGCTGACTACATACATATATATTTATTATTGTGATGCTTTAGCCTCTATTCCAGAGCTTGGCCCACTACGTGATATTACTGCTACAGGCTCCCCGACACAGAGCTTGTAGTGGTCTCAGCCTGAGTACTAGTGATGCTCTCATTTAGATATCACATAGCTGGATACATAGCTTGCCCTGTTGATATATTTTATTATACTGTATCTTATTTGGCTTAAGTTATTCTTGTACCTTGCTATATTCCCTGAGGACCTGGATCCGGATTATGTCCCCAGGTATAGCAGAGGAGATCTACCCCAAGGTATATGGGATAGGAACATACGCTGGAGCAGTACCAATACTTGAGGATGAGGTAATACCAGAGAATTTCTCTTGAGTATTTTGTTATATACTCAGTTATATCTATTTTTAGATACTCTATTTCCTGTCTCTTGGATTATTGTACTAAACTCATATTCAGGTTGTTCCCTAAAAATATTTTTATGGAGACTTGTTAGATTATATTTTTCTTTGATTAGTTTGACATATGTTTACCATCTGTGAATGAGATTAGAATTAGAATATAACATGTGTCATAGACTATTAGATTTTTTTTATATCTTAAGTACACTCTAACGGGTCCATTAAATTGGGTTTGCCCATTGGAGTGTGCTGCTGGCTATTGCCACGTGGCTAGTCACTCGGTATTTTAGGACTGGGGCGTGATATAGTTTTTGTGGTGGCCCATACAGGTCTACGGCTATGTTGCTTTGGTTTTAACTAAGGAACCGAGCAAGCCTACGATTAGGATAAATTATAGGATCTTATCCACTTGATTGTTTCATTCTTGACCTCTATATCGACTTTTAAATAAATTCTTGACTTGCATCCTGCCTTGATTTCCCTGTGTGCCTCTTATAGTTTACTTTGGATGCAGAGTAATGGATCCACAAGCAAGCAACGAGACTCTCGCAAGAATACCATAAGGTGATGTGGTCACCTACGACGATGGAGTGACACCCGTGGGTGGAGGTCAATCAGCACAACAAAGTAATCAAGCAGGTCAACATACCTCAAGGTTCCGGCGAGAGACATTCCACTACCGTCGCAGTTTACTCAATCGATGCATATTTTTCAACCCGGACAGCCTATGGATGGACAACATATATTCTAAATGTTCTTCATAATGATGCAAGCACAACAACAGGTTCATCAAGGAGCCCAACAAGGCCAGGAGGAGAAGTTCTTTAACGGACTTAGCTCTGAACTACAGAAATTAATCAGCTCCGTTGCAACTACTTCTTACACGGATATTCTTGCTGTAGCACGACCCATGGAGCACGTCACCAGGAGAGAGTCCAACCAAAAGCGGCCATATGCATTAGCACCAGACCGAGCACAGCAGGAAAGAGCTGCAAACCGACCACAGATGAATCCACCACAGAGAGAAGCATCACATTCCCTAACCCTTCCTACTTGTCACTACTGTTGGAAGTTAGGCCATATTGAGAGGAAGTGTAGACTTAAATTGGGGTTATATTTAGCTTGCAAATCCAGTCAGCATTCGGTAAGGGATTGTACTGAATGTGGAGAGAAGGCACTGATGATTCATCGATCAGCCATACCAACACCAGCACTAGAACTCCCTACTTGTCATTATTGTGGCAAGATAGGCCATCACGCCAAGGAATACCGATTCAGATTAGGATTGTGCTTGGTTTGTTGATCTAGCCAATATTCAACCAGAAATTGCATGGAGCATCGAGAAGAAACACCGATGATTAACCGACAAGCTTTACCAACACCGGAAGGATATCAGCTGAGGTTGGCATCGCAGACAACACACTTCCAACAGGCCCAGCAACAACAGGGTACACAACCACAGGGACATGGACAGGCTTTTGTGATAACAAGGAAGGACACAAAGACTCGAGGAGTAGCGAATATGAGTAATATTAAAGTTTTATCATAGCTATATATTCCTAGTAATGCTTTAGCATGTGCCTGTTAGTTCTAATCCCTAGCCTAAGCCTAGTATTATGCTAGCATGAACTTGTTAGTCTAGATTAGTTACTAGTACCCAAGTTTTCATAAGCTGTAGGTGATCCTTGCTCTAACCAGGCTCCTTTACTTTTGACTTACTTATCTTTCATTGCCTAGGGAAAAGTTTTATACCTTCCCTACGTGTTTTGCTTGAACAAATCTCTCACCCTTTCTCTCAATTTTTTCTTGTTCATGATTCTTTATTCTTTGTGTCGTGTTTCAACAAATATGTCTTGCAACCGCGTCATCTCTTCTGACCGATTATTATTTATTTTCTTAATTGTGAGGACTTAATTCTTTTAAGGTGGGTAGATTGTAAACACCCAAAATTTTTAGAAATTAAAATATGAATTTTTGAGATTTTTCTATAATTTTTAATTATTTAAAATAAATTTTCTTCAGGGATTAATATTTTTATAAATTGAATTAAATATTAAAATATTATTAAAATTATATTTTTAGTGTAAAATTATATTTTAAATATTATTTAATTTTTCTGGAATTTATTGGGCTCAAAAACTATTTTAAATAGCTAAAAACAATATTTTTATATAAACCAAAATAAACCAGACTGAACCAGCCTGAACCAAACCAAATCAAACCAAATTAAAACCAACCTAACCCTAATGGATCTAGACCCGACCCACCAACCTGACCCGACCCGCTAGCAAATTGCTACAGTAACCAAAAATGAATTTTTGTCGACCGTTCACTCCCCGACCCGCCGACTCCCCGCTGTCGTTCACCTGCCACTGTGACCCTTCCGTTCAAACTTCCCCGACCGGCTGACTCTCCAGTTTCCCTCCCCGTAACTGCCATCGCCGGCCAACCCTATATAAACCTCACAGTGGCCGAACCCCCCACCGCCATCACCTCTCCACCATCACGACTCACCCTGACTCCGGCCACCGACTCCGCCGCAACCCGACGACTCTGTCGTAACCCCAACGAAGATGACCCGCCATCACCACAGCACCCACAGTCGCCTTCGACGATCGACCGAGCACCACCGTCTCGCCACCGTACACGCGCAATACACCGCGGCCGACCCCTATTCTGGTGAGTTTTTATTCCTCCGTGTCGCATCAATTTTTGATCGACCTATTACATTGTGTTCGCTCTATGACCCTCTCGAACCCTGTATAATTATTTTAGGATATCGTATCATTTGTCGGTCGTAAACCGTGACACAAAATAGAAAAATTAACCCAATTTCTGGGTTTTGGAAACTGTCCCAAAACCCCAAGTTCATGGCCGTTTTATGCTCAACCTAGTTAATAATTCTAAATTATACTTAAATAGTAAACTAGACCACATAAACAAGTTTTAAACCCTGTAATTAGTTTATTTTAATTTGCTGTAAGTTGGATTTTATTCGTAAGTGAAGTTGACTAAAAACTTGGTTTTCAAAACCTAAAATTTCTCGAAACTAGGTGTGTCCTGCTAAATGAGGCAACTTCGTCGTATAGAAATTACATCAAAAGGCGTATATCGTTAATGCTGACATGTAAAACTTTGCGAAAGTTGATTTGGATGTGCGTGTACGCCAAAATTAACGCGTATTCGTCGGAAAATCTCGTATCGGGCCTGTTCTGACACTCGTCATAAATTTATGTATACTTTTCGTTTCCTAATAAAACTTGCGCTATTGGATTTATAGTATTATGCTGGTCCTGTGACCCAAGTTTGGTTCGATTCTAAGAACGTTAATAAAATCCCGTATCGTGGGCCCCACAACTCTACTTAATGGGCAATTTTATGACCGGCTCATCGGAATCCAGTTTTGGACATTCTGTTGGGTTCGTATCATCGTTCTGGACTCGTAGACACTAAGTTTGATAAATTTAGAGAACTTTGTCTCTGCATATTTTTCGGTAGAAAATGGGGCACATGTGGATCCTATTTTGACCAGAAACTGTCAATTCTGCCCATGTGTCCAAATTAGACTTATAGATAGTCAATTCTAGCTATTTTATATCTTCTGAGGGTGATGATAATGTTTATTTCAGCATCCGGAGGCGTATCTGAAGATTTTGCTATTATCAAAATAACTGAAGGAGTTCAAACCCCCAGGCAAGTGTACCTTGCCAAACTTGTAGTAATTGCCTTAATATTATTTGTTTGATTATTTTTGTGATATGACTGCTTAACCTAGGACTGTAAGATATTGCTTAACATCTGAATAATATTCAGTGTCAACGTCGTATGTGGAGTCGTGTAACGTCACTTAGAGAGTTGATATCTCGATCATATATTTTCGTGCTTGATTTACCAAGTATATCATACCATAGCAAACTTGACACTATTCATAAGACAAAATCTTTCCTAAGTTATTCATGGTGATTATGTATAGGCTTATAGGATTCGTGACATGGATCTTGCATATTCATAGATATCATTATGACTCGCTGTAATAGTTAGAGGTCATGATCTTGCGTGTTATGGACATGAGACATCGTGGACATGAGACGTGTGATTACATTGGGTGAGGAGAGATACATAGGCTAAAGGCTGACTACATACATATATATTTATTATTGTGTTATTTTAGCCTCTGTTCCAGAGCTTGGTCTACTACGTGATATTACTGCTACAGGCTCCCCGATATAGAGCTTGTAGTGGTCTCAGCCTGAGTATGAGTGATGCTCTCATTTGCAAATCACATAGCTGGATACATAGCTTGTCCTGTTGATATATTTTTATATACTACATCTTATTTGTCTTGAGTTATTCTTGTACCTTTTTATGTCCCCTGAGGACCTGCATCCGGATTATGTCCCCAGGTATAGCAGAGAAGATCTACCCCGAGGTATATGGGACAGGAGCAGACTTTGGAGCAGTACCAACACCTGAGGATGAGGTGATACCAGAGGATTTCTTCTGAGTATTTTGTTATATACTCAATTATATCTGTTTTTAGATACTCTATTTCTTGTCTCTTGGATTATTATACTAAACTCATATTCGGGTTGTTCCCCGAAAATATTTTTATGGAGACTTGTTGGATTATATTTCTCTTTGATTAGTTTGATAATATGTTTACCATCTGTAGATAAGAATAGAATTAGAATGTGATATGTATCATAGACTATTAGATTTATTTTACAGCTTAAGTACACTCTAACGGGTCCATTAAATTGGGTTTGCCCATTGGAGTGTGCTGCTGGCCATTGCCACGTGGCTAGTCCCTCGGTATTTTTGGACTGGGGTTTGACAAAATCAGCATACGTCTTGATGTTTGTATTTTTTTTTCTCTCTCTCTACTTTACTGATTTACTTTACTATCTTTATATATACTGTTAGTTAGCAAGTGCCTTTATTTTAATAATTTTAAATTGGGTAGATTATTCTACTGTACTCTATTCACCCTCCCTCTAGAGTTTCCTCACAGTCCTTTAAAATGGTGGTTCAACAGCATTAACATCAAGAACAACAACGTCAACCGTTTCAACCACAAGAACTGAATGTCCTATTGAACCAAGGGTTACAAACGGCCCTGGAACAAGGCAAAAGGGTAGATTCTGGGGCATCAGTTAGGTTTTGCAGACTAAATCCCAGATATTTTGATGGCACGGAGGACGCTATTATGGCAGATGATTGGCTTCAGGATATTAGGATCATTTTGGCAGCTGCTAAGGTTTCGACTGAGGAGCAGGTTGACCTGGTTCGCTTGCAGCTCCAGGATCTTGCAAGAGATTGGTGGACCACGATGGAGGTAGGCGTGAGCCATCCTATTTCGTAGAACAATTTTAGAAACTAGTTCAGGATAAAGTACTTTAGGATTGTGGCTCAGTGCGAGTTACAGCAGAGATTCACCAACTTTAAGCAGGCTGGAAGGAGAGTAGATTGCTATATGGTAAAGTTTGGTCGACTTAGTAGGTTTGTTCAAACCATGGCGGCAACAGAGTTGGAGAGAGCGATAAGGTTCCAGCATGGAATTTATATAGAGATCCTATATATGGTAGAGTTGCATGACTACCAGACCTTCAAGGCAGTATTGATAGCGGCCAAGCGAGTTAAGCTTACCTCTCAGAGGATGGCATCAAGAAGAGTAGAACGAAAGAGGCCTCATTGAAAGAGTAACGAGAGAGGACCAGTAATGCGAACATCAACACTATCCCCTGGAATTTGCATCTATGAAGTGACACAGAAGAGGCCAGTGACCTCAAAAGTGATAGCACATACTCGACATGAACAACCGAGGCAGCAACAACAATAGCAACAGTGACGGAAAGCGTCAACCAATTGTACGTATTGTGGTAAGGGAGGTCATATCTGGGATATTTGTAGGGCAGCTAATGGATAATGCTTGAGCTATGGAAGCCCCGATTATAGGGATGCTACTTGTCCAAAGACACAGAGGCCAGGAGGGCCAGCACAACTATTTCTTGCATCGGTAGCTCTAAAGGAAGTACAATAAGGAGGACCAGCAATAGCGGTGTGGCCTATAGCTCAGCGTCCATTACCGACGCAGGCTTAATTGTATGGATAACAGAAGTAGCAGGAACAACAGATACCGCAACAACGACGGCACCAGGAGAGGCAGCAGTAGGGAGCTGGACAAGGCCAAGGGCAGGCGTTGACCTTATCTCTGGAAGAAGCTATGGCATCAGGCGACGTAGTGGTAGGTAAAATTTCTGTTACAACCTTTCTTGCCAAAGCATTATTTGATTTTGGAGCATCGCACTCATTTATATTTGCATAATATATGACACGTATTGGATTAAAGTTTGAGGCATTGCCAAAGAGCATGAATATACTCACTAGTAATGCGATCGTAGAAGTTAGTAGGGTGTGCCTAGCATGTCCAGTTAGAGTATACAGGTATTTATTACCTGCGAAGTTGATCGAGTTCCCTATGGGTAACTTTGACATTATCTTAGGTATGGACTGGTTGAGAGACAGTCATGCGAAGATAGATTATCATGAGGGTAGAGTGTTGTTTAGAGTCCCTGGTCTAGAAGAGTTTATTCTTAGCAGAATAGTAGAAGGCTATCATAAGGAAGGAATCATAACAGTAGCTACAGAAGGGGGCCCGATACCCACAATAGTTGAAGAATTCATGAACGTCTTTCCTGATGAGCTTCTCGGATTATCTCCAATTAGAGAAATAGAGTTCTGTATAGAGTTGATGCCAAGAGCAGAACCAGTATCCCAAAAGGTATATCCAATGTCACCATCAGAGCTTGATTAGTTATATCGATACGTGAAAGAACTAAAGGCGAAGAAGTTCGTTTGGACCAGTAGATCACCGTAGAGAGCACCAGCAGTATTGGTGAAGAAGAAAGATGGATCGACACAATTTTGTATAGATTACAGGCGATTGAATGCGGTAACAGTGAAGACAAGTAACCATTTCCCAGGATTGATAATTTTTTTGACTAATTAAGTGGAGTAAGAGTTTTCTCTAAGATAGATTACGATCAGGATATCATCAGGTGTGAGTTCGGAAGCAGGATATACTGAAGACAATATTTAGGTCATGATATGGGTATTACGAATTCTTAGCTATGCCATTTGGACTGACTAATGCTCCAGCGGTATTCATGGATTTAATGAATCATGTTTTCATGCCATGCTTAGACCAATTTATGGTAGTATTTATCGATGACATCCTGGTGTATTCTCGTAATGAAGAGGAGCATGAAGAATATCTCAGGATAGTACTACAAACTTTGAGGAAGCACCAGTTGTATGAGAAGCTTAGTAAGTATGAGTTTTGGCTAGATCATATATCTTTTTTTGGGCACATTATTTATGGAACAAGAGTGTTAGTTGTTCCCAAAAAGGTAGATAAGTAGAGAATGGGCCAGTTTCGAAGATAGTGGAAGAGGTGCGTAGTTTCCTAGGCTTGGCAGGATAATACAGAAGATTTGTGACAGACTTTATCTTGGCACCTTTGACTCAGTTGACGTGAAAGGAAGTTAAATTTATGTGGTCAACGAAATGCTAGATAGCCTTTGAAGAGTTAAAAAAGAAGTTAATCTTTGTACCAATCCTTACACTTCCAGCAGGCTTCAAAGAATTAACGGTTTATTATGATGCATCTACCAAGGGACTTGAATGTGTTTTGATATAGCAAGGGAAAGTGATAGCGTATGCTTCTCAGCATCTCAGAGATCACTAGAAGAACTATTTAACTCACGATTTAGAGTTAACAGTAGCAGTGGGTACGTCCAGCCTATGCCACATCATCGGCGGTAGAAGGTTGTCTAGGTCATAATACTATCTAATCAATCTCTCTCGAATATCCAAATCCATAAGGAGGCACAAATATTAAAATATAATATGGAAATACTCAATCACATTGTCATGCCCCAGTTCCAATGATAAGGAACTGAGTCACGTGGCAATGGCCAGCAGCACACTTCGGCGGGCATCCTAATCTAATGGGCCCATCGGAGTGCACCTAAGATATAAAGTACAATGAATAACCCAACACATAACACATAAATAGTAAATCTAAATCTTATCCACAGGTAACGGATATAAGAGCACATAGAGGTAATCATAACAACTAATGTGCAGAAAGAAAATGTCACAAGATAATGTATCATAGTACAAATACTAGAGTAGACACACGGGAACAAACCCGCTAGTACAAAATACTGGAATGAAAGTAAGCAATAAGATAACTTGGAACGGCATCAGATAGCTAGATAGTAATATCGTCCCAAGGATAAAGTCACTACCAGTGATCAGGCAAAGTCCTCGGGGATAACCTCATCCTCGGTAATGGGTCCTACTGCTGGATACGTACCCGGACCGTACTCCTCTGGATAGTCCTCCTCGCCTAAACCTAGAAGGGAACCAGGTCCTCAGAGGGACGTAACAAGGTACAAAAATACAGCATGCCAAGTATAACAGAAAGTACAAGTGCAATGATGGGGTAATCTAGCATAACCAACTAAGTGAGACACAGTTTAAAGATAATGTTCGATGCGTGGGCTGTCTAAAATAAAACTGTAGCTCCGGATACGGAAACACATGGGATGTATCGCAGCTCCGGGCAAAGAGTCACACGGGTGATACAACTACTCTAGATACAGGATCACTACAGAAATAGTATGTATACATATATAAGCACGTGCAGAGGAGCCCAAATGTCTAGTAACTGTCTTTTTCTTCACAAGCGTTCAACGATAGTGCGCTGAACCGGAACCTATATCTAGCAGTCTCTTCGCACAGAAGTAACTATCAACAAACGTGACCCTAAGGTCATCTCAGTCTCCATTCATGATGTCAGTATCAGGATACAAAAAATCTGGCATGATAACAGTGTATGAATGTGTCCTGGGGTGACGATATACTCAGGTACGTACATCAAGGTATTACAAACATCTAGCATTCGTTACAAGACATTTCGAGGAACATCTGCACCCGATTGTGATTCGGACGCGAACTAATGATCTTAATCAAATACTCGCACAATGCATATAATGAAGCAATAAATAACTGGTAACTGAAATACAGGGTGGCAAGGTACACTTGCCTGCTTCCGGCTACTGAAGATGGGGATCCGATACCACGTCCAAGTCCACAGGTCCCGTAGTACCTAGAGACGAGATACAAATTCAATCAATAAACCATCACGTGGCAAAAAGGATGTGACACACTTCTAAACATATGCTCATACTCAGCTACAACTCACATGGACACGACGCTAGAGGGTTAACCAAGGTTGACTAAGGGGGTGTTACATCTGATCCAATTACACATCTATACTATATCATCAAGCAAAATCCTCCATTAAATTATTATTAATAAACCCTCTTTCATATAAAACCTTACATTAAAATATTTGAATCTCATTTCTACCGATGTACAGCTAGTCCTCAAACAACTTCTTCAACACCTTTCAATATGAACCCAAGGTTTGATATCTCTCTACCTCTTTATAGTAATTAACATGTTCCTTGATAATAATTAATGCCTTAATATCATCACCATTTTACAACCATTTAGATGCATACATAACATCAAATCCTAATTATTAACCTTGCATTTTACCTTTAATACATAAATTTAAATGTAACCAACCCTAAAACTCATAAGGCATTTAAAACCCAACCATCAAGTGTATATTTTCCATAACCCTCGCATGTATATATTTCATATCCTCCACCCATGAACATCAATGCATATTATAATATATATTAAACCTAAATCCCATATGCATATATTAAACTAAAATAAATTGATTTCATCTACCACCATTCAAGCATATTATATCAGGTATTAAACCTAAGATCTCTTATGCATATTTAACCACAAAATCCCAATACAAATATGTAACCCTAAACAAAAATCTATTTTATTCTCAAACCCTAAACTTTTTGTATATACATTAATTTATAACATTTACAAATAGCCAAACCCTAAAATCAATGCAATACCATAACCCTAAACATTAATTAAGTTATATAAAAGTATGCAATAAACAACACTAATCATGGAGATGGGGGAGAGGTCTTCACCTTGGCGAGGTGGTAGCCGTCTCTGGCCGGAGGGGAGTCGGCTGGATGGTGGCACCAGGCTCGGGTAGGGTGGTGGCGTTGAAGGAGGAAGTGGAGGAGGTGGCCGGATGGTCACAGCAGGTGGTGGCGTTAGTGTGTGGTGGTGGTGGTAATGGCGGATGTGGTAAAGACTGGAGGTGGTGGTGGTGATGTGCGATGGTGGCGGAACAGGGATAGCCGAGGGGTGAAGTCGGGCGAGTCACTGGAAATAGAGGTGGTCGTGTTGTACGGTGGTGGCAGGGTGAAGCTCGTGGCGGGTGGTCGTGGTGGATGCACCGCTCGGAGAAGGAGAGACTCGGCCGGAGTGTTGATGAAGAAGATGGTGGTGGTGGGAAAAGTAGCTGGAGGTGGGGAGGAAGCTGGCCGGAGTGTTAATGCTCGTGGCAGCGGCCGGAGGGAAGATCTCGGCCGGGTAGTGGTAGTTCTCCAAGGAAGAAGAAGAAGGAAGGAAGAAGGAGAAGAAGAAAGGAAGAAGAAGAAGAAGAAAGGAAGAAGGAAAAGAAGCCTACGATTGCGAGGGAGAGAGGAGAGAGAGAGGGTTGTGTTCTCTAGGTTTGGAGATTAGGGCCGGCATGGGAAAGAGTGTGGTTTTGGAGATATTTTATAGGGAGTTGTGTGAGGGTTGTGTGGTGTGGATGAGCCCAATTCAAATGAGTGGCTAGGATTTTACATGAAAAATTTTCATTCATGGGAGGGGGTGTTGACTAGTCAAAGAAGAGGGGCTTCTTCATTTGGTCTTGACCAATGAGGTTATGACACCTATTGCAATAATTGTAACTAAGCCCTTTAATTTGGGTATTTGCACAAACACATAAAATGATAGAAAAATTGTGGAGGAATTAGTGTTTGGTATTTTGTAGGATGAGGAGGTGTTGTGTGTTTTGTATGGACTTAATTCATGGGGCATTAGAATTAAATTGGGATTAAAAATAGGATTAGTCAAAGTTGGTATCCCCAATTTAATTAGAATAAATTGGCATGTGCTCTTAAATTAAATGGGGGCACATGGGATCTCAATTGAGAGTGACACAAAGATCATGAACGCTGTAGGCTGGGTGTCAGTCTTGGAGCCTTTAATTAGTCCGGCTCAACGGGTTGAGTTGGTGTGTCAAAATTTGATGGCAACGACACAGGTGTGCGACACATGGTTAAATATGGATTTCGGTTACGGAAAGTTGTACAATTAAATTAGATCACAAGGAATTATAATTTTGAGTGACGGGAAAGTCCAACGCCTAAATTGGCATGTCAAGTCAAGAATGCAATAATTTGTTAAAATTTATGGGCTGATATTGGGCTCCGAATATTACAACAACGGTAGTGCGCGCCAAGGGTTTAATTAAAAAATTAGACATCTGTAACCTTACTCTAAACCTCCATCATCTGCTGCTAAACTAAATTTTTTTAACCCATACTAGACTATCTATAGAAATAAATGAGGGGGTTTACATCCTTTCCAACTTAGAAAAAAAAATATGTCCCCAAAATTAAAAGTAAAGCATTATAATAGCAATGAGAATTTAAAAACAAACTGGTAATCAAATGCGGTACGTAAATTCGTAACTTGGTCCTCAAATAAATACAGGAAATGCTGTCGAGTGGAATCATCGCGCTCCCAGGTAGATTCGCCTGGCAAATGATTCTTTCATAAAACTCTGACCAATCAAATAGTCTGACCTCTCAAAGTCTTCTCACTGTAATCGAGTATCTCCACTGGCTGCTCTACATAAGATAAACTGGGTCCAACTGTAATCTCTGAATGATCAAGCACGTGGCTGGGGTCTGCCACGTATCTCCTTAACTGCGATACATGAAATACATCATGCACTCCTTCTAATAATGGAGGCAATGCAAGACGATAAGCCACTTTGCCAACTCGTTCCAAGATGTCAAAAGGTCCGATGTACCTCGGACTCAGCTTGCCTCTGTCTCCGATTCTGATGGTACCATGAGTAGGCGATATCTTCAAAAATACGTGGTCACCTTTCTTGAACTCCAAAGGTCTGCAGTGCGTATCTGCCCAATGTTTCTATCTGTCCTGTGCTGTACGCAGGTGGCTCTGAATCTGTTTGACTTTCTCCACTGTTTGTGTCACCAACTCTAGACCAAGTATCTGACGCTCTCCCATATCACTCCAACATATTGGTAACCTACACTTCCTGTCATACAGTACCTCATAAGGTGCCATCTGTATGCTAGCCTGGTAGCTATTATTGTAGAAGAATTCCACCAAGTGTAAATGGTCCTCCCAAAATCCTCCAAAGTCGATCATGCATGCTCTCAACATATTCTCTAGTATCTGTATCATGCACTTTGACTGGCCATCAGTCTGTAGATGATATGCAGTGCTAAACTTGAGATGAGTTCCTAGACTCTCCTGTATACTCTGCCAAAAATATGACGTGAATCTGGAATCATGATCTGATACAATGCTGATAGACACTCTATGTAGTCGTACTATCTGCCTCATATATATGTCAGCTAATATCTTCGTGGACTGCCCAACTCTGAAGGGCAAGAAATGTGCAGACTTGGTGAGTCTGTCTACGATAACCCAAACTGCATCCTTCCCGCTAGGGCTCCGCGGGAATCCTGTGACAAAGTCTATGGTAATGTGTTCCCACTTCCACTCGGGAATGGGAAGCGACTGCAATAGTCCTACAGTCCTCTGATGTTCAGCCTTGACTTGCTGACAAACCAAATATCTCGCCACAAATCTTGTAATCTCTCTTTTCATCCCATGCCAACAGTAATATTGTCTCAAATCTCGGTACATCTTCGTACCCCCAAGATAAATAGAATAAATCGAGATATGAGCCTCGGTCATCAACTCCTGGCGTAGCTCGCCACTCAAAATGTATAGGCGATCTCTATACCTCAATGTTCCGTCTTCATGAATCTTGAGGCCGGCCTCTGTCCTCTCTCGTAGTCGTTAAAATCTTGCATCTGTAGGCAGGGCTGCCTTGATCCTCTCAATCAATGTAGACTGAACCTCGAGACTGGCCATCTGTCCATCCATGTCTGTCAATAAAATCTCTATCCCAAACTCCTGGAGATCCTCTAGCAATTGCCGCTGAGTCGTTAAAAAGTATGCCATGGGCTTCCTGCTTAAGGCATCTGCTACTACATTTGCCTTGCCATAGTGGTACTGCAACTCTATATCATAATCTATCATCAACTCTAGCCAGCACCTCTGTCTCATGTTGAGCTCCTTCTGCATATAGACATACTTCAGACTTTTGTGATCTGTATAAATCTCAACACGCTCACCATAAAGGTAGTGTCGCCATAGCTTTAGTACAAATATTACTACAGCTAGCTCTAGATCGTGCGTCGGATAGTTTTTCTCATGAACTCTTAGTTGTCTCGATGCGTAGGCTATCACTTTGCCGTGTTGCATTAGTACACATCATAATCCGCTCCCAGATGCATCACTATACACTACAAATTCTTCTAATCCTGAAGGTAGTGTCAAAATTGGTGCTGATGTCAAACGCTTCTTCAGCTCATCGAAAGCCGTCAGTCGCGTCTGTTTGATAATAAACGAAATAAATGAAACTAGGTTTATACTAAACCCTTTCTTAGGTTTACAAACAAGAAGTACAATTAATCCTATATGAGGATGTTAAGTACAAAATTTTAATTTTGGGTAAATATTGCTATAGGAGTCTGATCTGCGGTCGATCACTTTGTCCCTTAGACCACACGATGACGAAGAAGTGCTGTAGAAGAAGAAGAACCTTCAAAAATCGTAAGAGGGATTGGATGTTCGATGCCGAAGTCGCCAATCACTCCCCTCTGTCTGTGCTCTAGGATCTTCTCTCTCAAAAATAAAATCTGATCCTTTTCTCTCAAGGATAAAATTCGATCCTTTTTTTTGACCCTTGAGCTCTGTCAATAGAGGTCTCTATTTATAGAGTCCAATTGCCGTAACCGTCCAGTCGGCATAGAAGCCGAACAGTGGAGAGTATGGCACTTTTTACATAGCGGTTATAATAACTGTCACCCACGTATAAATGATCTTCTGAATAAGCGTGTGACGCATGTCCTATTAAGAGATAATGCGTATAACTGCTGCGAAGATCATGGCATGCAAGCCACATAGGTAACTGCCCCTCACGTAGAGATGATTGGCGTAAAAGCCAAATAACTGTCTCGTTGGCATAAAAATCAAATAGCTGTTCTGATGGCATAAAAGCCAAGTAGGCGTAGAAGCCTAATAGGCATAGAAGCCCAATAGCTGACATATTGGCGTAGAAGCCCAATAGCTGTCAGGTTGGTGTAGAAGCCAAATAGTTGTCAAGTTGGCATAGAAGCCAAGTAGGCGTAGAAGCCCAGTAGGTATCATATTGGCATAGAAGCCAAAATTGGCGTAGAAGCCTGATGCTGCACAGATAGGTAGCCGGCGTAGAGATAGCCAATTATCCTTCTTTGACTGAGGTCTTGAGCGTATTCTGGGCCGAATAGTCTTATCACTCACCTTTGCAAATATAGCCTAATTTGGCATATTTTGAGGAGATAGCATACGGCATACTCCCATATCTGAAAATAGCTTGATGGCATAATGTGCTGGGACGGTGAGTGGACGTATTAGCCCTAATTATAGCTCACCCAGTCATTAAAAGTAGAACCAAATCTCGTACATTTAATGCAGAGATCTGCCCCCATCTCACGCATTAACTGCAGAGATGTGCCTCGAGTTCTATACGATGAGCAACTTTTGACGTGGCGGTCAGCTTTGTCTCATCCTGAGCATAAAAGCTCATGCTTGCCTGTGTAGAACTAGGCAGCGTATTCCTTGACTGGGTAAACGATGACTTAAATTAAGGCTTTGTCACTAAACGACAGTCTGGGACTCTATGTAGAATCATCATTACAGCCGTCCTCTCGATAGTTGTGCAGTACTCTTTGTCAGGAGTTAGGTTTATTGTACTGTCTGACAGGTTCATTCGAAGAATTCAAAGTGTCCCTCGTACAATTCCATGCTGCATTAAAAGCAGGTATATATTACGCTGTTTGGAGGGGGCAACCATCTTTTACGCCATAAATGGCCTCGAAAGTGATACTTTATGCGGACTGTTCTTGGGTTCTATTTTTCGCTAAAAATAGAGTATGCCGATGGCTCTGAAGTCATGATTTATGCTGCACAGCACTGAAACTCTGCTTTACGCGGGCTTCATGCATATTGCGTATAATTTCTTCAATGTATTTTTTATGCTTCTACAAGACCCCCTTCAAAGTTTTCAAATTCCTCATAATTTGAAACACTTTGAATGAAGCATGAAACGGTCAATTTTGACTCGTTTCACGAGGCTGATTTCTCGGCAAATATTTAAGAATTTGTTGGGATTTAATGTGATCTCCTCTGCCTATATAAAAGTGACTGAGTTAACCTATTTTTCCCACACTTCCTTCCCCACACAGAAATGGTTGCCGAGTTCCGTCATGCTGACTTGAGAAAGAAGAAGAAGATCATGTTCTTCCCATTCATAAAGAGCCATAAAAAGAGGCATCTTCGAGCAAATATCCTCTGTAACGACGGATCATGGAAGGATATCTTAGCTTCCTTTGCTCGAGATGATCAGCAATTTCATATGGTGATTCGTCCAGGAGAGAGAAAGGGTCTTATTTGGCCATACAGCTTACAAGTTATAGTTTCTCCCATCATGGCGGTGGACGAGGGTAGGCAGTTTGGCCCTATCTTCCAGTATTGAGTTGGGTCTGAACCCCTAACTCAATTTTAGGGCATGCCTGCCATGGCATAAGAAGGATGGGCTCTGAATAATTTATACAGGCCCAGTTCTGTATCCTTCCGCCATTAATTATTTTCTTGTTAATCGGCCGTGGAAGCTGATTAACTACTTAAGAAGACGGAAAAAGATCTCCACCAATATGATAACCTGGCACAGCAGATTCTTGGTGTGATCTTAAGTGAAAATAAGAAACCCTTGGTAGAACAAGGATTTCCATCATATGTAATCATGAAGATAAAAAAATCCTTTCTAGACTGGATTTTTATCATATGTAATCATGATTAATAATATTTGTCTTCTCTTATGCATTTGATGATTTGCCATATTTGTTGTGAGAAAGTATGAATATGTGCAGCTTCAGCACGTCTGAATAACTTTATGCTGACTCTGATAAAAAAAATCTGATCTCGTCCTTTCTTTTACGTGTAACTGAAGACACGTAGAAAGCTTCTTAGCATTAAGTCATCTTTGAAGATTCAAACTGTTATGCTGTTTTAGAGGAGAGTCGCATAGAATTTTTGAACTGTCATTTCTTTGACATGAAGGATTTTTGTTCATAACATCATCTTCAAGAATGGTTTCCCAAAAATCCCTTGAAATAGGGTGAGAAATGGCCGTCAATCAGGCCATACTTAAACTTGTGTAAAAGACTGGACTTAGGATGAACTTCCAATCGGCCCAAGAAGGAGAGCCATCTTCAATGTTGAACTCTGTGTATTTCAGGTACTTGGAATGTTTTGTAGACAAAAAGGAGCATCTTCTGCGTAAACCCTTGTAATTGGCCGTTTGTAGTTTTCGAACATAGAATCATAGATTTGTAGCTTCTGAGCGTAAAAAGCTTCTGAGCATGAAATCATAGATTTGTAGCCTCTGAGCGTAAATTTGTAGGTTTGTAGCCTCTCGAGCATAAAAGCTACCGAGCATAAAAGTATTCGGGCGTAAAACCATAGACTTATAGTCTCTGAGTGTAAAACCGTAGATTTGTGGTCTCTTGAGCGTAAAAACTCCTGAGCGTAAAATCATAGATTTGTAGCTTCTGAGCGTAAAGTCGTAGGTTTGTAGCCTCTCGAGCGTAAAAGCTACTGAGCATAAAAGCATCCGGGCGTAAAACCATAGACTTATAGTCTCTGAGCATAAAATCGTAGATTTGTGGCTCTTGAGCGTAAAAACTCCTGAGCGTAAAATCATAGATCTGCTCTGCGCGTAAGTTCTGGATCCACTGACCGTCCGCCTTCTTCTTTTAAATGATAGGCCGACGTGGTCCCAAATCATAACCGAATATTAAATATCGGATTTGGTTAAGAGTTATCTGAACTCTATAAATACCCCAAGGCTTTGAGAGAAGAAACTCTTCATCTGTCTTTTGCAAAAATCCTTTGTTCCCTTGAGAGCTCTTCTTCGTCTCTTCCTTTGAGAACTCTGAGTTTTAGCCATGGCACCGAAACCAACTTCCATATCTAAGGGAAAGAAAGTTGCCTCTTCTTCTCGCTCCTCTGCTCAAGCATAAGCAACTCCCGTTGGGTTGAGCGAACCTCGCTCTGAACAAAGTGCTCCACCGTCAAGCTATGCACCAGGCGTCATAGGTAAAGCTTTTTGGACGAGAAAATGAAGAAAAACCCTTCGCAGACGTTGTACGTGAATGCGCTAGGTCATCTTCTGTGCTGAGAGCCTCTTCGAGGAAGATGATGCACAGAGATATTTTATTATTTACGCCCACATTCCTAATGTGTCAGTGTAAAAACTCCATATTTTTGCAGTCTGGCGTAAAAACTTTGACTGTCGAAATCTGGCGTATACTACAAACTTTGAGTGTTACACTCTGGATAAAAATTTCGGCGTAACAACTCAAATTTTGGCAGTCTGGCATAAAAACACATACTGTTAGATTTTTGTGTATACTGCCAACCTTGAATTTTATACCTCGGAAATAAGTTTCAGCGTAAGAGCTCAAGTTTTTGCAGTCTTGGCATAAAAGCACAGACTGTTGATCTTTGGCGTAAGCTGCAAGACTGTAATATCTAGTGTAGAAACTGACTTGTTCTTCTTGTATTTTGTAGCAGACTTACAGATCCCTCATTTGGCTGAAGTGATGAATTCTGCTGCTGGGATACTGAACTCCAATTATCTGGAGGATTTGTCCCATGTGACATTCCCTATTTTTGGAACCCGGTATCCAGAAGGAAGGGGAATTCTGATATCTTCTCAAGGAGAACAAATGCTGTTGAGTATAATCAGCGGGGATCCCCTAACGTATGTAGATGGGACCAAATATATAAAACCAGCTTTCCTATTCGGGGATATGATTGATAAATAATCCCAGACGAAGCCCAAGAAGGAAAACTGGGTTTTTACTGCTGAGGGCATGATCATGTACCTGCCCAGGATGCCTAGAGATTACCCTATCTCGGCATTCTTCCATGCCACATATCTCAGAAAGATGTCATGGACCCTGACTCCTGATCTTCACGGCCAGCCGGGGAAGATATTTTATTAGAAAGGATCAGACCGAAGATTATTTGTGAGCCATCCTTCAGGTCTTGTTATGCCTTTCAGGGGATTATTTCTGTGTAGCATCCCGAGTGAAGATACTGCACTACTCCAGCCGGTTCAAATATCGACTTTTTGTAATGACTTCATGGGGCAGGGAGGAGTATACCACAAGGTTAATCCTCGGACCAGCAGGTGGCTTAGCCCCAGAAATCTTCGATGGGCTCGTTTAACTGCCTGGGCCCTAAAGCATTTTCAGACGGAGCTGGAGAGCATTGGTCTGTTCGCGGCTGTGAATGCTACCAGTGTTGGGCTGCCTCTCAACCCCAACCTATTTTTGGCTTTGATGGAGCAGTATATCTTGCTCACTGGGACTTCCGCCACTCTGCTAGGGGAGTTAGGATTGGCCCTTCACGAGATGGCAGAGATTTTAAGACTGCCAATGGGGATACTCCTTATGAAGAGTATGTTCCCACAAACAAGGAGCTGAGGGATACAAACCCTCGGGTAGTGGCAGTATACCAGGTGCTAATGAGCCATTATCTAGCGTGCACCACCTTCTACAATGAGCCCTCTGATTTAGCTCATATCAACAAATGGGCATCCTATCTCTTCTTTCATCAGGTCATAGATGCTAAGCCAGACAAAGTTGTGGATAGCAGAGATAAGCCCTTGAATCTTCTGAGCGTACTTAATACCCAAATAGTCGATGATCTTATTAAAGATGCTGGGGCTTCAGATCAAGTTCTCGATGAGGAGATTGAGGGTTATCCTGCAGCACTAAAGCCTATAGTTATATGAGGCATTGTCGTAAGCCTCTGTCAAGGGAAGCTCAACTGGCTGGCTTCCTCTCTGTATGGTTACGCCGATTGGTAGTATCTGGCATCGCATCTGCGAATCGCATTCATCGCAATACCTTATGGCCTGCAGTACATTTGGTATTTGGGACAAGACTAGGCCTGCTCCCTGCCATGGTATGTCGGATACAAGCTGGCCTAAGGGCCCTTACTGATGGGCTTCTCGCTGATGAGACACGGCGTGAAAGCTTTCCCAGGGTAGACTTACTATTCCTATATCTGATGGGATGGTTAATTCTTCATAACCCCAGGGTGATGTCTCCCGGCTCTGCCAGTAGTTCAGGAAATAATTTCTTGTTGAATTACAAGAATTCCTCTTGGAATGTGATAACCGTCGTAGATTGTCGGCGAGCATTAAATTTTGCTCATAGCTGGAAGCTCTTCTGTATCGTCCCCACTGTACATATTAATCAACAGGGGAAGAAACTTCAGGATTCAGGTCACGGGAAGACCATTCTTTCTCCCGAAGCTTTTTACTGGTTGGTCTGTATTAGACCTTCCCATTTGTTGTACAGAAGTGAAGACCATTGCTTCTTGGAGCCTTATCTTCAAAGTCGGTTCGCCAGGTAGTTTGGGTATGACCAATTGCATATGGGAAATGCCATCACCAGCTTCAAGTCAAGAGATGGACTTATTGATGGAGCCAGAGGGTGGCGATACTTTATGATAGGTTATACTGGAGGAACCTTTACTGTACCTGCGACTTTTCTCTCTATGGAGTTGCGTATCCTCCATTCATACGCACAATTTTATGTGGCCATCAATACCTCCCATCGCAATTTTGAGATGCGTGGAAGTTTTAGGATGGCCTCTTATAAGTCCACTGAAAGAGAGGAGGTTCCATCAGTCTCCTCTGATGAAGGTAAAGACCCTGTCGGTCCAGATGAGTTTTTGTTGACAATACCGAGAGGCGTAATACCTCCGCCTGCAGAGCCTCTCGTTATCCCCAGTAAGCAAAAGGCTTCTACTCCGAAAGAGCCTTCCCCTCGCAAGAAAAAGAAGACTGTCAGTGGTCCTCCAAGGACTTCCAGCCATGAGGCTTCTAGGAGGAAGCCTGTTGTTTCTCCGGTCGGAGATGATTCTTTGATCGAAGGTCCTTCGACTTTTAGAGAGGGAACCTCCACAGTTCCGACTGATAGTGTCAGAGATTCTTTGCACGAGACTGTTGTCGCTACTACCGCTACTGGTAGTGCAGTGAGGTCACCTTCGAGGCCGAGCAAATTAAGGATATCTTTATCCAGACCAATAATGGGTCCAGCCCCTTCTTCATCTGTAAGTATCTCCAGCGAGATTCCACCCGATGAACCTCGAGTGGATCTGGGTGAAGACTTGGATGACTACCCTCATACGTCATTTGGTGCACCCTTCTCTCCAGGTATGACAGCTTGCTTAGCATCATTAAGAAATAATTTAGCTGTAGTGGCTGCGGACACGACATATATACTATCAGCCATGGGTAAATATTGTCCTTATGCCTTTTTTTTAGGAAAATTAACATCAAATTGATATTAACTTTCTCTTGTCTTTTTTTCAGGGGAAGACATCTCAGGGGAGGGCGGAGTCGACACAACTTTTGACTTTGTTGCGGATTCGGCTGATAAAATGGCGGTACTTGACACTAAAGGGGCATGCTTTGAAGATGTTGCTCCTTCGTCTGCAGTATTTTCAGGCGTTGTCTCGCTAACAGTAGTCCAGATATCATCAGAGGAGGATGAGCCTATCATCGCGGCTGTACTTCCTTCGTCCAGCATGCCAGCAACTTCAGCTGTTGTTGGCGTCTCTTTTTTTGTCGCGCCGTCTGCTGAAGCGACAATTATGGCCACATCTTCTGTAAACATTCCACAAAAGGGGTTTACTGATATCGCGGTCACTCCCAGCGTCTATTCGTACTTTACCATGCTAGTTGAACAACATACTAGCATATTCTATGTTACTTTGAAATCGCTGATATCCATGGTGCTGGAGAAGAATCTGGGCTTTAATGCTCTAAAAATGTCCTCTAATCTCACCATAGCGCAGATTAGAAATTTCGATGACACTGGATGAGCCGAAGCGCTGGAGCAAATAGTTAATGGTCTAGAACAACCCATTAACGAATATTTGCAGCTATCTAGAAGCAGCGTCGATGATCTGGTTCAGGCCGAATATACCTCCTTGACTGAAAATCTTGCTGAGCAGATGGAATGTCTGAACAAATCTATCCAGGCACGGCAGCAAGAGTTGAATGAAGAGCAGGCCGTCTTGGTGGAAGTTATTCCTCAGCTAACTGAATATGAGGCCGAATATGAGAGACATGAAGCGAAGGTTCGCAAATTGGAAGTTAAACTCGCTCAGGTAAGAGAGAGGCTTCTCAAGACATCGGCAGTTCGAGGTGTGCTAAAGGGCCAAATGGAAACAGCTCAGCAGAACTTAACACAGGCGAGTGCCTTCTGCACTGATTTTGTACAGGCTCGGTCTGAATTATCCCTCCTGAGCGACGATGGGGCACGAATGGAGCGGGCTTGATCTAATGTCTTAGACTCTAGGAATGGGAGGATGTCTACTCTGGCACAACAGATTCACGATTTGGCTGCTCCTCCCCAATGATGTACTATTTTGCATCTTCTTGTAATTTGCTTTTCCCAGATATAATAGAGAGACTTTATCTGACTTTGGTGGACCCGTCATTTTTGAATATAAAATGACAAGCTAGGGTAAAAGTGATATTAGAGGTATCATTAACATGACATACTTTCGTTAAGGTTTTGCTGAATGTAAATCTATGCAGAGTTAACATGAACCTGATAGAATATAATCCAACTAAATTTGTATACTAAACACTATCAGAGGTAATATGAACATGATAGGTTTACAAATTAAGGATATCTATTCAGAGGTCACATGAACCTGATAGAATATGATCCAGCTAACCTTTGTATGTTGTATTGTCAGAATAAGATCTTTACCATACTCCATTTAAACAAGGGAGATTAAGCATAGTACTTCTTCAGGAATTTGTCGTTGATAGGAGTTATTACCAATTTCCATTAGGCTTGGCTAAGATGAAAGCACCATTTGCAGTCATATAACTATTTCTTTATGATTATTTGTGTGCATTTCGGATGTTGTACTAGAGGTAGTATGGACGTAGTACAATACCGTATTTGTCGAGGATATCCCACTGGAGATTTTTTGTGGACCTATTATTTGTTGCGCACTTTAGTGCAAATAATAGGTTTGAGATAAGTCCTAGCTGAACTTGTAAAATATGACTCTGTGGGAATGAACAGAGACTGACTCTTTCTTCGCTGAGGAAACTGAGGATAGTTCAGAGGTAATATGGACATGAACCATTCATTTTTATTGGACCTATTACTTCTTGCGCACAAGAGTACAAGTAATAAGTTTAAGACAAGCCCTGCCAGAGGTTATATGGACATGGCAATTTTTATGGACTTAACACCACTGGCGTACTTAGGGTTTAAGTACGGGTGCTAAGTTGCAATGATAACCAATATCAGAGGTAATATGGACATGATAATCGATAGCTAAAAACTCAAAAAGTTTGTTCAGAGGTAATATGGACATGACAAACTTTTGAGTTGTGACTCCATTGGGGATGGAGGTATACAGCTGCTCAGAGGTAATATGGACATGGAAGACTTTAGTGGACTTAAAACCACTGGCGTACTTAGGGTTTAAGTACGGGTGCTAAGTTGAGATGACAATCGATATCAGAGGTAATATGGACATGATAATCGATAGCCAAAAACTCAAAAAGTTTGTTCAGAGATAATATGAACATGACAAACTTTTGAGTTGTGGACTTATTACCCATGGCGTACTTTAAGTACAGATAATAAAAAACTAAAATGACTAGCACTATCAGTGGTTATGCGAACATGATAGTAGAAAGTCGAAGAAAAGAACTTTACTCAGAGGTAATGTGGACATGGTAAATTTTTAAAAATATCTTACTCGGAGGTAATGTGGACATAAACTAATCGATGTCCAAAAAATTCACTGAAGAGTGATTTGCTGAGTGGGGATAGACCTGAATGTTGTTCCTCTGGGGAGATTTTAGGGACTCAACATCCATGTTTCCAGAGGGGCAAATTGCTACTTTGGAGTAAAATCAATTTGCCGTGATCATCATCTTGTTTACAAATACAAAGTAATGACTTTTGCGTCGATCAACTCCTAGATTCTCCTTTTGAGTATATAACACGCCTTTGTAGGGTGATGAATATACCGATGAAAGAGACAATATTCTGGGTCATCGACCTTGCTAGCTCTTTCAGGGTATCTGATGCTGGGTAACTGGAGCTTGTTTTTCTTCATCAATATATTGAAGATTTTAATGATGTCATCTTCATTGAAGGAGAAAGTGCCCTTCGGCCTTCGGGCTCCTGATGCCTGAGTTTTACGATCTTTTGGGAAGACGGTCATCGTTGCATCATCTTCAGACTCAGAGGGAATTCTATCCCCAGCTTTGGATGCTGCCATATTTTGTCGAGGAAGACTACCCCCAGACTTGTCGTTGCATTCGTCCACAGAAGTTGATCTAGAAGGACCTGGCTCTGATATTACAGGATCAGACTTTGGAGGTTTGGGGTTTGCCAGAGATATGGTATATCCTAATCCAAAATGAGTTCGTTGACAGTGAGGATTACCATGCAACGGTGTTCGCCTGCCTTTTCCACGGTTGAGGCCTTGTTTCAACTTCAAATCATAACCCATGCTTTATATAATCTTTAAAGCCTGTGGGCTATACCTGTGGATTTACATTCTCCCAGCATCAGACTCGTGAGAATCTTCCTGTATAATTGGTCTGTTCCGCATGAGACCGAAGACTATTGGACGCTGATTATTACGAGTAGGTGGGATAATAAAGGTAGAATCTTCATGTGGCTCGTATGTCGTGATGACATTAGATGTTGGCGCATCTTCCCACATGATCTCCCCATACTTGGTGTTTAGGGGTACTGAATCTTGCTTTTGACCCTTGTATTTGCATTTTTGGATCAAGAAATCACGCAAATCAGGGGGATTAACAGAAGAAGAAGGCTTATTCTTCCTTTTTACATTAGTCGGAACGCGGATATTGGGAACCATAACTCTCTTCCTGCCATACGAATACAGCAGTTCAGCCATGTGAGTAGCACACGACCCATGAGGAGCATATCTATCCACAAACTGGGCTTTTTTTACACCGAGAGGCTTGTCCTGGCGTAATCTGGAATTTTTCTCAAGTTGGCGTAAAACTGAGGAAGTCATCAATCAGAGGTCAGCCTTCCGCGTAATCTGAAGAGCGGGCAAATTCTTTACTTGATGGCGTAAAATCCGAGAGGTCGAGAAATCTGCCACTTATTTTTCCTTGCGGAGATTGCAGTGACCATCTGCCCCCTTATAGGCGGGAGATATATTTTTACGCGCATAGCGCATTTGAAATTTCTGACTTGGCGCTGAGTCCTTATCAGAAACCACGTCTGCCCCGCCAGCGACGAAAGACGAGTTTTTACGCACAGAGCGCTTTGTATACTTCTGGATTGGCGCTGAGGTATTGCCAAAAGTTTTGTCTGCCACGTCACAGATGGGAGACAAGTTTTTACGCGCAGAGCGTATAGGTTGGGATTCCACAACCTTGTTGATCGGAAAGAGAGAGCCTGCAGGAAGGGTAGAGGATGTCTGGGTCAGCCATACTTTACGCAACTTCCTGTTGTCTTGGACGGAGAGGGTATGAGAGCTACCCCGTACGCAAAGCATATCTTCATAAGCAGATTGGTCGAATTGGACGACCAGAGTCTTCTTCGATGATCCCACGGATACAGCATCGTGTTGAGCAATAGCCTTCTCGTCAGAAGAGAAAGTAGTCCCCAGCAGAGTCGCCATCTTGTGTTTGATTATAAACAAAAGAAATGAAACTAGGTTTATACGAAACCCTTTCTTAGGTTTACAAACAAGAAGTTCAATTAATCCTATACAAGGATGTTAAGTACAAAATTTTAATTCTAGTTAAATATCGCTATAGGAGTCTAATCTGCGGTCGATCACTTTGTTCCTTGGACCATACGATGACGAAAAAGTTCTGTAGAAGAAGGAGAAGCTTCAAAAATTGCAAGAGAGATTAGATGCTCGATGCCAAAGTCGTCAATCACTTCCCTCTGTCTGTGCTCTAGGATCTTCTCTCTCAAAAATAAAATCCGATCCTTTTCTCTCAAGGCTAAAATTTGATCCTTTTTCCCGACCCTTGACCTCTGTCAATAGAGGTCTCTATTTATAGAGTCCAATTGCCGTAACCGTCCAGTCGGCGTAGAAGCCGAACAGTGGAGAGTGTGGCACTTTTTATGCAGCGGTTATAATAACTGCTACCCACGTATAAATGATCTTCTGAATAAGCGTGTGATGCGTGTCCCATTAAGAGATAATGTGTATAACTGCTGTGAAGATCACGGCATGCAAGCCACGTAGGTAACTTCCCCTCGCGTAGAGATGATTGGCATAGAAGCCAAATAACTGTCTCGTTGGCGTAAAAACCAAATAGCTGTTCTGATGGCATAAAAGCCAAGTAGGCGTAGAAGCCTAATAGGCATAGAAGCCCAATAGCTGACATATAGGCGTAGAAGCCCAATAGCTGTCAGGTTGGTGTAGAAGCCAAATAGTTGTCAAGTTGGCGTAAAAGCCAAGTAGGCGTAGAAGCCCAGTAGGTATCATATTGGCATAGAAGCCAAAATAGGCGTAGAAGCCTGATGCTGCACGGATAGGTAGCCGGCGTAGAGATAGCCAATTATCCTTCTTTGACTGAGGTCTTGAGCGTATTCTGGTCCGAATAGTCTTGTCACTCACCTTTGCAAATATAGCCTAAGTTGGCGTATTTCGAGGAGATAGCATACGGCGTACTCACATAGCTGAAAATAGCCTGATGGCGTAATGTGTAGGGACGGTGATGTGGACGTATTTGCCCTAATTATAGCTCACCCAGTCATTAAAAGTAGAACAAAATCTCGTACATTTAATGCAGAGATCTGCCCCCATCTCGCGTATTAACTGCAGAGACGTGCCTCGAGTTCTGTACGACAAGCAGCTTTTGACGTGGCGGTCAGCTTTGTCTCATCCTGAGCGTAAAAGCTCATGCTTTTCTATGTAGAACTAGGCAGCGTATTCCTTGACTGCGTAAATGACAACTTAAATCAAGGCTTTGTCACTAAATGACAGTCTGGGACTCTGTATAGAATCATTATTACAGCCGTCCTCTTGATAGTTGTGCTGTACTCTTTGTCAGGAGTCAGGTTCATTATACTGTCTGACAGGTTCATTCAAAGAATTTGAAGCATCCCTCGTACAATTCCACGCTGCATTAAAAGAAGGTGTATGTTACGCTGTTTGGAGGGGGCAGCCACCTTTTATGCCACAAATGGCCTCGAAAGTGATGCTTTATGCGGACTGTTCTTGGGTTCTATATTTAGCTAAAAAATAGAGTACGCCGATGGCTCTGAAGTCAAGATTTACGTTGCACAGCACTGAAACTCTTCTTTACGCGGGCTTCATGCATATTGCGTATAATTTCTTCAGCGTATTTTTCATGCTTCTATAGCGTCATAGGCGCAGCGATCCTCGAGAAATTTTTTACGAACCTCCAAAAATATTTGGCAAGTCCAAGGAAACTCCTAACCTCTGTAACTGATGTAGATTAGGCCACGTCTCTACTGCAGCTATCTTCTCTGGGTCAACTGATAGCCCATCTCCGGTGATTATGTGTCCCAGAAATGGTTCTCTATCCAAGAAGAACTCATATTAGCGTACAGCCTCTCCTGTCTCAGCGTCTCCAACACGATCCTGAGAGGTCTCTCGTGCTCCTCCTAGCTCTTGGAATATACCAAGATGTCGTCGATAAATACCACCACGAACTTATCTAGTACTGGTGGAAAATATTGTTTATCCGACTCATAAATACTGTTGGCGTGTTGGTTAAACCAAACGGTATGACTATAAACTCATAGTGCCCATACTTCATCCAAAAAGCTATCTTCGGGATGTCCTCTCTCCGTACCTTGTTCTGATGATAACCGGATCTGAGATCGATCTTCGAGAATAAACATACACTACTAAGCTGATCAAATAAATCATCGATGCATAGCAGTGGATACTTGTTCTTTATCGTTACAGCATTTAACACCCTGTAATCGATACACAAGCGTACCGTCCCATCCTTCTTCGGTACAAATAAAATGGGTGCTCCCCATGGAGATACACTAGCCCGTATGAAACCCTTATCTAAGAGATCATCTACTTGGACTTTCAACTCAACCAACTCCTTCGGTGCTAGTCTGTAAATAGGAAAAGTAACTGGCTCGGCTCCGGGAGTCAACTCTATAGTGAACTCAATCTCTCTGTTAGGTGGCAGGCCTGGGAGATCCTCGGGAAACACATTATCAAACTCTGATATAAAGTGAGGGTACATCGGTTCACCTTCTGCAATGTGTGTCGCTAGGGTAGGTTGGGCACCATGCTCTCGGGCTCCCCGAAGAAACTCAAACTTTTGGTGATCTGGGGGTCTAAATATGACATAACCACGACGGCAATCTAGCGTTGCGTGGTATTGGCTCAACCAATCCATGCCTAGGACAATGTTATACTCCGGCATGGAGAAGACCAAAAATTGGGCACGCATCTCTCGCCCGCAGACAACTACTGAACATGATCTACAAGTGTCGCTAACAGGTACTATTCTACCTCCAATAAGAATTCTCTTGATCTTCAGAAGGGTACAGTGGCTATTCTATGGGTGGCCACAAAACTAGCAGCTATAAAAGAGTATGTGGCACCAGAATCAAATAAGACTACTGTTGGTAATAAAGCTACTAAGATAGTACTTGCGATCACTTCTTCGGCTGTCTCCGCCTCCTCTATAGTCATCGCATAGGCCAGACCATGTCTCGGGGCTGGTGCTCTCGGCTGCTGCTGTCGAGCATGCTGGAATCGATCTGCCTGTGGGGCCAAGGGTGGCCTCCTTTGATTTCCCCCGGGTACTAGTGGGCGTAGTGCTCCAGCTCCTGCGTAAGGTGACCTCAGTCCGAGAGGCTGTTGATAAGGTATCGGTGCTGGTAAGGCTGGCCGATGAACCATCTGTACTAGAGCCCTCTGGTCTGGGCAATCTCGGACTGCATGCTGGTCTGACCTATATCTCAAACAAGCGCCCAGTCTTCGTTGGCAGTCCATCAATAAATGTTCCTTCTTGCCGCAGTAATGGCATGTGGGAATAACAGTTCCCTGTTGGGGTGTTGTTCTCTGCAAATGCTGATGTACTAGTGGATGCTTTGCAGGTCCTCCCTCCGGGGCTTGAACTGCTGATGACGACGCACATGAGCGCTTCAGGATGGCCTCTATCTTGTTGATGCGGCCCTGGCGTCGTACTGCTAATAATACCTCAGAGCAGGAGGTGGGGGCTGTGGACCCGATAAACCACTAGGTCTCGAAACTCAGGCCTTTATAGAATTTTTTGGCCTTCGCCTCCTTGGTAGGGATCAGATATGGTGCAAATCTGCTCAGGCGGAGGAACTCAGCATTGTATTCCTCTATAGTCGTACTTTCCTGCCTGAGGTTCTGAAATCTATCCCAAAGCTCTGCTCAGGCAGTGGAGGGTATGTACATCTCCTGGAAGAGCCTAGAGAACTCTTTCCACGTGGCCCAGTCTGGTCCCAAATGCTGCTCCTCTGAGAGCCACCAGTGATGAGCATTGACAGTGAGCTGCATCCTGACGACAGTCATCCATCGGTGCTGGGGGAGGTTGGTAGCCTCCAGCTGGTGCTGAATGCTGGTGAGCCATGCATGGACCTCTGTCGGCTCTTCTGTGCCAGCAAAAGGTTGTGGCATCATACGAAGGAAGTCTATGACAGACCCCATCGTCGACTGGTGTTTTGGCGGTAACGCTTGCCCCAAGGCCGTCACGATACTCTCCCTTAGGGTATCAGCCTAGCGCTACTGGGCCTGCTATTGAGCCTACTGCTGAACTTGTTACTGGGCCTTCATCATCGCATGTACCATCTGAAACATCTGTGTCCCATCCATGGTTTTTCCTGCGGGGAATGGCATATAGGGCATTTGGGGTGGTAATGGTGGAGGTGGGGGCAGCTGCTGCTCCTCCTGACTCAGGGTCCTCTGATCCTAAGATCCTGCCTGATACGGAGTCTGATGCCCGTTCGAAGGCACCTTGGGCTGATCCGATAACTATCTCAGGGGAGCTAGAGTCAATAGAAGGACCTGCTCCAGTTTCGGTCCCTGGATGATCCTGCATCATGGGGAACATCGCCCGGCTGTGCGACGCGTCCGCTGCAGAGATTCATAACTCTGAAAAGAAGTCATGACTGCGATCATCATTGAGGAAATAAACCAGATATAATTTGGTAAAAGAAAATGAGATAGAGGTGTCATGTGAAGGATTCAAACTTGTAGATGAGAATCCTAATATCTATTCCAAATTTGCATACTAGTTTAGCACAGTCAGGTGACCAAGACCATTTAAATTGTACCTGCATGGGCCACCACAAAACTTTTTCACGCTCCAGTTCCAAAGATAAGGAACTGAGTCACGTGGCAATGGACAGCAGCATACTTCGGCGGGCATCCCAATCTAATAGGCCCATCGGAGTGCACCTAAGTTGTAAAGTACAATGAATAACCCAACACATAACACATAAATAGTGAATCTAAATCTAATCCATAGGCAACGGATATAAGAGCACATAGAGGTAATCATAACAACTAATGTGCAGAAAGGAAATATTACGAGATAATATATCATAGTACAAATACTAGAGTAGTCACACGGGAATAAACCCGATAGTATAAAATACTGGAATAAAAGTAAGCAATGAGATAACTTGGAACGGCATCAGATAGCTAGATAGTAATACCGTCCCAAGGATAAAGTCACTACCAGTGATCAGGCGAAGTCCTCCGGTATGACCTCGTCCTCGAAAATGGGTCCAGCTGCTGGATACATACCCGGACCATACTCCTCTGGGTAGTCCTCCTCGCCTAAACCTGGAAGGGAACCAGGTCCTCAGAGGGACGTAACAAGGTACAAAAATATAGTATGCCAAGTATAACAGAAAGTACAAGTGCAATGACAGGATAATCTAGCATAACCAACTAAGTGAGACACAGTTTAAAGATAATGTTCGACGCGTGGGCTATCCAAAATAAAACCGTAGCTCCGAACAGGAAAACACACGGGACATACCGCAGCTCCGGTCAAAGAGTCACATGGGTGATACAACTACTCTAGATACAGGATCACTACAGAAATAGTACATATACATATATAAGCGCATGCAGAGGAGCCCAAACGTCTAGTAACTGTCTTCCCCTTCCCAAGCGTTCAACGATAGTGCGCTGAACTGAAACCTCTATCTAGCAGTCTCTTCGTACAGAAGTAACTATCAATAAACGCGGCGCTAAGGTCATCCCAGCCTCCAGTCATGATGTCAGTATCAGGATATAGGAAATCTGGCACGATAACAGTGTATAAATGTGTCCTGGGGTGACGATATACTCAGGTACGTATATCGAGGTATTACAAACATCTAGCATTTGTTATAAGATGTTATGACGAACGTCTGCACCCAGTTATGATCCGGATGCGAAGTAACGATCTTAATCAAACACTCGCATAATGCATATAATGAAGCAATAAATAACTGATAACTGAAATACAGGGTGGTAAGGTACACTTGCCTGCGTCCGGCTGCTGAAGATTGGGATACGGTACCACGTCCAAGTCTGCAGGTCCCGTAGTACCTAGAGACGAGATACAAACTCAATCAATAAACCATAACGTGGAAAACAAAGATTTGACACACTTCTAAACATATGCTCAGACTCAGCTACAACTCACAGGGACACGACGCTAGAGGGTCGACCAAAGTTAACTAAGGGTATGTTACATCTGATCCAAATACACATCTATACTATATTATCAAGCAAATCCTTCATTAAATTATTATTAATAAACCCTCTTTCATATAAAACCTTACTTTAAAATATTTGAATCTCATTTCTACCGATGTATAGCTAGTCCTCAAATAACTTCTTCAACACCTTTCAATATTAACCCAAGGTTTGATATCTCTCTACCTTTTTATAGTAATTAACATGTTCCTTGATAATAATCAATGCCTTAATATTATCACCATTTCACAACCATTTAGATCCATACATAACATCAAACCCTAATTATTAACCTTGTATTTTACCTTTAATACATAAATTTAAATTTAACCAACCCTGAAACTCATAAGGCATTTAAAACCCATCCATCAAGTGTATATTTTCCATAACCCTCGCATGTATATATTTCATATCCTCCACCCATGAACATCAATGCATATTATAATATAT
This sequence comes from Iris macrosiphon, assembly GCA_036927795.1. Lineage (NCBI taxonomy): Eukaryota > Viridiplantae > Streptophyta > Magnoliopsida > Asparagales > Iridaceae > Iris > Iris macrosiphon. The sequence goes on along the minus strand of JAYESA010000002.1, from coordinate 19,806,277 downwards.
ATTAAACCTAAATCCCACATGCATATATTAAACTAAAATAAATTGATTTTATCTACCACCATTCAAGCATATTATATCAGGTATTAAACCTAAGATCTCTTATGCATATTTAACCCCAAAATCCTAATACAAATATGTAACCCTAAACAAAAATCTATTTTATTCTTAAACCCAAAACTTATTGTATATCCATTAATTCATAACATTTACAAATAATCAAACCCTAAAATCAATGCAATACATAACCCTAAACATTAATTAAGTTATATAAAAGTATGCAATAAACAACACTAATCATGGAGATGAGGGAGAGGTCTTTACCTTGGCGAGGTGGTGGCCGTCTCTGGCCGGAGAGGAGTCGGCCGGATGGTGGCAGCAGGCTTGGGTGGGGTGGTGGCGTTGATGGAGGAAGTGGAGGAGGTAACCGAAGGTGGCCGGATGGTCACAGCAGGTGGTGGCGTTGGTGTGTGGTGGTGGTGGTAACAGCGGATGTGGTGAAGACTGGAGGTGGTGGTATTGATGTGCGGTGGTTGTAGTGCCTCAAATCCCGATCCGACCGGGATGTGCACTACGTAATTGGGCTTGTGGCTAGTCCGTTTGAGTCATAACTTAGAACTTCGGCATCTTCTTGCCACGGACGAAATGCGATGATCCTTTCCAACTCATGGAAAGGCCTCTATTGAAACGAGTCCAATAGTTTTCGTGTTTGGTTGCTTGGTTTTCTTGATTGCCGCTTTGGGATTTGATTTGGTGTTGCTTTCGATTTGCTTGGTTTTTGCTGCTGGTTTTATCGTTTGGAGCTTTGATTCTTGGGGAGTTCGGCAAGGAAGGATAGGCAAGATTCTAATTGGTGCTCGTGCTGTGCAGGTCCGCGTAACTGACGTTTGATCGTCGCTAGGCGGGAATCTTTGTTTCAGCTACCTTTTCCTTAACCAGTGAGTGGTTTGGACCCTTCTTTCCTACTTCTTCACGCCAACATCTTTAATGTTTCAAACGTTCACTCGATGATGCCCGGTTGGACGCCTAGGAAATCCTTGCCACAATGCATGCCAGCCACTAAGAAAGGAACAGGGGATTTTGTAGACTAATATTTCTATATGCTTGCACACCTTATAACTGAGTTTGTTTATAATGGGGATTGGTTGTTGGTGGTGGCCTAGTGCCTCGGACGGAGTTTGGACCTATGGGATATCAAAAATCGGAACACCGCGTTGAGAAAATATGAACTGTTGCATGAGATATATATTGCTGCTTAACTTCTTTAGTTTCAATCGATGCATTGTATGATATATGAATTGTTCATGCATTTGCATGGTCTGGGACAACTTGTGCACAAGGTTTATCATTTCCTCGAAACGGCTTTCCGGGGCACTGGAACCGTATCGATCCGGAGGGAAATATTTGATTCGTGCTCGTCACGATGCATTGCGGGACCTCCAGCAGGGCTTGCTACCCGGGCTGATAGGGCGCGCCGCTAATGCTTGAATATGTCCCTAAGGTGTCGATCACACCAATGACCGCATAGACTAGAACACATGCTAATCTATTGTCTTGTGCAGATGGTAAGTATACTTGTGTTTCGTTGCAGGGAAGGCGTGCATCGGTTGAGTAAGCAATCGATGCACTGGTTGGATTCGCTATTATTTTCATTCCTATCAAAACATGCAACTGATATGAATTGAATTCACTTGCCTCTTTATAGAAGTCATCTTAATGCATGCTCGCCCCTAATAAGCTAGTGTCGATTTAGTCGAGTGGGTTCATCCCGCTCACCAGTACAAGTTGAGTACTGACCCACGTTGTGGGCAACTATTTCAGGCACTCAGACGGTGCAACGCTAGTGGATAGACGAGGAGGCGTTAGGAGCACCTCTATTTTGAAGTATAGTTGGAGTCAGATCATTTTGGAGGCTTGGACTTTCAACCTATACAAGGGCGTAATGTATGAACGACGTGGACTATCTGATGGAGCGCGCCCTGCCTTTTGAGTTTATCTTTTGTAATGCAAATCAAGTAGCCGAGAGGCGCATCAATGTAAACTCTATGTAAATTACTCTGAATTATCAATGAAAAAGCATGTTTCTTCCTGCACTGTGTTCAAATCTCTGTGAATGTGTTTTATAAATTGTGTTTCAAAATGGGTTCCTACAACTGCAAGTTCTTGCCTTGTACGAGCGCAACTCCAGGCTCGTACGGCATCACGCCCCAAGCGAGGACGAATCGGTTCCGTAAAGGATCAAGCGAGGACGACCGACCCTTTCGGGATCGGGGTGTGACATATTGGTATCAGAGCCTAGGCTTTACTTCCACGGGATTTCAAAAGATTATAAAGGAGTTTGATGCGCCTCTCAATTGAGTTGCGTTCGGCGTCCGCTGCATGGGAAGAGTCGCTTATACAATGAGCCCATAGATATAAAATCTATCGTTTTTGGAGTGTTAACAAGCTACTCTCTTTTGTAGCCATGGCTAAGAAGAACACTGCAACTGCCAGCAGTGCTCAACCCATTCAGAGCGATCCAGCAAGCTCTGGAGAATCCGGAGGAGCGGGTTCAACCGGAATGGCGGAACGGCTTATGCACCTCGTGGAGGCGCAGCAGCAACAAGCTGTTACCCAACAAGCTAACATACAAGCGCAGTTTGCTTCTCAACAGAAGCAAATGGATACAATGATGCAACTGATTGCATCCCTGGCACCGAGCAACGGGACATCCGCAGCAACGCCTGTCACGCCTCCAGCCGTGGCGGTAGAAGATGAGTCAGAAGAGACTCAGCCTACAGCAAGGAACTCCTGCCGAGCAGCTGAGTTTACAAAAATGCACCCCCCTACGTTCAACGGACGAGCGGAGCCGGACGTGGTATTGGGGTGGATTGCTAAGCTGGAAGGACTCTTCAACCTAGTTGGCATCCGGGGATCCAAGCGAGTTGCCTGTGCATCGGTTCAGCTGGAACTGCGTGCGCATGATTGGTGGGAGGCAACGAAGCAAGGAATTTACGATGCCAATCCCAACTGCAAGATTACTTGGGAAATGTTCAAATCTGCATTCATTGAACAGTATATTCCCCGAGCAGTCCGGCAGCAAAAGGAAGACGACTTCAGCAATCTGGTCCAAGGAAGTCTGTCTGTGGATGATTATGATTCGGTATTCGCAAAGCTAGCAAAGTTTGCTGGGCAATTCTTGCCTAATCAGCAGGCGTGGTGCTATAGATTTCAGAAAGGTTTGAATGACGATTTACGTAGGGACGTCATCAACCAAAGATGCCAAACATATAGGGAATGTTATGAAGCGGCTCTGAACAGCGAACGGATCTTTGGGCGCCCTCTCCCAAAGACCGAGGTGCAAACCCCCCGTACCAATAACAATAAGCGTCCTCATGAAACGGGAGGGTCTGGAGCACACAAGCGTTCGCATACGTCTGATAATAGGGGCCAATCCCAATCACTGAACTGCAGCAGGTGCGGCAAATCAGGGCATAAAGTGAATGATTGTCGGGTTCAAGGATGTTTCAAATGTGGTCGCCTGGGTCACAAACAGTTTAACTGCAGAGAGGGCAAGCCAAATCAGAATAATGGAAATCAAAACAAAGGGCCTCCAGCAAGTGATGCAAATGCTGTGCCAGTAAATCCACAACGCCAGGGTGCTCAGGGCCGAGTCTATGCATTGACTCGGGATGAGGCATCTGTATCCGACACTGTTGTAACAGGTACTCTACTATACCGAGAATTACCCGCTAGAGTCTTATTCGATTCAGGTGCTACGCATAGTTTCATATCTGCTGATTTTACTGTTGAGCATAAATTAGCTTCTACTGCTTTAAATATGAACCTTTGCGTAAGTACCCCTTCGGGAGTCGATATGCCCGCCCATGCGATCTGTAGGGATGGTTACATTTGCATCGGAGGTAGGAAGCTTTCCTTAGATGTCATTGTACTAGACATCAAGGATTATGATATTATTCTCGGTATGGACTGGTTGGGTGCTTGCCATGCAACAATCGAGTGCGCGGAGAAGCGAGTCGTATTTCGTCTACCCGGCGAGGCAGACTTCTACTATTCGTGCAGCGCTGCACCGAAGACGGCAATGGTGATATCAGCAATTTCGGCTAGGCGTATGTTGCATTCGGGCTGTGAAGGGTACTTAGCTTCTGTTCGAGACACCCGGCGGGAATGTGCAGATGCAGCTCAGGCTGAAGTCATTGCAGATTTTCTCGACGTGTTCCCAGACGAGCTGCCTGGAATGCCTCCTGATCGTGAGATCGAATTCAGCATTGACACTTTTCCGGATTCGCGACCGATATCAAAGGCACCTTATCGCATGGCCCCAGCAGAGCTTAAGGAACTTAAAGTTCAGTTGCAAGACCTGTTGGACCGAGGATACATTCGTCCAAGCGTTTCTCCGTGGGGCGCTCCGGTGCTGTTCGTGAAAAAGAAAGATGGATCCATGCGGCTGTGCATTGACTACCGAGAACTGAATAAAGCGACCGTGCGGAATCAGTACCCTTTGCCAAGAATAGATGACTTGTTTGATCAGTTGCAAGGTGCAAGAGTTTTCTCTAAAGTTGATCTCAGGTCAGGGTATCACCAGTTGAAAATCAAATCAGAGGATATTCAAAAATCTGCTTTCAGAACCCGTTACGGACACTATGAGTTCCTCGTGATGTCGTTCGGTTTGACGAACGCCCCTGCAGCTTTCATGGATCTGATGAACCGCGTGTTTCGGCCGTTTGTGGATAAGTTTGTAGTCGTGTTCATAGACGACATACTAATCTATTCCAAGAACGAGGCAGAGCACAAAGAACACCTGAAGATCGTGCTGCAGACATTACGAGACCATCAGTTGTTCGCTAAGCTCAGCAAGTGTGAGTTCTGGTTGAACAGCGTGGCGTTCCTTGGTCATGTCATCTCGGCCGAAGGCGTCGCCGTAGACCCGAAGAAAATAGAAGCGGTGGTGGACTGGAAGCAACCTACGTCAGCCAGCGAAGTTCGAAGCTTTCTGGGCCTTGCGGGATACTACCGTAGGTTCGTGAAGGACTTCTCTAAACTGGCCTCGCCTATGACTCGCCTTACTCAGAAAGGGATTGCATACGAATGGGGTGATGACTGCGAAGCCAGCTTTCGGGAACTTAAGCGGCGTCTTGTTTCAGCTCCGATCCTTGCACTTCCAGATGGGGTAGAAGAGTTTCAGATATACAGCGACGCTTCAGGACTCGGCTTAGGGTGTGTGCTCATGCAGAGGGATAAGGTAATATCGTACGCCTCCAGGCAACTGAAGCCGCACGAGAAGAACTACCCGACGCATGACTTGGAATTGGCGGCGATTGTATTTGCATTGAAGTTGTGGAGGCATTATCTTTATGGTGTTGCTTGCAAAATCTTCACAGATCACAAGAGCCTCAAGTATCTTTTTACCCAGCGGGAATTGAACCTCCGGCAGCGGCGTTGGCTAGAACTTATTAAGGACTACGACCTAACGATCGCGTATACTCCGGGCAAGGGAAACGTCGTTGCTGATGCTCTGAGTCGGAAGCACGTGGGCTCGTTATCTATAGACAACCGTTTACTTCGAGATCTTGAGGCGATGGGCATCGAGTTTCGAGTTCGGCATCCAGGAGTGCAGCTGGCACCACTCCATCTTGAACTGGGTTTACGTGGTAGAATCAAATCAGCTCAGGAGGGCGATCAGTTCTTAGCGAAGGTGCGCGGATTGATCTCGGCGGGGAAGACGTCTGACTTTGTGGCAGGCGAAGATGGGGCCTTACAGATGAAAGGGAGGCTATGTGTCCCTAACGACCCAGAACTCCGAAGGGAAATTATGGCAGAAGCACACTACGCGAAGTATTCTTTACATCCGGGGAGCACTAAGATGTACAAGGACTTGCGCGGTACCTTCTGGTGGCACGGTATGAAGCGGGATGTGGCGACCTTTGTGTCACAGTGCATGGCCTGTCAACAGGTGAAAGCTGAGCATCAGAGGCCCGGCGGGGAACTGCAGAACCTCGCTATTCCCGAGTGGAAATGGGACAACATCACTATGGATTTTATTGTGGGATTTCCGAAGACGCCACGGGGGCACGATGCGATTTGGGTCATAGTTGATCGTTTGACCAAATCAGCCCACTTTCTTCCCATAAAAGTTACTTGGAGCGTCGATCGGTTAGCACAAATTTACATAGATGAGATCGTCCGATTACACGGAGTACCTGCCTCAATCGTCTCTGACCGTGACGGACGCTTCTTATCTCGTTTCTGGACTAGTCTACAAGCTGCTTTGGGAACCAAGCTACAGTTCAGTACCGCATACCACCCGCAGACTGATGGACAGACAGAGAGGACAAATCAGATACTCGAAGATATGTTACGGCTGTGTGCTATTGATTTAAAGACTAGTTGGGACACGCATCTTCCTTTGGCAGAATTTGCGTATAACAACAGCTACCAATCAAGCATCCAGATGGCACCGTACGAAGCACTATATGGGCGAAGGTGTCGATCTCCAATCTGTTGGGACGAAGTCGGCGAGCGGCAGGTACTCGGGCCAGAGCTGGTAGAGCAGGCAGTTGAAAAAGTTCGCTTGATTCGGGAAAGACTCCGCACAGCGCAGAGCCGACAGAAAAGTTATGCTGATGCACATAGAAGACCCTTGGAATTCTTGGTCGGGGATCATGTCTTCTTGAAAGTGACGCCGATGCGAGGTGTGATGCGTTTCGGCGTGAAGGGCAAACTGAGTCCCCGGTTTGTCGGCCCCTTTGAGATACTAGAACGAGTTGCAGCTGTGGCATACAGAATAGCACTACCTCCCGCCTTGGCAGAAGTGCATGACGTATTCCATGTTTCCCAACTACGGAAGTATGTGCATGACCCAAGTCATGTGGTTAGTTTTGTACAGTTGGAACTGCGCGCGGACTTGTCATACTCAGAAGAACCGGTGCAGATCCTGGATCGTAAGGAAAAAGTACTTCGCAACCGTACGATGTCCTTGGTTCGCGTGCTGTGGCGGAACCATTCAGCTGGGGAATCAACCTGGGAAATGGAATCGGAGATGAAGGAGAAGTACCCTTCATTGTTCATTCAGTCGGAGGTAGGGCCTTGTTCTTACGTTTCGGGTCGGCCTTGTTCTTAAGTTTCGGGTCGAAACTTTTTCTTAGTGGTATATTATGTAGTGCCTCAAATCCCGATCCGACCGGGATGTGCACTACGTAATTGGGCTTGTGGCTAGTCCGTTTGAGTCATAACTTAGAACTTCGGCATCTTCTTGCCACGGACGAAATGCGATGATCCTTTCCAACTCATGGAAAGGCCTCTATTGAAACGAGTCCAATAGTTTTCGTGTTTGGTTGCTTGGTTTTCTTGATTGCCGCTTTGGGATTTGATTTGGTGTTGCTTTCGATTTGCTTGGTTTTTGCTGCTGGTTTTATCGTTTGGAGCTTTGATTCTTGGGGAGTTCGGCAAGGAAGGATAGGCAAGATTCTAATTGGTGCTCGTGCTGTGCAGGTCCGCGTAACTGACGTTTGATCGTCGCTAGGCGGGAATCTTTGTTTCAGCTACCTTTTCCTTAACCAGTGAGTGGTTTGGACCCTTCTTTCCTACTTCTTCACGCCAACATCTTTAATGTTTCAAACGTTCACTCGATGATGCCCGGTTGGACGCCTAGGAAATCCTTGCCACAATGCATGCCAGCCACTAAGAAAGGAACAGGGGATTTTGTAGACTAATATTTCTATATGCTTGCACACCTTATAACTGAGTTTGTTTATAATGGGGATTGGTTGTTGGTGGTGGCCTAGTGCCTCGGACGGAGTTTGGACCTATGGGATATCAAAAATCGGAACACCGCGTTGAGAAAATATGAACTGTTGCATGAGATATATATTGCTGCTTAACTTCTTTAGTTTCAATCGATGCATTGTATGATATATGAATTGTTCATGCATTTGCATGGTCTGGGACAACTTGTGCACAAGGTTTATCATTTCCTCGAAACGGCTTTCCGGGGCACTGGAACCGTATCGATCCGGAGGGAAATATTTGATTCGTGCTCGTCACGATGCATTGCGGGACCTCCAGCAGGGCTTGCTACCCGGGCTGATAGGGCGCGCCGCTAATGCTTGAATATGTCCCTAAGGTGTCGATCACACCAATGACCGCATAGACTAGAACACATGCTAATCTATTGTCTTGTGCAGATGGTAAGTATACTTGTGTTTCGTTGCAGGGAAGGCGTGCATCGGTTGAGTAAGCAATCGATGCACTGGTTGGATTCGCTATTATTTTCATTCCTATCAAAACATGCAACTGATATGAATTGAATTCACTTGCCTCTTTATAGAAGTCATCTTAATGCATGCTCGCCCCTAATAAGCTAGTGTCGATTTAGTCGAGTGGGTTCATCCCGCTCACCAGTACAAGTTGAGTACTGACCCACGTTGTGGGCAACTATTTCAGGCACTCAGACGGTGCAACGCTAGTGGATAGACGAGGAGGCGTTAGGAGCACCTCTATTTTGAAGTATAGTTGGAGTCAGATTATTTTGGAGGCTTGGACTTTCAACCTATACAAGGGCGTAATGTATGAACGACGTGGACTATCTGATGGAGCGCGCCCTGCCTTTTGAGTTTATCTTTTGTAATGCAAATCAAGTAGCCGAGAGGCGCATCAATGTAAACTCTATGTAAATTACTCTGAATTATCAATGAAAAAGCATGTTTCTTCCTGCACTGTGTTCAAATCTCTGTGAATGTGTTTTATAAATTGTGTTTCAAAATGGGTTCCTACAACTGCAAGTTCTTGCCTTGTACGAGCGCAACTCCAGGCTCGTACGGCATCACGCCCCAAGCGAGGACGAATCGGTTCCGTAAAGGATCAAGCGAGGACGACCGACCCTTTCGGGATCGGGGTGTGACAGTGGTGGCGGAATAGGGATTGGCCGAGGGGTAAAGTCGGGGGAGTCACTGGAAATGGAGGTGGTCATGGTGTGCGGTGGTGGCGGGGTGAAGCTCGTGGCGGGTGGTTGTGGTGGCCGCACCGCTCGGAGAAGGAGAGACTCGGCCGGAGTGTTGATGAAGACGATGGTGGTGGTGGGAAGAGCAGCTGGAGGTAGGGAGGAAGCTGGCCGGAGTGTTGATGCTTGTGGCAACGGCCGGAGGGAAGATCTCGGTCGGGTAGTGGTAGTTCTCCAAGGAAGAAGAGGGGGTTTACACACATAAACTAAAGCACGATGAGATATCAAAGAAAAAAAAGAAATACAAGACAAGTCTAAACAACAATAAATAGTCTAACCTGCAATCAATACATCTAAATCTCCAAGTATGCTGGAAACAAGTCCTCTATGTCGCAGTCTGGAAAAAATATCCAGTCAGGATTGGAGCAAAGTATAAGCACTAACAGCAGTTTCATGTATATTAACAAAAACTATAATACAGTATAAAGAAATACAAGATGGATATATGTACTAGAAAGGAGAAATACTGGTGAGCATGAATATACTAGAAGTAGAAATACTGGAGCATATGTCATCATCAATGGTGCACTAGCAATGAACAGAAATACAAGTGTATACTAAAACCATGAACTAGAATATCAGTGGATGCTAGAACAATAACTAGAGTATAAGGAATGCTAGATCAATATACTAGAGATACATGTCAAGAATATCTAGCTAAGTATGTAAAACATTACCATATCATGTGATCATCTTAGGATTGATCAGGCTTGCTATGTATGACTAGCTATGATTCATGTAAGGTCAGGCTAACCATCCTGATAGCTATGATGCAAGCAATAGTCAGGCTAATCATACATAACAGGCTATGATGCATGTAATGGTCAGGCTGTACCGACGTGAGGTGTGGGTGAGCTATGATGCAAGTAGAGTTGGGTATGATCATATAATCTACTAATATTTTCCCATTTTCCCAACTAACACGATGGATTCCATCACGATTGCTCATGACAGGTCTCAATGATGCCAACTCGTTTATACAACAGTGTCAGAATCATGTACGCTATATAACTAGAATCATAGAGATGATTAATATAATAAAAACTATCAGAGAATGTACTCGCCTAGGGTCCTGCTGCTGGTATGAATCAGAGTCCAAGTCACAGTTCAAATAGCCTATGTATTACAATTTTACCATGTCAAAAAAAATTTATTTTAATTTATTTAACTCTAGAATAATTACTCTAAAATCTTATTTTAATCTTGTTATTCTGATTTTCAGATTAATTCCTAAATTTTGTCCAAAAGAACTGAATTTTATCAACTCGAGACTCATAGCACGCAAATTGAGACGATCTATTGACCAAATAGTCAACCGACACAAACTAAACTTTCATGCATTATTTCCTGTAGAATTTAGCATCAAAAATATTCTAAAATTTATAGCTCGTCCAAATTCAAATTTGTTTGGAAATTATTGCACATACAAAATTGTATTGTGCAACGGTGGTTGATTGTTAACCTAGAAGTTCTACAAAATTAAAAGCATAGAAATATTTCGTATTAAATCCTGAGAAAAATATATGTCAATGATCTCATCATTATATTTCCGAAACTTCAAACATTTCATGATTCTTATTCCTGGTTCTCCCGAAATCGTGAAAATATCGAGACGAATCTATTTTCGAACAGACTGTGCTCTACGAATTTTCTAGAATTTAATACTCAAAATTTCCTAAAAAATTTAAATATTCAGAAAGCTAACCTCAATATGGTTCTAATGCAAAAAATTAGGCCACGTTTGGACTTTGGATCTATGAGCAATGACTTCTGGAAAATGAAGGAATCCTATATGACAATTCTCGAAAATCTTCCTCTCTAAAATAATGGAATAATTAAGGTTATTATATTATATATATATATATATATATATATATATATATATATATAGAGAGAGAGAGAGAGAGAGAGAGAGAGAGAGAGAGAGAGGTTGAGCCACTGAAGGAAAAGTGATAGGATGACATGTGTCACAATCTGATTGGATTATGTTGTTTATATTATTTATTTTTTATTTATCTTTATCAAAATATTATTTAAGTCATTTTAAATCTAAATAACTCAAAATAAACATTAAAAATAATCATAAAAATCTGGAAAAATTATAGAAAATATATTTTGAACCTAAAAACCCTAAAAAAATATTTGGGACAATTTTTTATTCATAGGTTTCCTACTATAATTAGGAGAAGCTCTAAAAATTAGTTTTACCTATTTAAATAAAAATAAATATTAAAATTATTCCAAAAATTCTGAAATAATTTCAGAAAATATATAATAAAATTATAAACCCTAAGAAATTATGTGGGTCTATTCTATATTCCTGGGCTTGCACAATAAATTCTAAAAGTCCTAAATAATTAGTTATTAGTCTAAATATTTAAGCAAAAAATTTAGGATACGGAGGTTACAATAGTGTATGCTTCTCAGCATCTCAAAGATCACTAGAAGAACTATCCAACTCACGATTTAGAGTTAACAGTAGTAGTGTTTGCACTTAAGTTATGGAGGCACTACTTATATGGTGATCGGGTGGAGATCTTCATAGATCATAAGAGTTTGAAGTATACATTCACACAGAAGGACCTGAACATGAGGCAGAGGAGGTAGCTAGAGTTGTTAAAAGACTATAACGTAGAACTTTAATACCATCCAGGTAAGGCAAATATAGTAGCTGATGCACTTAGTATAAGAGGTAGAGAATTCATGTTGACCACTCAGAAGCACATTCTAGATGACTTACCATAGCTGGGAATCAAGATAGTGCTTCTATAGGATATAGGAGTTCTGGCTAGCCTACAGATCCAGTCAACTTTGGTGGATAGAATCAAGATAGCACAGGCAGAGGACCCGAAGATCCTGAAGTTACGAGAAAAATATGAATCCGGTCTTCGAAAAGAGTTGACGATTCATGAGAATAGAACGCTGAGATTTGGGAATCGTCTATCTGTACCGAGCAGGGATATTCCACAAGAAGTGATGACCGAAACACACAGTTCTCAGTACTATATTCATCCGAGAGGCACGTAGATGTACCAAGATATCAAACAACACTTTGGGTGGAACGGGATGACGAGAGAAATAGCACGCTTCGTGCCGTAATGTCTGATATGTCAACAAGTAAAGGCGAATAACAGAGATTGACAAGATTATTGCAGCCGCTTTCTATTCTTGAGTGGATGTAGAAACACATCACCATGGACTTTGTGACCGATTTACCTAGATCCCTGACTGATCGAGATATAGTTTGGGTGATAGTAAATCGACTCACAAAAGTGGCACATTTTTTCTCCTTCAGAGTATGACAGTCTATAGAGAAGTTGGCATATTAGTATATGTGACAGATTATGAAGCAACATGGCATACCGATAAGTATAGTGTCTGTCGAGATACAAGTTTCACTTTTTATTTCTGGAGAAGCTTGCACAAGAAAATGGGTACCAAGTTAAGATTCAGTACTGCATACCATCTTCATACACACATACAATCAGAGAGGACCATCCAGACACTAGAAGATATGTTACGAGCCTGTACCCTAGACTTTGGTGGATCTTGAGAGGATCACCTACACTTGGTAGAATTTTCGTATAACAATAGTTATCAGACCAGTATTCAGATGGCACCTCTCGAGGCATTATATGGCAGGAAGTATAGATCAACGTTGGCATGGTACGACATTGGTGAACGAAAGACGTTAGGCTAAAAATGATCACGCATATAGTAGAAATTGTCAGGCAGATCAGGGAGCGACTTTGGGTTGCATAGGATTGGCATCATCACTAGGCAGACCACATCATAGGCCTTTAGTATTTTGTGTCGACGACCATGTATTCTTGCATATTTTGCCAACCTGTGGAGTTATTAGATTTGGAGTCCGTGGGAAGCTTAGTCCACGATACGTTGGACTGTTTGACATTCTCGATCGGGTAGGTGATGTGGCTTATCATCTTGCCCTTCCACCTTTGCTACATGAGGTGTACGATGTATTTTATGTATCTCAGTTGTCTAGGTATGTCCCAGATCTGAGTCTTATCCTTGATCACTCTGAATTAGTCGTTGGTATCGACTTATCTTACTAGGAGCAACCTATATCCATTTTGCACCGAAGGAAGAAAGTTTTCAAGAACTGGACTATTTATCTTATAAGAGTTTCCTGGGTCCATCACACTCTTAAAGAATCGACGTAGGAGCGCGAGGACGATATATTGTCTCAGTACCAGCACATGTTCAATTCGGAAGGTATATTTTACCTTATGACTTTGTATCTCAGATTTTGTGATCAGGAGATCACATATATGTGTGATGTTATTGCTTGTTTGTGTATATTTGTAGACTTATATCATGATTGTCCTGAATTCTCTAGCTTTACTTGGATTCAAATTTTGAGGACAAATTTTTTTAAGGTGAATAGAGATATCACTCCATGTTCCCATTGTACGTATTAGGAGCGTATATTTCTTGCTGCATGTTATTTAATTAGTTGTATGAGACTAGCCCTATTTTTTGGTTTATCTTGGTTCTTGGTTTATAGTTTGGGTTGGTTTGGTCATGAGTTGAACCTATGGTCTAAATCTCAAATCCAAGTAATAAAACCCAATTTTTTTTCTCTCTCCCTCTTCATTCTTTCTTTTCTTTCTCTCTCTTAAGTTTTTTTCTCCACCCATATGCAAGTACATCTTGTATGAGAAATAAAGAAACTCTCCATATTATTAGTCTATTATGTGATTTAAAGCATGTTTAGAACTTGATATTTTTGAATTTGGTGGATGGAATGTTGTAGATCTGAATTTTTATGAGTGTGGGTATTATTGAGTTTTTTCTGGTATTGATCTTCAAAAGCTTACTGTTTTTATAAACTTGTTGTTCTATGTTGTAGAGCATTTGATTTTGAGTGGTTTGAAACTTTACCTTGCCGAATTTAGACCCCAGATGAAGTTTTCATAGAGAAAATCTAACTTTTGGTTTGGAGTTTTCGCCATGGTCAAAACTTATTGTGGAGAAGATGAAGCTCCATGCGTCGAGCATCTAGCACGCCTCCCTTTTTTTGGGCGCATAGTTGAAGAACACATGCATTCTGAAACTCAAACTTAGAAAAGCTAAGTGTTAGAACTTTTGTGTTGTCTCTCTTTGGCGTATAAAAGTTATCATGCGGCCATGAGCCATGTGCCCCCTTTTTTCTTGGACGAATGACTCAGCCCCATCCTGGCACTTATTTTGATTGTTTTATCTTTTCTCTTGATACACTTTATGACTTTTCACATCAGTCACTTTTTTTTACTTCACTGACACTATATTTATTGTCCGTCACTTCGACACTTATTTCGAAGAGTGGACCTTTCCTCGCACATGCGATCAGGACATCCATGCGTCCAGTCGCCTATGCGTCACTAACTTTATGTGACCCTATGCGTCATTTACTTTATGTGACCCTATGTGCCCTGAATTTATGCGGTACCCTGAGAATGCGCTTGCTTAGTTCATGCGGCCCGACCTTCATGTGTACAATTTCATGCACGTGTTATCCTTAGTGACTCCAAGCGTGCACTTAGTACTTTTATTATGTGTTCTCTTATTTTATTTGGAATGTTTCTTATCATCCTCTATGTGGTTGATCCTGGTAATACTTGTGTTATGATTCTAAGGAAGAATGGACTTAGAAACTAGATCTCGTGCTAGATATGATCAAGTACTAAAATTGGCTATATACATGGCATAAATAAGTGATGCCTTGAGATTTTCTCGGTGAACCAGTGTCACCCTCACTTTTCTAGCTAAGGATAATTTGGTATTTTGACATAGGTATTTAATTTTTAGGATTAGAATATTGAATATTAGTGTGATGATTATATTCATTATTTGATTATGTTGAGATATAAATTATTTGTGACTAGTATTAGTTATTTAGTTAGAGCTTGTGTCATTTTTTTTAGTTAGAGAGACTAGCCCAATAATTAGACTTGACACTTGTAGGCCCAACTAGGATTCTATGACAATTAGTGAGCCTAACTTGGACCCAAGCCCATTAGGCATTTCCACTAATTAATTAAGGAGAATTAGTTTAATTATAATTAGTTAGAGACTTTCAAAAATATCCATCCTTAATTATTTCTCATAATTCACCATGTAGGGATAACTTAGACCTTAGCATGTAACTTGGAGAAAGGGGTAGAGGGGCCGGCCATACAAAGCCTCTCTCTCTCTCTCTCTCTCTCTCTCTCTCTCATTTTTATTCATTGCATTTTGCTTCCAAATTCTAGTTCCCCAAATTTCTATTTTCCCTCCATTGATTTTATACTCAATTAACCTTAATTTTCTTCTTAAATTCTTCACTCTTGGAGATTTGGAGCTTGGAGAAGCAAGGAGCACAAGGAGGAGGAGCTTTGGAGCTAGAGATCATGTCTGAATCGTGTCCAATTATATTTTTATTAGAAATTCATCTTCCAATTGATAATTTCTAAAATTCTCTTTATTGTAGATTCTTAATCATGTATTTGAACATTAGAAATGACCCCATGGTATAGGGCTACCTATAGGAACAAGTTCTAGGCTAATTGGATATATATTGTAAGTTCTTTGTGGTATTTTGTGTAGATGTTGGAGAAATTACGAGATTGACCCATCAATATTGTGTCATGAGACCAATTAGATCTAATTAGACTTAGATCGGGTTTATGGTACTAGGTACGTGTCCACATATGGATACGTGTAGGTTGTATCATAGTATTTTGTGATACGATACGACACGGGACCCAATTTTGGGTATTTTGTACAATTAATCTTTAATTCTCATTGTAGCATGTTGCATTAGTTAAATTATAAGATATTAGATGTATATGAATGATTATTGGTGGAGAGTTGGGTTATGGCACTTCAATGGAATAGGAATCATAGTGTATATATGTATATCCAATCAGGTGTTTGATCAAATGATATATGGTGTTCATGTATATATATATATATATATGCTTGATGGTTGTGTTTATCGGTATTTAGGAGGTCGGGCAAGGGGTACAACACAGCACAGGAAAGGTGTACACTCCTATGCACTTGAGGCAGTATTGGGGTCGGGTTTTAGATAATAACTTGGAGTAGTGTACAAGACTCAAGGATATATGTGTGTGTTTGGGTGATTGTGCGTTGCTGAGGGGGAAATATGACAGTTGCTACTACTACTGTTATTATTGTGTTGTGATGAGATTTAAAAATACATGAGTATTAGTGAGGTATCATGAACCTGGGAGTGAAGGGTGCTCATGGCAGTATATTGACAGTAGTTATAAGAGAGAAAATATTTGTCATATTGTGTGCTAATATATTTCAGTTAAGGTGTTGGGGTATTGCTGTATGAGAGGGTATCAGGTTAGGAAGGTAGTGATATGGAATTGAAGGTTATTTCAGTAACAGTAGTAGTATTAAAGAGAACCGTGTGCTTGATACATCAAGTATCAGATATTATAAGTGTATTGTGTATCAGTAATAGATAATTGAGGGATACATGGCTTATGCAGTGCTCGTACACTATGTCAGTATCACAGTACTATAATTTATGTGTTGATGTAGTATGTAGTGTATGAGGGTGAAGTGGGGATGAGCCTGTGCAGCAGCATGCAGGACAGTATAGGCATTGATGTGTGCAGATAATTGTATGTCTCTGTGATATGTTTAATTCGTGGAGTGGTGAGTGTGTGTTCATATGAAGGTAAGGGGGAGGCTCGAGTGACTGCAGCTACTTGCGGTATAAGAGATATGTACGAGAAGTGAGTTTCACACTATGTGTAGTTGTTAATATGTGAAGATTGGTTCAGTCACTGTATGGGATAGCCGGTGAGAGGTTTGGGTATACTTGGGTATCTGATACTAGGAAAGTATCAGATAAATTGCATAATGGGTCGGGTACTATTTGAATTGCACGTATTAGTAACTTTGGGCAATTGGGAGTTGGAACAGCAGGTAACCCATCTCAGTGACTATCAAGATTGATGTTAGTAGTAGTAGTAATTGGTGATTAGTTAGTAGGAGTAGTATTAGTATCAGTCAGTGGTTAGTATCAGCATAGTTAGATAACAGTTGAGGGTTATACTAAGTATCAGTTAGTTGGTTAATGAGAAATTTGGATAATCCAGTATGTGAGTATCAACTGTTAGTAGGTAGTAGCTAGTATCAGTATTGGTATCAGTTAGACTTAACAGCCAGGTAGTATATAGTGTAAGTTAGCTAGATATCAATTAGCTTAGTTATTATGATAGTATTTAAGTTATTAGTAGTATATATATTTAGAGGGTTATATTAGGTATTACATGGAAACCAAGTATAACCTTAGTTGGACCTAGAATTAGCCTAGAAGCATGCATTTTACTTATTTAACCTTTATTACACCAATTTAACTTAATATTTCCTAAATAGGATTGTGTGGTACCAGCTTGGTCGTCGAGAGACACACCTTGCTCAGGACCAGAGAGAAGTAAATTTTTATATTAGTTTTTATTTCATGATATTGTATATATCACATGTTCTAGAACTATATACTTGATTATGACACTGTGATTTCACGGACTAGTACTATATAGATCCTGTCAAGACACATTATCCCTTACCGTATTCAATGGGTACTCCTTTATATGTATTTTATTGTGTGTATTGGGTATTAATTATAGTGTACTTCATGTTCACACACTTCCCGTGTTCAGTTTGCCCATATTCGTGTTCGTAACGTGTCATGATTGAATCCATTGGTATTGGTTGGGGATGGGGGAATAGGAGTTGATTATGTGATCAAGCCCAAGTGTATTCGTGTATATGTCGATTATATATCACATGTGTAATCGAGTTACCATATTGTATTCGTGTTCAACCCAAACCGATCACATAATAAACTTGTATTCCATGGCACATTAGCTAGTTGTATCTTTTCCATTTAATTGTAGTTGTTCTATTGCATGCTCTTTATTTTAGTACATTATATGTTCACTCTAGTTCATTATATTCTGATGTTTAGTTATCTTGTATTCTTTTCTATTATCTGTTATATTTGCTCGATTATGTATTTGAAACTGCTTCAGAGGTATCTATTTTGCTCTAATCCTGACTGGATATATTTTTTAAATGATTGACTTGTGGACCAGTGGACCACCTACTACGGGCCACAGGACGGAGTACCATTAGTGGATACTTATTTAGAGCAAGAGGACCTAGTACCAGAGGCTGAGGAGGCTTAGACTTATTGTTTAGACTTGTATAAGACTTTGTCGAGGTTATTTGCATATATATATATATATTATTTTAGACTTGTGGATGTATTGTGACTATTTTTCTTCGTTATTCCATCTCGTGCTTTATCTT
This sequence comes from Iris macrosiphon, assembly GCA_036927795.1. NCBI lineage: Eukaryota > Viridiplantae > Streptophyta > Magnoliopsida > Asparagales > Iridaceae > Iris > Iris macrosiphon. Next base: position 19,787,946 of record JAYESA010000002.1, on the reverse strand, counting down.
CCTTAGTTTACATTATGATTGAGTATAGTTTACCATTTATCAGATACTATTTTATTCATCCGTTTGGAGTTGAGATGATTGACAGATACCATATATATAATGTATAAGATATTTAGATAGTAGAGTTGACCCAGACAGTATTCTAGTGCCGTTGCTGCGGTGTAGGCTGGATGTTGCTCACTATTGGTGCCCTTATTCTGGATGCGGGTCTTAACACATTTTTAGTAGTGGCCCATGCAGATCTAGAGTCACAATTAGAGCGATATCGTAGTAGTGCTCACCTAGAGTACTGCTACGAGCCTGCTTTAGGAAAAAGGGTTTAGGCTGAGAGTATAATCAATCACAACTAGGGAACAATTCCAAATATCTATTTTTATATCCTTATCTATTGAATGTTGCTTTACTTTGAATAATTTTGTCCTTCTTTGATGATATCGTATCATACTCAATATTGATTATTTGTTTCAATCTATCTTCAGGATGCCGCCGAAGACGTATTCCCAGTGCTCAGGCACAATGTCCGCGAGGTCGATCACTTCATCGCCTATAAGGGTAGCACCAGCAGATACTATTCCAGCAGCTATATTTCATAGGCCCCCTTTACCGATCCAGGTGGCCATTTTTATAGCAGCTTTCGGGGGTGCTCCACCTCCGGTACAGAGGGCAGCACCGATAATTTTAGGGGATCTTTTACCCCTTCCACCGACAGTCGAGCAGACACAAATGTTTGGGCTATTTCAGCATATGATGGAGGTGCAGCAGCACTAATCAGAGGTTATGAGATAGGGCATTAAGAATGCTCACCAGATTACACTCGTCGTAGTCGAGAGAGTTGCCTTATTCCATCCACAGACGATACCACCTCAGTTCACCCCACAGCAGCCGAGGCCGGAGACAATCATAGACTTCAAGAGGATGGGTCGAAGGACTTTAAAGGCACTGAAGGGATTATTTATGCTGATAATTGGATTGAAGACATTGAGAGAAACCTATGGCTGGCATAGATTCTAGAGTGGTTGCAGGTAGATGCCACAGGAAGATGATGTTTGATATCGTATTGACTTGGTTCAGTACGGATCCTAGGATCTCAGCACCAGGACTTACTTGAAAAGCTTTTAAGGAGCTCTTCAAGGAAAAGTTTTTTTTCAAATGTGGCTCTAACATCTCTAGAGAGCCAGTTTTAGTACCTCATTCAGGAAGGTATAACAGTAGATAAGTATGCGACAGAGTATTACAGATTATACTGCTTTGCGGAGGGGCATAACCCCAGAGGAAGGGCTAGGAAGTTCAGGAAGGGCCTGAACAAGGAGATCAAATCACATACGAATGGAGACCCCACCACTACTTTTGAGGAGATTCTGAGGCAGGCATAGCGGACAGACGATGATCTAGAGCTTGAATCTAAGAGACCGTGGCACATAGAAGGATCCAGTACTAACACGGGTCCAATAAACTGACCTCACTTTCAGCAGCAACATCAGAGAAACTTCTAACAGCCGAGGCAGCAATATCATGGACCAGCTAGAGCGTCTATACAGCAGAAATACCAGATCCAGAGGCCAGCTTGTTCCTTTCCCATTATGTAAGAAGCAAGGACATGGATGGGATGCATGTAGGATAAGATTAGGCTAGTGTTTATTCTGCTGATCATGAGACTATCAGTTGATGGCTTGTCCTAAAGCTCCAGCTCGTCCAGCTTAGGGCGGAGCCTAGGCACAGAGAGCACCCGCAGGACCACCAGTAAGACAGCAGAGAGGACTTCCCCTACCACCACAATAGTAGTAGTTTGCTCAGCACCAGCAGCAGCATAAAGGTATCCAGCGACAGGGGCGAGCTTTGGGCTTGACCGTCGAGGAGGAGGAGCTAATTGGTGATGTTCTTTCAAGTTTAGTCTATCTTGATTATTTTTTAACTCATGCTTTATTTAATTCTGGTGCTTTACATAATTTTGTATCTGTATCTTTTGCTCTAAAATATCACCTTGAGACTGAACCGTTGGTGAAGACTTCCAAGATCACGACCGGGGGTAGCATTATCCTGGTCAGTGATGTTTACAAGGATCGGAGAGTTTCTTTGGGAGATAGAGAGTTGAGCGTATGTCTACTCGTAATGCCACTTTCTAGCTATGATATAGTACTCGGGATAAATTGGTCGAGTAGGCACCATGCTAGTATCGATTGTCGTAGAGGCAAAGTTTTGTTTCAAATGCCGGGAGAGCCAGAGTTTGAGTTCGTCAAAGAAGCAGCAGAGCAAAGTAAAGAAAATTTATGTAGAGCTATGGTGGAAGAGCAGGAGCCACCATATTAATTGATTGTAGAGTATATAGACTTCTTTTCGGAGGAGTTGCCCGGGTTTTCACCAGACAGAGATATGGAGATCTCTATAGACATGGTGCCAGGCATAGACCTGATATCACAACACGTCTATAGAGTGAACAATAGTGAACTGGCAGAGTTGAATAAGCAGGTGGATGAGTTACAGGACAAGGGCTTCATCCGCTCTAATTCATCACTGTGGGGAACTCAGGTATTATTTGTACCAAAGAAGGATAGGTCGATCCGCATGTGTATCGACTACAGGGCACTCAACAACCTCACTATCAAGAACAAATACCCGTTGTCATGGATTAACAATTTATTTAATTAGTTGAGCAGAGCAAAAATATTCTCAAAGATAGACTTAAGGTCGGGGAACTACCAGGTGAAAGTGAAGAAGGAAAACATTCCGAAGACAGCTTTTAGGACTCGGTATGGGCAGTTTGAGTTCTTGGTGAAGCCGTTTGGGTTGACTAATGCCCCAGCGGTATTCATGAACCTGATAAATAAGGTATTTCATAAGTACTTAGATCATTTTATGGTATTATTTATTGATGATATATTAATTTATTCGAAGATCCCGGAGGAGCATGAGAAACACCTAAGGATAGTTCTGGAGACCCTAGGGAATGAGAAGCTTTATGGCAAGCTTTCAAAGTGTGAGTTCTTCCTTAATAATGTTGAATTCCTCAGGCATGTGATTACAAGAGACGAAATCTCAGTAGACCCGACAAAGATTTCAGCAGTTGAGTCATGGTCTACCCTGAGTTCAGTGGTGGAGATCAGGACTTTTCTTGGATTAGCAGGCTATTATCGAAGATTTGTACAGATTTTTTCAAGATTGGGAGCCAATGACTAGACTAACCAGGAAGGATGTGAAGTTCGTCTGGACTGAGGATTATTAGTCTACTTTTGAGGAGATAAAGAAGAGGTTGACTACAGCCCCAGTGTTGACATTGCCATCAGGGATAGGAGGATTTTTTATATATTGTGATGCATTGGGTAAGGATTTGGGTTGTGTGTTACAGCAGAACGGGAAGATGATTGCCTATGCTTCCAGGCAATTATGCCTGTATGAGAAGAACTACCCTACCCACGACTTGGAGTTAGAAGCAATTACTTTTGCTCTTAAACTGTGGAAGCATTACTTGTATGGAGAGCAAGTAGAGATCTTTACAGATCACAAGAGCTTAAAATATGTGTTTACACAAAAAGAGCTCAACAAGAGACAGAAGCGATAGTTAGAGTTGATGAAGAACTTCGATATTTTCTTACAGTACCATCTAAGTAAGGATAATGTAGTCGCGGATGCCTTGAGCAGGTATCCAGTGGATATGTACTTGACGAGGGACAGACACTTGTTGTCTGATCTTGATAGCTTGGGTATTGAGGTATTAGTTCCTGGAGTTGCAGTCCAGATGTGGGGACTTTAGGAACAGTCAGAGTTGATGGACCGGATCAGAGCCGCACAGTTCGAGGATGAGTCTCTAAGGAGCATCAGAGCACAGGTCCGGATGGGATTGTCAGAGGACTTCAGTATTACAGATGATGGATCATTACGTTATGGTACCAGATTGTTTGTGTCGAGTGGAGCATTGCGAGAGGAGATTCTTCAAGAGGTGCATCGATCTCAGTACTCTATGCATCCAGGTGCCGACAAGATGTATAGTGACATGAGAGAGCATGTTTAGTGGTATGGTATAAAGCAGGAGGTGGCTACCTTCGTATCCAGATCCTTGGTATGCCAGCAGGTAAAGGCAGAAAGATAGAGGCCAGGTGGATTACTTTAGTCTTTACCCATTCCAGAATGGAAGTGGGAGCATGTGACGATGGATTTTAGATCAGGGCTTCCACATTCTCCAGGAGGTAAAGACGCAATTTGGGTCATCGTGGACAGGTTGACCAAATCAGCTCATTTTCTTTTATTTAAAGTGGGTACATCTATGGAGAAGATTACGAGGATATATGTATATCAGATAGTCAGATTGTATGGAGTTCCTGTGAGCATAGTCTCGGATTGGGATAGTCACTTCACGTCCCACTTCTGGAGGAGTTTGCAGGGTAGCTTTGGCACTCAGCCCAAGTTCAGTACCACATATTACCCTCAAACAGACGGACAGTCGGAGAGGACTATCCAGACTCTTGAGGATATGCTATGCACCTATGTTTTAGATTTTGGAGGCTCTTGGGAGGATCATCTTCACTTGGTAGAGTTTTCTTACAACAACAGCCACCAGGCCAGTATAGAGATATCACCATTTGAGGCATTGTATAGACGAAGATGCCGTAATTTTGTTATCATAGGATGATATTGGTGAGAGAGCCTTATTGGGACCAGAGATGGTCATGGATGTAGTTGAGGAGGTAAAGCTCATCAGGGATAGACTTCAGGTGGCACAGGACAGACAACGACATTAGCCCGATAGCTACTGGAAACCATTAAAGTTTGAGGTATAGTATTGCTTGTGATTGCTTATTTCTGTTAGAGTGCTAAGGCTGTATTTCATGCTAGGTTGGCGATCTTGTATTCTTGAGGATTTCTCTAACATGGGGCACGATTTGCATTGGTAAAGGCAGAAAGTTTAGTCCACGGTACATCGGATCCTTCAGCGTTATTAAGAGGGTCGGTGTAGTGGTCTATAGACTAGACTTGTCGTCTGTATTAAAGAAATTGCATAACATGTTCCATGTATCATAGCTGAGAAAGTACATGGCAGATCCTAGCCGTGTAATAGATCACTCGGAGGTCGAGGTTAGTCCGACTCTCAGCTACCCAGAGCAGCCCGTAGAGATTTTGGACCGCAGGAAGAAGGTGCTGCAAAACCAAAAAATTCTTTTGGTATGCGTCGCGTAGAGGCATCACTCGCCAGAAGAGAGTACCTGGGAGCGAGAGGTCAAGATACGCGAGTAATATCCTTATCTGTTTGAGTCGTGAGGTATAATTCTTTCTTTCTTGTATTGATTGATAATGGTAGTTAGTTTATTCCTTAATTTCGAGGACAAAATTTTTCTAAGGAGGGTCGGATTGTCACCCTCACTTTTTCAAATAGGGATAGTTTGGTATTTTGACATGGGTATTTAATAATTAGGATTATAATATTAAATATTAGTGTGATGATTGTATTCATTATTTGATTATGTTGAGATATAAATTATTTGTGACTAGTATTAGTTATTTAGTTAGAGACTGGTGTCATTTACTTTAGTTAAAGAGACTAGCCCAATAATTAGACTTGACACTTGTAGGCCCAACTAGGATTGTCATGACAATCAGTGAGCCCAACTTGGACCCAAGCCCATTAGTTACTAATTAATTAAGAAAAATTAGTTTAATTATAATTAGTTAGAGACTTTCAAAAATATTCACCCTTAATAATTTTTCATAATTTACCATGTAGGGGTAACTTGGACCTTAGCATGTAACTTGGAGAAGGGGGTAGAGGGGTCAGCCATACAAAGCCTCTCTCTCTCTCTCTCTCTCTCTCTCTCTCTCTCTCTCTCCTCCCTTATTTTTATTTATTACCTTTTGCTTCCAAATTCTAGATCCCCAAATTTTTATTTTCTCTCCATTGATTTTCTAATCAATTCACCTCCATTTTCTTCTAAAATTCTTTACTCTTGGAGCTTTGGAGCTTGGAGAAGCAAGGGGCACAAGGAGGATGAGATTTGGAGCTAGAGATCATGTCTAGATCGTGTCCAATTGTATTTTCATTAGAAATCTATCTCCCAATTGATAATTCCTAAAATTTTCTTTATTGTAGCTTCTTAATCATGCATTTGACCATTAGGAATGATCCCATGGCATAGGGCTACCTATAGGAACAAGTTCTAGGATAATTGGCTATGTATTGTAAGTTATATATAGTGTTTTATGTAGATGTTAGAGGAATTACGAGATTTACACATCAATATTCTGTTATGAGACTAATTAGATCAAATTAGACTTAGATCAGGATTATGGGACTAAATACATGTCCACATATGGATACATGTAGGCCGTATCATGTTATTTTGTGATACAGTGCGACACGGGACCCAATTTTGGGTATTTTGCATAATTACTCTTCAATTCTCATTGTTGCATGTTGCATTAGTTAAATTATAAGGTATTTGATGTATAGAAATGATTATTGGTAGAGAGTTGGGTTATGGCACTTCAATGTAATAGGGATCATAGTATATATGTGTATATCCTATCAGGTATTTGATCAAACAATATATATATATATATATATATATATATATATATATATATATATATATATATATATATATATATATATATATATATATATATAACAATATGTATATAGATATATTTATTTTGTGCCTATGTATATATATATATATATGCTTGATGGCTGTGTGTATCGGTGTGCAGGAGGTCTGGCAAGCGGTGCAACACAGCACATGGAAGGTGTACACTGTTGTGCACTTGAGGCAGTATTAGGGTCGAGTTTTAGACAATGACTCGGAGTAGTGTACAAGACTCAAGGATATATGTGTGTATGTATGTGTGTGTTTGGGTGATTGTGTGTTGGTGAGGGGGGAGTGTGACAGTTGCTACTGCTACTGTTATTGCTGTATTTTAATGAGATTTGGAAATACATGAGTATCAGTGAGGTATCATGAACCTGGGAGTGATAAGGTCTTATGGCAGTATATTGATAATGGTTGTGAGAGACGAAATATTAGTCGTGTTGTGTGCTAATGTGTTTTACTTAAGGTGTAGGGGTATTACTGTATCAGAGGGTATTAGGTTAGGAAGGGAGTGATGTAGAATTGAAGTTTATTTCAGTAACAGTAGTAGTATTAAAGAGAACATTGTGCTTGGTACATCAAGTATCAGATGTTAGAAGTGTATGGTGTATGAGTAATAAACGATACAAGGCTTGTGCAATATTCGTGCACTGTGTCAGTGTCGCAGTGCTGCAGTTTGTGTGTTGATATAGTATACAGTATGCGAGGGTAAAGTGGGGATGAGCCTGTGCAGCAGCATGCAGGGCAGTATAGGCATTTCTGTGTGCAGATACTTGTAAGTCTCTGTAATATGTTTAATTCGTGGAGTGGTGAGTGTATGTTCATATGCAGGTAAGGGATAGGCTCGAGTGACTGCACCTACTTGCAGTATAAGAGATATGTACAGGAAGTGAGTTTCATACTATGTGTAGATGTTAATATGTAAAGATTGGTTCAGTCACTGTGTAGGTTATCAGGTGAGAGGTTAGGGTATACTTGGGTATCTGATACTAGGAGAGTATCAGATAAACTGCACAACGGGTCAGGTACTGTTTGAATTGCAGGTATTAGTAACTTTGGGGAGTTGGAAGTTGGGAATAGCAGGTAACCCCTCTCATTGACTATCAAGTTTGGCGTTAGTAGTAGTAATTGGCGATTAGTTAGTAGGAGTAGTGTTAGTATCAGCCAGTGGTTAGTATCAGCATAGTTAGATAACAGTTGAGGGTTATACTAAGTATCAGTTAGTTGGTTAATAAGAAATTTGGATAATCCAGTATGTGAGTATCAACTGTTAGTAGGTAGTAGCTAGTATCAGTATTGGTATCAGTTAGACTTAGTAGTCAGGTAGTATATAGTGTAAGCTAGCTAGATATCAATTAGCTTAGTTATTGTGATAGTACATAAGTTATTAGTAGTATATATATTTGGAGGGTTATGTTAAATATGACTTAGAAACCAAGTATAACCTTAGTTGGACCTAGAATTAGCATAGAAGCATGCATTTTACTTATTTAACCTTCATTACACTAATTTAACTTAATATTTCCTATATAGGATTGTGTGGCACTAGCTTGGGCAACGAGAGACACACCTTGCTCAAGACCAAAGGCGAGTATATTTCTCTGTTAGTTTTTATTTTATGATAGTGTATATATCAAATATTCTAGAACTGTATACTTGATTCTGACACAGTAATTTCACGGACTGGTACTATATGGATCCTGTAAGGAGATGTTATCCCTTACCGTATTCAGCGGGCACTCCTTCACATATATTTTATCGTGTGTATCGGGTATTAATTTTAGTGTACTTCATGTTCACACACTGCTCGTGTTCAGTGTTCCCATATTCGTGTTAGTAATGTGTCGTGATTGGATCCATTGGTATTGGTAGGGGATAGGAGAAAAGAAGTTGATTATGTGATCAAGACCAAGTGTATTCATATATATGTCGATTATATATCACACGTGTAATCGAGTTACCATATTGTATTCATATTCAACCCAAACCGATCACATAATAAACTTGTATTCCATGGCACATTAGCTAGTTGTATCTTTTTCATTCAATTACAGTTATTTTATTGCCTGTTCTTCATTCCAGTATATTATCTATTTAATCTAGTTCATTTTATTCTGATATTTACTTATCTTGTATTCTTTTCTATTATCTGTTATATATACTCGATTATGTATTTAAAACTGCTTTTAGAGGTATCTACTTCGCTCCAATCCTGACTAGATATATTTTTCAGATGATTGGCTTGTGGACCAGTGTCCCACTTACTACGAGCCGCAGGACGGAGTACCATTAGAGGATACTCCTTTAGAGCAGGAGGATCTAGTACCAGAGGCTGAGGAGGCTTAGACTTATTGTTTAGACTTATATTAGACTTTGTCGAGGTTATTGGCATATATATATTATTTTGGACTTGTGGATGTATTATGACTCTTTTCTTTCATTATTTTATCTCATACTTTATTTTTCTTAGTTTATATTGTGATTGAGTATAGTTTTCCATTTATCAGATACCATTTTGTTCCTCCGCTTGGAGTTGAGATGATTAACAGATATCATGTACATATTGTATAAGATATTTTGATAGTAGAGTCGACCCAGACAGTGTTCTACTGCCGATGCTGTGGTGTAGGCTGGGCGTTGCTCACTACTCGTGCCCTTATTTCGGGTATGGGTTGGGACAATAGACTAAGTGAATAGTGACTAACCAGCTATGTGCATGACATAAGCTTCGTATTACAATATGATCAAGATTAATGTAACCCAATAATAATTGGTAATTAGATGCTGATACAATTATTGCCTAATAATGTTCATGATCTAATATGCACTGATGTGTGACATATCATGTTATGTGTTAAAATAATTTATATTTGGTTTGTGCATCGAGAATGCCTCCAAATTCTTGAATGCGTGAGATTATTTTTTTTCCAACACGGACATGATACACGAAAAATTCTTATGTGGCCATGCCTTAAGATTTTTGGACATAATATAGGGTTAATTAAGCAACTAAAAGTGGTAGTAACATTGAAAGAAAACGTATCCCGGGATCATGCCAAAGAACCTTCCCACAGAGATTCATTCTAGTACATTGTGGGCTGGCCTCCACATATATTGTATATTATCTTCCTTAGTTGAGTGTAATATCTGACCTATTATAAATAATGTCGAGCTGCTATTTCACTATAGGAACATTGGAACCGCTAATACCGTGATCTAGCAAAGTAGCCCTATAGGAAACTGGTATAATTTGTAAATCCATATATATTTATCTATTTGGCTTGGTTAGCTCATGTTCGGTAATGAAGTGATCTGAGGATACCTATTATGCATTATTCTGAGATAGCATAAGACTCCACAAATAGAAAGCCATACAAGTGATTGGTAGATTTTATAAATTGGATTTGGTTGTGATTGTATTATTCTGTTAGTAGCCTAAAAAATGAACTATCATAGTGTGATAGATTCAACCATTGTTCTTATTTGGTTGTAGAGTTGGGCATTGTGCTAGGATATGCCATGGACCTAAGTTATGACATAGAACCTATATTATATAATTATTATTTTGGGTTTTCTTTCTCTATTTCGTGCTTCCTTTGTGGTACTTGGGATTTGGGGTCTAACTCCACTGGTTTTGCATAGCTAGGTTTCGTGCCAGCAATCGAGAATCCAGCGTACTTTTCCTTGACTCATCGTGCTTACCAGGAACATGGCTGCCGAAGATAACGAGTGAGTTTCCTTATTCTCCGCTCGTCATTGTGCATTTTACTCTTTTGGGCTTTTAGCCACCGTCATCTGTTAGCTGACATGTATGGACATTTAGTTTTCTTTTTATGACTGTATATAAATTAGATTGTAGTTGTGATACTATCATATACTTTTGTTATTCCACCAGCTTCTTATTTTGTACAGCTAAACTCCAGAATATCTTGAAAAAGCGTTTGGGATACCTTATTGCTTATTGTATATGTTATATGATTACTGTTTCTTGTTTGATTCATTGAGACATAGATGTTCGTGTGACCCTAAGTGACCAGATTTCAGTATGCACCATACTGTCTAGTTACAGCCGTGATCGTCGTATGACGTATAGTACCTTGTACGGGGTAGCTGGCCATGTCCGCCTCTGTATTTTGGTACTGGGGTATGACAAAAAGAAAGGGAGAACCAGAATCCTCTGAATTATTTATGAACATCGCAAGAGCGCGGAGAATACAGATATTCGAAGTTGCAAACAATTGACGAGAGTCTTCTATTTCAACCTGATCTTCCTGTTTCTCCAAGGCAATAGGATGTCCATCCAACGAAGGGCCAAGAAGTTCCTGGAAAAGATCTGCTTTATGTACTTCCACAGGGAACACTTCTTCGTTTTCCTCCATGTGGGACACAAGAGTGGTTGAAGCATTGTCTGAACTAACTTCGGCCGGCAAGTAAATAATTTTTTGATCAGTTTCCTTCCTCCAAGAAGCATCATTTGAAGCCATTTTTGTATGAAGGGTTCAAAATTTCCTAGGATTTATGTCATGCCCCAGCCCCAAAATTTATGGGAGTAGGCCACGTGGCATTTTCCAGCCAATACGTAATCAAGGACTTGCCCAATTTAATAAAAGCCTCAACTACGTATTTTGTTGTACCTAAAGAATAATATAGTAACAGGCATACTAAATCTCATCCACATAATATAATGAACTAGTCTAAATATGATATTGTCATTTAATCAGAATATGTCAATACAGAACCAAATAAATCTAGAGTTGGTGGAGACAAATCTACTACATAAATATCCTAAAATAAAGTGCTGAAAGTAAGATAGATAGCGACGGACTCAGGTAGAAGACCATAACCAGGATGGTATCATACCAAGATCAAATGTACTCGTCGGAGTACACCTCCTCTGCCTCGTAAATAGCGTTAGGACCCGACCCGTAAACCTGCTCGTACTCTGACTCAGCTCCTGGAAAAGAACCAGGTCCTCATAGCGATATAACAAGATACATAGAAACATGCCACTATAGATATAAAAATAATGCAATAAATACGAGTGTACCAACCTAAGTGTAAATGCAATGAGAACCACGCTCGACGCATGAGCTGTAAGCTAAATAGGATCGACATAATTCCTTGGGAGAAATAGAGGCCTAAATATAGCGTACTATCATGGACACCAGAGGCCTACTCTCTCTCTCTCTCTCTCTCATAATAATAAATCCAGGGTCGTCATACCCGGTACTCCGGCGGTGACGGCGGGTTGTTACAAAGGAAAGGGTAAACATAGCCCATACATCTAGTGAGTGTTCTACCCACCCAATATTGTTGTATCTGCCGTGCACCATGACATGTTCAACTCCTACTTCTGAGTCAAGATTAAGTATCTAAATACTTCTGTCACGCATCTCAATTGTACCAGTGTAGGACTGGTACAATAGTCTGCGTTCACACATGAACCACTCTATGTCATAAATGTGTCAAGGTCATAGAAAGATTGGGGTACCTCTCAAATAAGGGGTTTGGCTTCTAAGTACTAAGTCGCGGGTAATCGGTCCAACACCGACTTGCTCCCAAGTTATTCTTGGACGTACAATATCGTTCAATCAGAATAATAAAATAAAATAAATACAGTTGCAGTATTTAAAAATTGTAAACAAGAGTGACAAGATATACTTGCCTGGATTCGTAAGCTGGAAAGATGAAGATGATGGTATAGCACCCGGATCAAAAGAACCAAAAGAACCTAGCGAAACCATTTGAATTTAATTAATTATTTGGGTAGTGATATAGTTATATAAAATAAATATTTATGTGATATCGATAAATAACCTAAATCTAGTAATAGGATTTAGGTCATTTAGCTACCTCATATATCTTTAATACACCCAGAAATAAAAGGTTTTCTCATTAAGCACGTGCCTTCAAGTAGTTACCATTCTCATACCCTTCTGATTAAACACACTATTGGTATTAACCAAATAAGGGCACTACATTTCCATCTCTCATGCGTACACCTTCTCTGGAGTGCCCAATCCCATTTCTCTAAGTGCACTCATGCACACATGTTGCATGAGCCCCTAAGCATTTCTTGCTACACTCGACCACACTACACCTGGAGGTCCGCCAATGTAACGTATAACAAGAACATATATATAAAACCCTACCTCATTAATTTCAAAGCCCTTACTCTTTCATGCCATAAGCACAAAGGAGCACAAGTTCATTTAATCCAATCCAACTCATCCACAACAAAGCCCCAAGCAGCTATTTAATCATTTCCACTGCATAAAACCTATCCTCTTCATTAAAACCCCATACCCAATAATACTCTCTGTATTTTCTTCTTCCTTCTATACTGATGAGTAACAAGAAGGTCACCTGTCTATCTAGGGAATTTCACAGAGACAAATAAGTACACAATCAACATTTAAGTCCGGCTCCTTGCATGGTCGAACAACAACCTAGGTGTTGCTTCTCTCCCCATGGATATATATACTTTCACTAACCCTTGGTTCCTCACCAAACTTCCCCACACAAATAGGCATGCTGCCATGAACTACACCATATTGCCGGTCCTCCCTCTATTGATTTTCGGTCACCTTACCCATTAAATAAGAATGTACATAAGTATTCATGACCACATCTATTCATTCCTACAAGAAACCATGCATAACTAGATAGATAGATAGATAGATAGATAGATATCTATTCATACAAGTAATCATGGATACAAGCACATGGTCGGCTGAAAGCAACCCCACATTTATATAAACCATAACCTATTGCCTAGCATATATAAATAAGAGTTGATGGTAATGGAGGAAGCTAGGGCCGGCTTGAGCTCATTTGTGCTCCCAGGTCGACTCGTCCGGTGAATGATATTTTCATACTACCCGGGCTAACCGAATCGTCTGTCCTCTCAACACCTTATCGCTATGGTCGAGAATGTCAACTGGTTGCTCCTCATAAGACATACTTGGTCCCACCGAAATCTCGGAATGGTCCAGCACATGACTCGGGTCATCGATGTATCTCCTCAACTGTGATACGTGAAACACGTCATACACGCCCTCTAGTGATGGAGGCAATGCAAGACGATATGCCACCTCGCCAACACACTCAAAAATATCAAATGGTCCGATGTACCTCAGACTCAGTATGCCTCTGGTTCTGAATCGGATAGTACCACGTGTAGGCGAGATCTTCAAGAACACATGATCACCTTCCTTGAACTCCAAAGGTCGACGATGCACATCTGCCCAGTGCTTTTTCCTGCTCTAAGCTGCTCGAAGGTGCCCTTGTATCTGCTTCACCTTCTCCACTGTATTGACCACTAGCTCTGGTCCCAATATATGTCTCTCTCCAACATCAATCTACATACGGGAAAGCGGCACTTCCTCTCATAAAGTGCCTCGAATAGGGCTATTTGAATGCTAGCATGGTAACTGTTGTTTTATGAGAACTCCACCAAGTGCAGGTGGTCCTCCCAAGATCCTCCTAAGTCAAGCATACAAGCTCTAAGAATGTCCTCTAAGGTCTGAATAGTCTGCTCAGACTGTCCATCAGTATGAGGATGGTATGAAGTGCTGAACTTCAAACGAGTTTCGAAGCTCTCTTGTATACTCCTCCAAAAATGTTATGTGAACCTCGAATCTCGATCTAACACAATACTGATAAGCACACCCTGCAAAATTATAATATGTCTTATGTACAAATCTGCCAAAACCTTCGTCGATTGCCCAACTTTGAAGGACAAGAAGTGCGCTGACTTGGTGAGTCAGTCCACGATGACCCAGACTGCGTCCTTCCCGCTGGGGCTCCTTGGGAATCCAGTGACGAAGTCCATCGTGATATGTTCCTACTTCCACTCAGGAATGGAAGGCGACTGCAATAATCCTGAGGTCTTCTGATGTTCGGCCTTAACTTACTGACAGACCAAATATTTTGCCACAAACTGAGCGATCTCCCTCTTCACCCATGCCACCAGTAGTGCTGCCTCAGATCTCGGTACATCTTCATACCACCGGGATGAATAGAATACACCGAACTGTGCGCCTCTGTCATCGTCTCCTAACGTAACTCCCCGCTCGGAACGTATAAGCAATCTCCGCACCTCAAAGTCCCGTCCTCGTGAATCTGTAGTCCAGTCTGTACGTCGGTCTCGGTCCTCTTTCTTAGTCTCTGAAATCTAGTATTTGTAGGCTGAGTTGACTTGATCCTCTCAACCAATGATGAATGTACCTCAAGGCAAGCCAGCTGTCCATCCATGCCTGACAATATGACCTCTATCTCGAGCTCCTGAAGGTCCTCTAATAAATGATGGTGTGTCTTCAATAAGTATGCCATCGGTCTCCTACGTACTCAAGGCATATGCTACATCATTCGCCTTGCCAGGGTGATACTGTAGGTTGATATCGAAGTCTGTCATCAATTCCAGCCAACGCATTTGCCTCATGTTCATCTCCTTCTGAGTAAACATATACTTCAGGCTCTTATGATCAGTGTATATCTTGACTCGCTCTCCATATAGGTAGTGCCTCTATAGCTTTAGTAAAAATATCACCGTAACTAGCTCTAGATCGTTCGTCAAGTAGTTCTTCTCATGATTCCTCAACTTCCTCGATGCATAAGCCATAACCTTACCATGTTGCATCAGAACACACCCTATTCTGCTCCCTGACATATCGCTATAAACTATAAATCCTCCCGATCTTGAAGGAAGAGTCAAGATAGGTGTCGTCATCAAACGCTTCTTCAGCTCATAAAATGCCATCTAACACTCCTCTGACCAAACAAACTCCTGATACTTACGTGTCAAACGTGTCATAGACTTCACAATCCTGGAGAAGTTTTTCACGAACCTCCAATAGTAGCCGGTAAGTTCGAGGAAACTCCTAACCTCTGAAAATGAAGCGAGAGTAGGCCACGACTCTACAGCGGTGATCTTCCTTGAGTCAACTGATAATCCATCACCAGTAATAATGTGACCAAGAAAAGATAATTTATCCAAGCAAAACTTACACTTGCTGAGCTTGGCATATAATCTCTCTTGTCGCAGTATCTCTAGCACGATCATAAGATTCTTCTCGTGCTCCTCGTGGCTCTTGGAATATACGAAGATATCATCAATAAAAACCACCACGAACTTGTCCAACTACTGATGGAATACCTTGTTCATCAGGTTCATAAACATTGTTGGCCCGTTGGTTAAACCAAACAATATCACCAAGAACTCATAGTGTCGTATCTCATCCTGAAAGCTGTCTTCTGAATATCCTTCTTCCATACCTTGATCTGATGGTAGCCGGACCTGAGATCAATCTTCGAGAAAATCCGTGCTGCACTCAACTGATCGAATAAGTCATCGATGCGCGACAGAGGGTACTTGTTCTTCACCGTCACCGCATTCAACACCATGTAGTTGATACACAAGCGTACAGATCTGTCCTTCTTTGGCACAAATAAAACTGGTGCTCCCCACAGAGATCCACTAGATCGAATAAAGACCTTGTCTAAAAGCTCATCAATCTAAACCTTCAACTCTGGCTGCTCCTTCGGTACCAGTAGATACATATAGAAAGAGAATGGTTTTGCTCCAAGTATTTGACCTATAGTGAACTCTATGTCTCTTTCAGGTGGTAGTCCCGATAACTCCTTGGGAAACATATCTTAGAAGTTATCTACGATTGGAGGTTAAGCTATGCCCTCTATCAATAGTTGGGTCCTATCGATAGGTTGGTCATCCTCCCTATTGGGTCCTCTACAGAACTCAAACTTGGCCTACCCCGAGGGTCTAAATATCACACATCCTTGCCTGCAATCTAGCATAGCATGATACTGACTCAATCAGTCCATCCCAAGGATGGCATCGAAGTTTGGCATATCAAACACCAAAAATCGTGCCCTCATCCCTCTACAGCACACTACTACAAAACAACCCCTATAAGTGTCAATAACAGGCTCTATCCCACCCCAAGTGAGTATCCGAATGACCTTAGTCAATGACTAAGAAGCTACATTATGCATGGCTACGAAGCTAATAGATAGGAATGAATGCGTAACACCGAAATCAAATAAAGCATATGCAGGAAATTAATCTAATAATATGGTACTTGCGATGACTTCTTCCTCTGTCTCAGGCTCCTCAACTGCCATAGCAAAAGCCTGCCCTTGCCTCTGCTGCCTCGTCTGGTCATACGGTACTACTTGCAGTACCAAGGGTGGACCCCTCTGATAACCACCAGGTGTTGAGGGTTGCGGTGCTCCTGGTCCTGATGTCGCTGCCCTCGATATCTGTGGTGATATCCTTAAGGCTGGCCTTTGTGCGTGATGTGGTGCTGTACAATATCTAGCCTGGTGTTGCCCCAATCCACACCTCAGGCACTATCCCAATCTAAGGCGACAGTCCCTCTGCACATGTCCCTTCTTGCCGCAGTGATGGCAAGTATTGCAAGGGTGAGGTCGGTAATGTTGCTGATGCTGCCTCGTATGGCAAGGGTGAGTTCGGTAATGTTGTTGATGCTACTGCGCCATAGGACGCCTGATCGGCCCGCTCAATGCTGCTTTTTGGGCTGGGGCAGAAGCGCCAACACGCCTCTTAGGTGCCCTCTCTAAGAAAAGAGCCTCATGAATCTTTGCAGCCTTCAGGATATTTGCTCTGGTAGGATAGGCCATATTGCCCATAAATTGTCGAAGCTCGTAGTTGAGTCCCTTGTGGAACCTCCGAGCCTTGTCTGACTCATCCTCGACCAGTGAAGGGGTGAACCGAATCAGTCTGCTAAACTCTGTATTATACTCACTCACCGTCATGTTGTCCTGATTGAGATGAGTGAACTTCTCCTGAAGCTCAAATCGGACAAAAGCCGAAAAGAACTGCTCCTGGAATAACTAACGAAACTCCCACCAAGATGAGGGTGTCTCAAAGTGATGCTCCTCCTCCTTCCACCAGTGGTAGGCCAAATCTTGAAGCTGCATGCGGACGGCGGTGACCCACTTCTCCTTGGGTAGCTCAGTGGCTTCCAACATCTACTCTATGGTGACGAGCCACTCGTTCACCTCGTAGGGATCCTCGGTACCCTTGAATGGTTGTCACTACCATATTTCTACAATAGGGGTATTTTTGTCAATTTTAATATTTATATATATATTTTGTTTATAGTTTATATAATGTGTATTGTGTATATTGTAATTATTAATAATATGGGTTAGTGGGCTAGACTTAATGTGACCATTAGACTCAACATTAGACTAGTCACTTTTGGACCCACCTAGTCATTTCCTTTTATTAATTACAAGCTAGTTAAACCGCTCATTAGGAATGGAAACTCCACTAATTAAATAACTCTTCATGACAACCATAGGGGGCATTATGGAAATTACGCATTAGCTAGCCCTAGGTTACATGGCCGGCCCTATATAGGAGAAGAGAGAGCCTCCCTCAAGTGCATTCATTTGTTTATGAGAAATCCTAAGTGAGTTATTCCCCAAAGTAGCCCATTCCTCCACCAAATTTCATTAAATTAATCTTAAATACCTCTCATTTTCCTCATCTAAGAAGCCTAGAAGCTTAGGTTTCAAGGAGCATTGAAGAAGAAGGAGTTTGGCTAGGAAATACTTAACTTTGTATTGGAAATCCATCTCCTAATAGGTGAATCTGCAAATCTCTATTTTAAATTATATTTTTATTATTTGTTTGGTCATTAGGAGCCCACCCATGGATTATGAATACTAACACGGGGGGGGGGGGGGGGGGGGGAGGGGGGGAATGAGTTTCTATTAGCTTCCATTATGTTTCCTTCATGGTGTTGTGTCTGTATTTGGAATTTTGTGATTATGGATGTATTTTCTCCTATTTTTTATAACAACTAATCATATTAGATATATATAACTATATTTGATATGTATATATATTAGTGGTGGTATATTGGGGGTTTTGCTTGAGGGTTGTTTGTGTATCACATGAGTATCTTATGTGCGCACTCATGGTGCTCGATAAAATAACCAATAGGGTGTGCACCTATCCATAGTATAATATATGTGTGTTTATATATAGTATTAGATGTATAAATATATATATGTACGTGTTTAAGTGTGTATTCTAGTATGTGTGAGAGGTGTATTGTGTGCAGGAAGTGCTTTGAGTGGAGGATTCAAGTTTTCTATGGTATAGGCAGTGCACATCCTTGTGTACTGTAGAGAGTTTCCTGCAGGGAATACAAGCACGAGGTGGTCTATGCATTAGGTTTGAGGTTGTTCAGTTGATGAGTAAAATTGGGCAGCAACAGTAATGCACATTAGTGCACTGTCGGACACTATAAACTCGGAGCAAGGAGGGGTCGGGTTAGTGACTGTAGTACAGTGCACTATTTTATGGAAGTAACAGCGGACATTAAGGGGTTTCCAATGGAGCAAATATAGTATCAACACAAGTTGTAGGTTGAGGGTCAATGTGACACCAAGTTGTCAGTTAGTTACACTAAGGCATGTTGGCTTGGGTATCAGTTCTAATTTTGTATCACTGTATTAGCATCCTTGATATCAGTTGAGTGTTTATATATTAGTAGATAGATGTGTATCAGGTTGCTAATACCAGTAACCATGAGGGAGTTTATGTGCATCAGGAGCTGTAGGGGAGTATGGTGCTAGTGTGTATACTTAGCAGTGTACAAGTGGTTGTGAGAATGTGTAGAAGTTAGAACTTAGTAGCAGTTGGGTTATTAAGTGAGATGTGCAGTTGAGGTGTGGGGTTGTGCTGTGTTAACCACAGAGTGTTGGTGTACACACATTTGTGTGAGTTGAGTGTAGTTCAATCCCTATTTTTTAAGGGGATGTGAGGATGGGTGCTTAATGTGTTAGAGTGTGTTGTAGTACTGTGTGTGAGGTATGGTGTCAGTGTCAAGGGGAAGTGTGAGTATCAGACATATAACTAATACTGTAGTATTAGACATTGTTTGGGTATTAGTATAATGGGATTGCAGTGACAAGCACAATAGTACCTGTGTTGGACCTAGACAGCGTTCTACTGTCGATGTTGCAGCGTAGGCTGGAAGTACCCATGACTCATGCCCAATTTCTGGATACGGGTCGTAACACATTTTAGTGGTGGCCCATGCAGGTCTTTGACTATGTCTTAGGTCTCAATTAATGCGGTATCGTAGTAGTGCTCAAACTTAGAGTAGTATTATGAGCCATATATAGGGTATAGGATGAGAGTAAGCTCAACTAGGATAAAATCTCCAATCTATTAATTCTGTTATTCTTATCATTCTGAATAATTGCTTTATTTAAATTATACTGTCCTTCTTTGATGATATCGTATCTTTTGCCTTAATTGACTTCTTTTTCTTGTTTCGATCTGACTTCAGGATGCTGCCTAAGACCCGATCGCAGAGATAAAGACCCGCAGCTCCCAAGAGGTCTGCCACCTCTTGACCTGCCACCCAGACAGCTGGGGTTGCTACTCCTACTTCTCTTGTTTATATAGGAATTTTTGCAGTTTTTGGGGGTCCTCCTCCCCCACCTATCCTGAGGGCTGTCCCGGCTGTTATGGAGGGCCTTCCACCTCCGCACAAATTCTATTTCCAGGAGGTTTGTCTGCTGACAGGCCACAGATGTTCGCATTGATCCAGCACATGGTGGATGCTCAGAGGATGTCGGTAGAGGCACAGCGAGTGCAGGCTGAGACAAAAGGGTGCAGGCAGTGGCGCACCAAGCGCAGACTAAGCTGATGAGGGAGAGTATGGAGAATGCACATCAGGTGGCTCTCCAGGCAGTGGAGGGAATCACACAACAGCACCCTGGCCAGCCGCAACAGCAGAGGCCAGGCACTATAGTGGACTTCAAGAGGATGCTACCTCGGGAGTTCAAGGGTATTGAGGGAATAATTTATGCCGACGACTGGATGGAGGACATAGTGAGGAACTTGCGCTTGGCTCAGATTCCAGAGAGTCTACATATCGAGGTCGCCAGCAGCCAGATGTTCGATATCACGCTGACTTGGTATCCTACGGAGTCGAGACTTACTACTAGAGGACTTACTTGGGAGGATTCAATGAGCTTTTCAAGGAAATATTCTTTCCCAACGTGGTCCAGGGAACCTTGGAGAGTCGATTCCATGACTTGGTCCAAGGGAACATGTCGATCGACGAGTACGTCGCAGATTTTTGCAGCTTGAGTTACTTTGCACCATCTATGATTCGAAACCCATGAGATCGAGCTAGAAAGTTCAGAAAAGGACTGATGAGAGAGATTAAGTCTCATACTTTTGGTCGTCATACCGCTACCTTCGAGGGCATTCTGATGGATGTCCAGATTGCTAAGAATAAACTGGACCTCAGGGCCAAGAGAGGATAGAACATTTCTGGAGGAGTGAGTGGTACCGCAAGACCGGCCAAGCGTCTCCACTTTCAGCAGCACCAGAGGCCATATCAGCACCAGCAGCACCAAGCACCAGCTCGAGGACATATCCAACAGCAACCGTAGAGACAGACCCAGCCCGTTGTCCAGTGTGCATACTGCTGGAAGGGGGGACACACGAGAGATATCTGCAAAAAGTGGCTGGATACATGTTTGTCTTATGGATTATTAGCGTACCAGTTGAGAGATTGTCCGTCTATTCAGACTCGTCTAGGTCAGTATGGAGAAGCCGTCAGAGGGGACCTGCCAGAGTACCTACTACACCAGGTGGCCAGCAGAGGGGACCTTTATTTCCGCCACAACAGTAGAAGTTTGCCCAGCAGCAGCAGCAGAGAGGTGCACCCCAAGGACCAGTGTATGCCATGACGGTCGATAAGACCGAGCCTACATAAGACGTGATATCAGGTTTAGTTCTTCTCAATTCTATTCCAGTATTTTCTTTATTCGATTCTGGTGCTTCCCATAGTTTCGTATCTGTATCTTTTTCTCTTAAGAATCGTTTAGAGATCAACCCTTAGATAGGACTTGCAAGATCACGACTGGGGGAGACATTATCCTAGTTAGTAATTTTTACAAGGACCGGAGAGTTTTATTGGGAGGCCGAGAGTTGAGTGTGTGCTTACTCGTAATGCCACTTCCGCGATGCAATATTGTGCTCAGGATGGATTGGTTGAGTAGGCACCAAGCTACTATAGATTGTTATAGAGGTAGAGTGATATTTAGACCGCCAGGAGAGCAATAGATTGAGATTGCCAAAAGAGCAGTAGAGCAGAGCAAGGGGCATCATTTGTGGAGCCATGGTAGAAGAGAAGGATTTACCACATCCTTTGATAATGGAGTTCCTAGATGTCTTTCCAAAGGAGTTGCCAGGATTGTGACAAGATCGAGATGTTAAGTCTCTGTAGACTTGGTGCCAGTTGCAGAGTTAATATCACAGAACATTTATAGGGTCAACAACAGCGAACTGGAAGAACTGAAGAAGCAGGTTGATGAGTTACAGGACAAGGGCTTCATCAAATCCAGTTTATCACCGTAGGGTGCTCTGGTATTATTTCTACCGAAGAATAATGGGTTTATACGCATATGTATTGACTACAGAGCTCTGAACAACCTCACTATTAGAAACAAATATCCGCTGCCGAGGATAGATGATCTTTTTGATCAGTTGAGCGGAGCGAAGGTATTCTCGAAGATAGACTTGAGGTTAGGCTACCACCAGGTGAAGAAGGAAGATATTTCGAAGATAGCTTTTCGTACTTGGTATGGCTAGTTTGAGTTCATAGTGATGCCATTTGGGTTGACTAATGTCCCAACGGTATTCATGAACCTGATGAACAAGGTGTTCCATTAGTACCTTGATAAGTTTTTGGTGATGTTCATCGATGACATTCTTGTGTATTCGAAGACACCGGAGGAGCATGAGGAGCAGTTGAGAATGGTTTTGGAGACTCTCAAGAAGAAGGAGCTTTACAGGAAGCTTTCGAAGTGTGAGTTCTTCCTTGACAAGGTTAAATTTTTTGGGTATGTGGTGATAGGTGACGGGATCTCAGTTAACTCGAAGAAGATCGTGGAAGTAGAGTCGTGGACTACTCCCAGTTCAGTGGCTGAGATCAGGAGTTTTCTGGGACTAGCAGGTTAGTACAGAAGATTTGTACAAGACTTCTCCAGGATTGTGGAGCCGATAACTAGGCTGACCAGAAAGGATGTGGATTTTGCCTAGACGAAGAATTTTCAAGTCGTATTTGATGAGCTGAAGAAAAGATTGACCACAGCTCCAGTATTAACGTTGTCATCGGGGACAGTGGATTCACTATCTATAGTGATGCTTCAGGGAAGGGCTTGGATTGTGTTCTTCAACACCTCGGAAAGGTTAGTTCCTATGCTTACAGGTAATTAAGTCCTCATGAGAAGAACTATCTTACCCACGATTTAGATTTGGCAGTGGTCATCTTTTTTCTAAAGCTATAAAAATACTATCTGTATGGAGAGCGTATGGAGATCTTCATAAACCACAAAAGCTGAAGTACGTATTTACGCAGAAAGAGCTGAACATGAGGCAGAGGCGATGGTTAGAGTTGATGAAGGACTTTGACATTTTATTGCAGTACCACCCAGAGAAGGCCAACGTAGTCGCCGATGTCTTGAGCAGATATCCGTTGGCTATGTACTCGACGACAGACAGACACTTATTGGCCGATCTTGAGAGCTTGGGAATTGAGGTGCTAGTTCCTGGTATCAAGATACATATATGGGGTTTACAGATACAGTCCGAGCTGATGGACAAAATTAGAGCTACATAGTATGATGATGAGGCTCTGAGGAGTATCAGGGCACAGGTTCGGACAGGATTATCAGAGAACTTTACTATTACTGATGATGGATCGTTGTGTCACGGTACTAGCATATGTGTGTTGAGTGGGGAACTGCACAAGAAGGTTTTGCAGGAGGCGCATAGCTCTCAGTACTCAATGCATCTATGTGCCAACAAGATGTATCGAGACCTGAGTGAGCATATATATGGTGGTATGGTATGAAGCGGGAGGTGGCACGCTTCGTATCCAAGTGTTTAATGTGCCAGCAGGTAAAGGTTGATAGACAGAGGCCAGGTGGATTACTTCAGCCTTTACCTATCCCAGAGTGAAAATGGAAGCATGTGACTATGGATTTTGTTTTGGGACTTCTGCGTTTTCCGGGAGAGAAAGATACGATTTGGGTCATGGTAGACAGGTTGACCAAATCAGCCCATTTTTTGCTATTTCAACTGGGTACGTCTACGGAGAAGCTAGCGGAGATGTACGTGCGACAGATTATTAGATTACATTCAGTTCCTGTGAGTATCATTTCGGATCAGGATAGTTGTTTTACTTTCCACTTTTTGTGGATTTGCAGGCTAGATTGGGCACTCAGCTCAAGTTTAGTATCGCATATCACCCCCAGACAGACGGGCAGCCGGAGAGGAATATTCAGACTCTCGAGGATATGCTTCGCACTTATGTTTTGGATCTTAGAGGTTCTTGGGAGGATTATTTTCACCTGGTAGAGTTTGCTTACAACAACAGTTACCAGGCCAGCATTAAGATATCACCATTCGAGACTTTATATAAACGGAGATATCGCACTCTGTTATCTTGGGATGATGGTCGTGGATGCAGCTGAGAAGGTGAAGCTCATCAGGGATAGACTTTGAGTGGCGCAGGACAGACAACAAAATTGGGCCAACAGCCATTGGAGACCCTTGGAGTTTGAAGTATAGTTTTTGTTGTAATTGCTTGGTTTTAGATTGCGTATTAAGGCTGTATTTTGTTCTAGGTTGGCAATTTGGTGTTCTTGTAGATTTTTTTGACACAGAACACGATTCACTTTGGTAGAGGCCAAAAGCTTAGTCCACAGTACATCGGACCTTTCGGTATACTTGTGAGGGACGGTGCAGTGGCCTACAAACTAGAATTGCCGCCTGCACTAGAGGGAGTACATGACGTGTTCCACGTATCACAGCTGAGACGGTATATGGCAGATCCTAGTCACGTAGTAGATCACTCGGAGATCGAGGTTGGTCTGACTCTCAGCTATCCAGAGTAGCCAATAGAGATTTTAGATCGAAGGAAGAAGGTATTGCGGAACCAGACCATTCTTTTGGTTCGTATCGCGTGGAGTCATCACTCTCCACGAGAGTCAACCTAGGAGAGGGAGGATGAAATGCCCGAGCAATATCTATATCTCTTCGAGCCTTAAGGTATTGTTCTTATTCTTCTAATTTTTGTTATTTTGCTAGTTTAGTTTAATTTTGAGGACAAAATTATTTTAAATAGGGTAGACTTGTCACTACCACATTCTAGAATAGGGATATTTTTGTTAATTTCAATATTTATATATATACTATATTTATAGTTTATATAATATATATTATGTATATTATAATTATTAATAATATGGGTTAGTGGGCTAGACATAATGTGATCATTAGACTCAATATTATACTAGTCACTTTTGGACCAAACGAGTCATTTCCTTTCTTTAATTAGAAGCTAGTTAAACCCCCCTCATTAGGTATGGAAACCCTACGAATTAAATAACTCTTTATGATAACCATAGGGGGCATTATGGATATTGTGCATTAGCTAGCCTTAGGTTACATGGTCAGCCCTATATAGGAGAAGGGGAAGCCTCCCTCAAGTGCATTCATTTGTTCATGATAAACCCTAAATGAGTTATTCTCCAAAGTAGCCCATTACTCCACCAAATTTTAGTAAATTAATCCCAAATTTCTCTCACTTCCCTTATCTAAGAGGCCTAGAAGCTTAGGTTTCAAGGAACATTGAAGAAGAAGAAATTTGGCTAGAAAATTCTTGGCTTTATGTTGGGAATCCATCTTCCAATAGGTGAATCCTCAAATTTCTCTTTTAAATTATATTTTTATTATTTATTTGGCCATTAGGAGCCTACCCATGGATTAGGAATACCCACAAGGGAAGAAAATGAGTTTCTATTAGCTTCCATTATGTTTCCTTCATGGTGTTGTGTCTATATTTGGGGTTTTATGATTATAGGTATATTTTCCCCTATTTTTTAAGATAACTACATATTAGATATATATAATTATATTGATATGTATATATATATATATATATATTATTGGTTAGATATTGGGGGATTTGGCTAGAGGGTTGTTTGTGTATCATATGAGTATCTTATGTGCGCACTCAAGGTGCTTGATAAAATGAACAATAAGGTGTGCACCTATCCATAGTATCATATATATGTGTTTATATATAGTATTAGATGTATAAATATATGGGTACATATTTATGTGTGTATTCTAGTGTATGTGAGGTGTGTTGTGTGCAAAAAGTGCCTTGAGAGGAGGATTCCAGTTTAGTATGGTGTAGGCAGTGCACATCCTTGTGCACTGTAGGGAGTTGCCTACAGGGAATACAAGCACGAGATGGTCTGTGTATTGGGTTTGAGGGTATTCAGTTGATGAGTAAAATTGGGCAGCAGCAGTGCACATCAGTGCACTGTCGTGCACTATGAACTGGGAGCAAGGAGGGGTCGAGTTAGTGACTGTAGTGCAGTACACTGCTTTAGGAAAGTAACAGCAGACATGGAGGAGTTTCCAATGGAGCAAATACAGTAGCAACACCAGTTGTAGGTTGGGGGTTAATGTGACACCAAGTTGTCAGTTAGTTATACTAAGGCATGTTGGCTTGGGTATCAGTTCTAATTATGTATTAGTGTGTTAGATATCAGTTGAGTGTATATATATTAGTATATAAGTGTGTATCAGGTTGCCAATACCACTAACTGTGAGGGAGTTTATGTGCATCAGGAACTGTAGGGGAGTATGGTGCCAGTGTGTATACTTAGCAGTGTACAAATGGTTGTGAGAATGTGGAGGAAGTTAGAACTTGGTAGCAGTTGGGTTATCAAGTGAGATGTACAATTATGGTGTGGGGGTGTGTTGTGTTAACCACAGAGTATTGGTGTGCAGACATTTATGTGAGTTGAGTGTAGTTTAGTCCCTATTTTTGCAGGGGATGTGAGGATGGGTGCTCAGTGTGTTAGAGTGTATTGTAGTACTGTGTGTGAGGTATGGTGTCAGTGTCAAGGGGAAGTATGAGTATCAGACATATAACTGATACTGTGGTATTAGCCATTGTTTGGGTATTAGTGTAATGGGTTGCAGTGACAAGCACAATGGTACCTGTGTTGGACCTAGACAGTGTTCTACCACCGATTTTGTGGCATAGGCTGCACATACCCATGACTCATGCCCAATTTCTGGGTATGGGTCGTAACAATGGTGGAGGGTGCATCCCTCTGAACTTGTCGATAGTGCCCGACTGTCCAGTCTCGATGCCCTTTCTTATGAGATAATTTTATTGCCATTGGGCCTGCATCATGCCCTAGAAAAATTGGTACATGAATACCTGGCGGTCCTGTGGTAGTGTCTGTTAGTCAGGCAGTGGCTGAGACAAAAATAAAAATGGATACGAAAATGACCCCTGAGGAGGAATAAATTGTGGTGGAGGCAAAGGTTCCTCCCTCTTACCCTGGGCCAGTTGGCCTCCGAGGTCCGCCTGCTGATAGTGACGCTCCCCCTGCGCTATCTCTGGCTGCAATAAAGACTGCCCCTGCTAGAAATTAGGAGCTGGTGTCAATGCTAGTGCCTGCTCTAGAGTCGGCTCTCCAGATGAGCTAGTGTCCCGGGGAACATCGTCCGGCTACGCAACGCGACCGCTACAGAGATTCATCTCCCTGACCAAAAGAATAAGGACGTTTATCAGATAAGAGTACTGGAACAAATGAGATAAAATTTAAAGAACGAATTTAGAATATGTATATATGGAATCAAGAATGGAAATCAAGCAAGTAAATAAGATTCTAATATCTAGTCCTTCTACAGGCTCACTTGGCCCAATAACATAACCAAGACGATTTAAATCAGGACCTACATAGGCCACCACAAAAACCATATCACGTCCCACCCCAAAATTCACAAAACTAGGCCATATGGCAATGGCCAGCCAATACGTAATCAAGGACTTGCCCAATTTAATGGAATCTTCAACTACGTATTTTGTTGTACCTAAAAAATAATATAGTCACAGGCATACTAAATCTCATCCACAGAATATAATAAAATAGTCTAAATAAGAAATAGTCATGTAATCAGAATATGTCAATACAAAATTAAATAAGTCTAGAGTTGGTAGAGACAAATCCACTACATAAATATGCTAAAATAAAGTGCTGAAAGTAAGATAGATAGCGATGGACTCAAGTAGAAGTCCGTAACTAGGATGGTATCATACCAAGATCAAATATACTCGTCAGGGTACACCTCCTCTGCCTCGTAGATAGCGTCAGGACCCAGCCCGTAAACCTGCTCGTACTTTGGCTCAACTAAACCTAGAAAGGAACTAGGTCCTCAGAGGAATACTACAAGATACATAAAAATATGCCACTAAAAATACAAAAAAAATGCAATAAATAAGGATCTACCAAGCTAAGTGTAAATGCAATGAGAACAACGTTCGATGCATGATCTGTAAGCTAAATGAGATCTGCATAATTCCCTGGGGGGAACAGAGGCCTAAATATAGCGTACTGTCGTGGAAACCAGAGGCCTACTCTGTCACACCCCGATCTCCCATAGGATTGGTTGTTCCTGCTAGGCGTGAATCACCGCGCCAGCGCTCCCGTAGGATGATCGTTCCTATCAGGACGTGAAACCGGGCGAGCACAAGCTGCGCCCGTGCAAGGCCATGATCCGAACAGGAAGAGAAATAGCTAAGCCACAGAGTCGCACAGATAGTCTCAATGTAGCAAAAAATTGAACGACACGAGTAAACGGCCATTTCGATAACTAGTTCACCAAGTCAATTTAACGGAAGCATAGAATAACACAAGTATGACACATCAACAAGCTCATTTATTGATAATAAATAAGTTTACAAATGGCGCTAGGTCGAGATTACAAGACGCTTAAACTCTCTCTCTCTCTCTCTCTCTCTCTCTCTCTCTCTCTCTATCACATATAAAGGCGTGCCAAGCGGCTTACAACTTTGGATAATACATAGGCGATGTTCCAATATTATGTCATGTATATGTGCTTCAGCTTCGGACGCAACACTCCAAGTCTCCAGAGTGAACTTCACGCCTTAGCGCGCACGAGGGGACACTCCACACAGAACGAGGTTCTTCCGTATCCTGCAAGCAATCTGGTGGATTATTAGTACATGAATGCACTGGTGGGGAGGCTTCTTGTAAACCCCCTGGACCAATTTAGGATTTATTTAATTTAAATTAAGAGACTAGGATTTAATTGGATATAATTAGATTTAATATGCAACAATATTGTGACTTAATACAACTTTATCGTTGCTTTGATGTTTTGAGCGCTATACTAGTAGGTACCCTCGAACCAATTAAATACTCATCCCCTAGACATGCCAGACTACCCATCTGACCCTCGTGTAACTTTTAGATACTCAATATGGTGCTTCATTTGAGCTGCGCAATATTCGTTACAAACGTCTAAGCATTATTTTAATAAATCTAATTTTCCCTGATTGTCCATTCCTACTTGAATTTGAGACACAACCACAACCCAACTTCGTATAACCTAAATTAGGGTATTAGCCTACACTGAGCCAGCTACGCCCATGAGCCTTGTGTTCCACTCGAATCTAGTTCCATGTGTCTTCAATTCATTAAAGAGCGCCACGCACATTATTTTAATTAAATTAATTTAAGGCCAATTTCACCTCAAGCAGGACCTAACTGAGCCCACGTGCACACTCTCATATGGACCAGCCCTACCCCAAAGAGTCTGGGCAGGCCCAAATCCCGAGGGTAGCCCACGAAAGCCAACACATATAAATATACATTTCCTCCCACATGAAAACCCAAAGGAATCATAAACCCCCAGAACCCTAGTCGAACCCTTTCTCTCTCCCAACCGAGCTCTCCCTCCCCGACTACCCGACACCACAATGACCTCCGATCACCCCCACAGCCCCTAGTCACCAGACCACCACTCCTAATTGCCTGCGCCGTCGGGCTTCACCCTCGCCAAAAGCCTCCACGCGTCGCCTCCCTCTAACCCGACCCCGAGTGCCCAGCCGCCTCCATCAACCGCCGACCACCACCGTCAGGCTGACCATGACCCCCCTATGTCTGATCGATCGATCAGCACCGACCCAGGCCGCCAGTCACCGCCGCCAGACAGTACAACCGCTGCTGCGACCGCTGCAGTTGTTGTCACAGTCGTTGTCGTTGCTGCCTCACCGCCGGCCAACGCCGGAGCGCCCTCACCGAATTACACACCCTCGACGAGAACAGCCCCTCTTCCAGCCAACCAGGTAAACGCTTGGTACTCCTTCCTTTTGTATCGTGTCCATAAATGTTCGTAGTGTCGTCGTGTCGAGAGCCATAGTCTTGGACACGACCTAGTTAACCCTAAACTATATATATGAAAACATGATAACCTGCAAGAATTAGCAATTACGTAATGACTACCCTTTTCCTTAATCATAAGACCTATTGAATAGAGATGAGATTCATCAATAAAATTTAGACATCGCCATGTATGTTGAATATGGAAATTTAAGGACCAGCAATTGTACTAAACGTAATATAGTTTCGTAAAACCATAAAACGTAGTACTTATTTGCCTCAAGACACACGTTAATCGAGGACAGAACATGTGTACACCCTAGCTACGTGCACACGTGATGCTGTATTTGATCAGCAGTAAACTTTCGACAGTAACCAGGAGTAGCGTCGTAGCCGTGTGTATATATATTGCTTAGTGTCTGATATCAGCAGTACTATATTATGTTGTGTGTTTAGGATCATTTAATCAGCCAGAAGATACCGCAGGAGCAGGCTATTGGCATTCACAGCTTGAGGACTCAGGCAAGATACCTTGCCATATTTACTGTCTAATTTAAATTATGCATATATTGTATTATTCTTGTTGCTTTATTTCATATGACTGTGCACGTCCGAGATTGACTCGGGTGCAGTTGATGGATGAGTCAATGATTTAGTGTACTTAACCTAGTTACCAGCAGACTCACCCCATTGGAAGGATACTCTGATATCTTCTGAGACCTGACACCCTTACACGTTTTTACTGTGATAAATTCATATTGTGATGCGGGTCCGCGTACTCGACTAGCTATCGGTGCGTGTGTCATGCATCACGGATAAAACATAACTCAGGGTATTTTAATTGTAGAGAATGGCATATAGTTACTTGGTATGTACGTCGAGTATTCGACTAGTGTATCTATATTGGGCGGGAAGGACAACTAGTAGGCGTATGGGATACACACATTGGATTCCGTCGTATCCGGAGGAGCTACAGATCCAATGACTTTCTTTATTGCAGACACCATGCTCTTCGGAGTGATACGGACGTATATACATTACAGATACCTCATTCTTCGAAATGATGGACGTTATAGATACCACGCTCTTCGGAGTGTTGGACGTTATGCCTACGCCTACCCATACGTACCAAAGTTGTTCTCATATTGCATTCACTTAGATGGTTAGCACACCCTTTATTGTATTTATTTTATTCAGTATTTATATATGGCATGCTTCTATGTATCTTGTTACGTCCCTCTGAGGACCTGGTACCTTTCCAGATTTGGACGACACATATTACCCCACAGTGTATGGCCCAGGACAGGAGACGAGGTTCGCTACCGCGGAGGAGCTAGAGGTATTACCGTCAGAGTTTTTGTGATCACTTGGTAGGCCTTCTGCCTAGGATTGGGAGCATCATTATCTAGTCAGCTGATGCCCTAGTCATTATTTATTTTATCTATCATTTCAGTACTTTATTTCGTCATAGTTGTGGGTTTGTCCCCACCAGACATTCTTGGTTGTACTATGATCTTTTGAGACTGGCGTTTATATTCCAGCATTATTATTAGTACATTCTTGCTCTTTATTTTATGGATGAGATTAGATTACCTAGTTGATATTGATATTGGACATGTTAGTATTTTAGGATAGCGTAGCACTCTTCGTTATGATCCATTAAATTGAGATATCCTCGGAGACGTGACAGTTGGCTATTTCCACGTGGCCTAGTCCCGTATACTTTTGGGACTGAGGCGTGACATAGTTTTAGTGGTGGCCCATGCAGGTCAACTTTATCGCTTGTGGTATGGTAACATGCCCATCGAGCCTGCAATAGGATAGAAATTTCTAGGCCTCATCTACTTTGATTGCATCTTTAAACTTCCTTCGTATTGCTTTTAAATATCTGCATCCTTTTTGTTTGATTCCGTACTCTTTTTGATGAAGTCCTATCTCTTGCAGCAAGATGAACTTGCACAGTGGACGAGGAGCACCCAGCGCCGCGGTGCCAGACAATACCACCCAAAGAGAGGAGGTACCCCAGGGACTACCTGGAGGGCAACCACCGCTACAGACCCCGCTGATACATTGGCACGAGACTTCTCAGGGCGATCCTACACCGCAGCACGAGGGACAGACTTCCCAGACGATCCCCACACAGCATTACGAGGGCCAGACTTCAGGAGCTACGCCGATACCGCAGACCGAGAGGCCGACATCTGAGGAGATACCTACCGCACACCCAGAGGTTTTATTACCACCACCTCCACCTTATCCACCCCAGATGCCACAACTAGATGGGCAGCCACAGATTCTATAGTTCTTTCAGACTATGACAAAGTTTGATGGCAGTACTAGAGAGGACACCTGTCACAGCACTAGTGCCGGCACTTGCACCAGCCCAGACAGGTGTCACTGTAAGATGGTTCCGACAGATGGGACCAGATAATTTCTCAGGCAATGAGACTACAGAGAAGATCTCCGATTGGATTGCCAATACAGAGATGCTACTAGAGGCTTCACAACTGCATCCAGACCTTTGGATGACCCCAGTGAGGGCCCAACTAAAGGGCAATGTCCATCACTGGTAGGATTTTATTGAGAGCAGTGTAGGCAAGAACCAGACTTGGGAACAGTTCCTAGAGTACTTCAATGCGAAGTATTTCCCGGCTACAGTCAGAAATGCCCTATACTCCCAGTTCCTACATCTAGAACAGGGGAATATGACTGTTAACGCATACGACGCAGAGTTTAGCCGTCTTAGCAGATTTGGTGCCGTCCTGATACCAAATAACCTAGAGAAGGCTCAGAGATTCCATCACGGTCTTACTTTCGAGCTACAGAGGTATACCACCACACAGACGAGGATCTCTTATGAGGAGGTTCTTGCAGAGGCGAGAATCCAGGAGGCCATTGTTAGAGGAGCTAGACGTTCTAGCATGACCACACCAGCCAGAGCCCAGCTCGGAGTAGGAGGACCAATCCGTCGTTCCGGAGCACAGACACAACAGAGGGCAGCTCCATACCCGCAGTAGGAGCTTCCGACTTGTCACCATTGTGGCAAGAAGGGACACGTCATTAGAGATTGCCGGAAGAAGATAGGATTATGCATGATATGTGGAGCAAGTCAGCACCTTGCCCGAGACTGCCCACAGCACAGAGACGCAGCACCCCAGACCGTACAGAGGCCAGCAGCACCAGTCCCAAGGATACTAGCCCCACCATGAGGTCAGCATCCACCAGCACTAGGAGGATTTCAAAGGGGACCACCTTGGGCCCCACAGCAGGCACAGGTTGATCGAGCCCGATATCAGACAGGAGGACAGAGGCACGGACAGGCCTTTGTACTAGCAACTACTGAGGAGGAAACAGAAGGGAAAGCTATCACAGGTACCATTTTAGTTGCATCATTATCTGCAACCGTATTAATTGATTCTGGAGCTACCTTATCGTTCATATCTAGTAGATTTGTAGCAATTCATAGAGTAGCGACTTACCCCTTACCTAAGAGTTGGAAGATTCTTACCGGAGGAGGTATCGTATTCGGTAGTCATATGTGGTAGAGAGATGAGAGCACAATTCTTGGTATTACTCATGCCATAATTTGATGTTGTGCTAGGCATGGACTGGTTAACCCAGTATAATGTCGTACTGGACTGCCGGAAGGGTAGCATCACTTTTAGACTGCCAGATCAACCGGAGTTCAAGTACATGCGAGGGATCATCGAGAGAGGAGTAGGACAGATAGATGGAACTTACATGGCTGTGGAGATGGTACCCCCACCAATAGTTGCAGAATTCGAGGATATTTTTCCTGAAGAATTGCCAGGCTTACCGCTAGATAGAGACGTAGAGTTCACTATTGAGCTAGTACCAGGAGCATCACTTATATCTTCTAACGTATATCGATTGGCGAAGAAGGAACTAAATGAGCTGAAGCTATAATTGGAGGAGTTGCAAAGCAAGGGATTTATCTGTCTTAGTGCATCACCATGGGGAGCACCAGTATTGTTTGTACCTAAGAATGATGGAATAATACGTATGTACATTGATTACAGAGCCCTTAATGCTTTGACTATCAAGAACAAGTACCCCCTGTCGCGAATTGATGATTTGTTCGACCAGCTGACAGGAGCAGTAGTGTTCACAAAGATCGACTTGAGATCGGGTTATCATCAAGTGAAGGTACGAAAAGAAGACATTCAAAAGACAGCCTTCAAGACTCGTTATGGTCACTACGAGTTCTTAGTGATGCCTTTTGGACTAACAAATGCACCTGCTGTATTTATGAACTTGATGAACAAAGTATTCCACCAATACTTGGACCAGTTCGTTGTAGTCTTCATCGATGATATTTTGGTGTATTCGAAGAGCCACGAAGAGCACGAGAAGCACTTGAGACTAGTGTTAGAGACACTAAGGAGAGAGAGACTTTATGCCAAGCTAAGCAAGTGTGAGTTTCTTTTAGATCGTATCATTTTCCTTGGACACGTTATCTCAGAAGATGGCATTTCAGTAGATCCGATAAAGATTTCATCAGTAGAGACATGGCCAACCCCTACCAATGTCTCAGAAGTGAGGAGTTTCCTAGGACTTGTCGGATATTACCGGAGGTTCGTGGAGAACTTTGCGAAGATTGCAGAGCCGATGACTCGCTTGACCCGTAAGGAACAGGAGTTTACTTGGACAGAGGAGTGTCAGAAGGCATTTGATGAGCTGAAGAAGCGTTTGACTACAACACCTATCTTGACCATACCTTCTGGACCCGGAGGATTCGTGATCTATAGCGATGCATCCGAAAAAGGATTAGGACATGTCTTGATGCAGTATGGAAAGGTTGTGGCCTATGCCTCTAGGAAATTTAGGACCCATGAGAAGAACTATCCCACTCACGACTTGGAGCTTACAGTAGTGATCTTTGCTTTGAAGCTTTGGAAACACTACCTGTATAGAGAAAGAGTAGAGATATTCACTGATCATAAAAGCCTAAAGTACGTCTACACTCAAAAGGATCTGAACCAGAAACAGAGATGTTGGCTCGAGGTGATGACAGACTTCGATATTGAGCTACAGTACCATCCGGGAAAGGCCAACGTATTGGCTGACGCGTTGAACAGAAGACCCATGGTATTCTTCTTAACTACCCAAAAACATCTGTTGAGAGATCTAGAACAGATGGTTATAGAGGTCGTTATGCCTGGAGTATACGGACAGTGGTCGAATTTCCAGTTGCAATCGACATTAGTGGAGAGGATCAAGGCTGATTTGCCGAAAGATGCCAGATTCCAGAGGCTTAGACAGAGGACAGAGGCTGGAATACAGACATGACTGCGTATACATGAAGACGGAACTTTGAGATGTGGAGATTGTCTCTATATTCCAAATGGAGAACTTCGACAGGAGT
Organism: Iris macrosiphon; assembly: GCA_036927795.1. Classification (NCBI taxonomy): domain Eukaryota; kingdom Viridiplantae; phylum Streptophyta; class Magnoliopsida; order Asparagales; family Iridaceae; genus Iris; species Iris macrosiphon. The sequence continues at coordinate 19,752,684 of JAYESA010000002.1, read as the reverse complement.
TGATGGCAGAAGCATACAATTCAACCTACTCTATTCATCGAGGAGGTACGAAGATATACAGAGACTTGAGACAGTACTACTGGTGGCATAGAATATAGAGAGAGATAGCTCGTTTTGTGGCTAAGTGACTGGTGTGTCAGCAAGTCAAGGCTGAGCATCAGAGATCTGCAGGATTACTTCAACCGCTCCCAATACCGGAGTGGAAATGGGAGCATATCACTATAGACTTTGTTACGGGCTTTCCGAGGAGTCCTAGTGGTCGCAATACAGTTTGGGTAATCGTGGATAGACTCACCAAGTCTGCACACTTTTTACCCTTCAGAGTTGGGCAATCGACAGAGGTCTTAGCAGATATGTACATGAGGGAGATTGTGCGACTGCATGGAGTGCCAGTTAGCATAGTGTCTGACAGGGATACGAGATTTACCTCTTACTTTTGGCGGAGTATGCAAGAGATTCTCGGTACCCGCCTGAAGTTTAGCACAGCGTACACCCACAGACAGATGGCCAGTCGGAGCGCACCATTCAGACTTTGGAGGACATGTTACAGGCATGCATGCTTGATTTCGGAGGATCATATGAGGACCACTTGCATTTGGTTAAATTTTTCTACAACAACGGCTATCAAGCGAGCATCCAGATGGCCCCCTATGAAGCATTATATGGAAGGAAGTATCGTTCCCCAGTGTGTTGGAGCGATATAGGCGAGAGACAGATTCTTGGGCCAGAGTTGGTTGTTCGTACAGTAGAGAAGGTGAAAAAGATCCAAGGGCACCTACGAGCAGCACAGGACAGACAGAAGCATTGGACGAATACGCATCGATGACCCTTAGAGTACCAGGTTGGAGATCACGTATTTTTAAAGATCTCGCCTACTCGAGGGACTATCAGATTCGGAGGCAAAGGAAAGCTGAGTCCGAGGTACATCGGACCATTCGATGTGTTAGAACCCGTCGGAGAGGTTGCTTACAGGTTAGCCTTGCAGCAGACTTTGGAAGGAGTCCATGACGTCTTCCATGTATCTCAGCTGAGAAGGTACATACCAGATCCGAGTCACGTGCTTGACCATTCAGAGATCACAGTCGGCCCAAGTTTATCATACCAAGAGGAGCCTGTTGAGATTCTGGACAGGAGTGAGAAGGTACTGCAAGGTCAGACTTTTCCCCTAGTTCGTATCGCATGGAGGCATCATGCACCAGGCGAGTCAACTTTGGAACGCGAGGAGGATATGCGACAGCGTTATCCCCATCTCTTCGAAGGCCTAGGTATGTAGTAGCAATTTTATTTTTAGTCAGTAGTTCTTACCATGCGTATGTTTTAATTTCGAGGATGAAATGCTTTAAGAAGGGTAGATTATAAACCCCCTGGACCAATTTAGGATTTATTTAATTTAAATTAAGAGACTAGGATTTAATTGGATACAATTAGATTTAATGTGCAACAATATTGTGATTTAATACACCTTTACCGTTGCTTTGATGTTTGGAGCGCTATACTAGTAGGTACCCTCGAACCAATTAAATACTCATCCCCTAGACATGCCAGACTACCCATCTGACCCTCGTGTAACTTTTAGATACTCAATATGGTATTTTATTTGAGCTGCACAATATTCGTTACAAACGTCTAAGCATTATTTCAATAAATCCAATTTCCCCTGATTGTCCATTCCTACTTGAATTTGAGACACAACCACAACCCAACTTCGTATAACCTAAACTGAGCCAGCTACGCCCATGACCCTTGTGTTCCACTCGAATCTAGTTCCATGTGTCTTCAATTCATTAAAGAGCGCCACACGTATTATTTTAATTAAATTAATTTAAGGCCAATTTTACCTCAAGTAGGACCTAACCGAGCCCACGTGCACACTCTCATGTGGACCAGCCCCACCCCAAAGAGTCCGGGCAGGCCTAAATCCCGAGGGTAGCCCACAAAAGCCAACACCTATAAATATACATTTCCTCCCACATGAAAACCCTAAGGAATCATAAAACCCCCTGAACCCTAGTCGAACCCTTTCTCTCTCCCAACCGAGCTCTCCCTCCCCGACTACCCGATACCACAATCACCTCCGGTCGCCGCCCTCTCAGGCCACCCCTACAGCCCCTAGTCACCAGACCACCACCCCTAACTGCCTGCGTCGCCGGGCTTCACCCTCGCCAACAGCCTCCATGCGCCACCTCCCTCTAACCCGACCCCGAGTGCCCAGCCACCTCCATCAACCATCGACCACCACCGTCAGGCTGACCATGACCCCCCCTACGTCTGACCGATCGATCAGCACCGACCCAGGCCGCCAGTCGCCGCCGCCAGACCGTGCAACCGCTGTTGCGACCGCTGTAGTTGTTGTCACAGCCGCTGCCGTTGCTGCCTCGCCGCCGGCCGACGCCGGAGCGCCCTCGCTGGAGTACACACCCTCGATGAGCACAGCCCCTCATCCAGCCAACCAGGTAAACGCTTGGTACTCCTCCCTTTTGTATCGTGTCCATAAATGTTCGTAGTGTCGTCGTGTCGAGAGCCATAGTCTTGGACACGGCCTAGTTAACCCTAAACTATATATATGAAAACATGATAACCTGCAAGAATTAGCAATTACGTAATGACTACCCTTTTCCTTAATCATAAGACCTGTTGAATAGAGACATGAGATTCATCAATAAAATTTAGACATCGCCATGTTTGCTGAATATAGAAATTTAAGGACCAACAATTGTACTAGACGTAATGTAGTTTCGTAAAACCATAAAACGTAGTACTTATTTGCCTTAAGATGCATGTTAATTAAGGACAGAACACGTGTACACCCTAGCTACGTGCACACGTGACACTGTATTCGATCAACCGTGAACTTGTGACAGTAACCAGGAGTAGCATCGTAGCCGTATGTATATATATTTCTTAGTGTCTGATATCAGCATTGCTATATTATGTTGTGTATTTAGGATCATTTGATCAGCCAGAAGACACCACAGGAGCAGGCTATTGGCATTCACAGCTTGAGGACTCAGGAAAGATACCTTGCCATATGTTGTATGATTCTTGTTGCTTTATTTCATATGACTGTGCGCGACCGAGATTGACTCGGGTACAGTCGATGATTTAGTGTACATAACCTAGTTACTAGCAGACTCGCCCCATTGGGAGGATACTCTGATATCTTCTGAGAACTGACACACTTATATATTTTTACTGTGATAAATTTATATTGGGATACGGGTCCGCGTACTCGACTAGCTATCGGTACGTGTGACATGCATCACGGATAGAACGTAACTCAGGGTATTTTAATTGTAGAGACTGGCATATAGTTACGTGGTATGCACGTCGAGTATTCGACTAGTGTATCTACATTGGGCAGGGAGGACAACTAATAGGCGTATGGGACACACACATTAGATTTTGTCATATCCGGAGGAGCCACGGATCCAATGACTTCCTTTATTATAGACACCGCGCTCTTCGGAGTGATATGAACGTATATACATTACAGATACCTCATTCTTCGGAATGATGGATGTTACAGATACCACGCTCTTCGGAGTGTTGGACGTTATGCCTACGCCTACCCATACGTACCAAAGTTGTTCTCATATTGCATTCACTTAGATGGTTAGCACACCCTTTATTGTATTTATTTTATTCAGTATTTATATATGGCATACTTCTATGTATCTTGTTACGTCCCTCTGAGGACCTGGTACCTTTCCAGATTTGGACGAAGCATATTACCCCACAGTGTATGGCCCAGGACAGGAGACGAGGTTCGCTACCGGAGAGGAGCTAGAGGTGTTACCGTCAGAGTTTCCATGATCACTTGGTAGGCCTTCTGCCTAGGATTGGGAGCATCATTATCTAGTCAGCCGATGCCCTAGTCATTATTTATTTTATCTATCATTTCAGTACTTTATTTCGTCATAGTAGTGGGTTTGTCCCCACCAGATATTCTTGGTTGTACTATGATCTTTTGAGACTGGCGTTTATATTCCAGCATTATTATTAGTACATTCTTGTTATTTATTTTGTGGATGAGATTAGATTACCTGCTTGATATTGATATTGGGCATGTTAGTATTTTAAGACAGCGTAGCACTCTTCGTTAGGATCCATTAAATTAGGATATCCTCGGAGACGTGACAGCTGGCTATTGCCACGTGGCCTGGTCCCGTGTACTTTTGGGACTGGGGCATGACGCTTCTCGCCCGCTCGACAAATCCAAACATGTTATATAGGTTTCGTGCACCATCTATTAAGTTGTATTTCTAGTCTTGCCTTAGAATCAGTTTTATGGCAATGATGTAAAGCCTAACTCGTGTGGCAGTATATCGTACAATATAAGAGAAATACGACAAAACTTACCAACTTACCATTGTTCCTTCCCTGTCTAATGATACAACTGAGTTAACCAAGCATGAATATGTATATCATGACATAGAAGTTGCATAAGGAAAATACAAGTGTCTCGAGCATATTTTTTATTCAGGTAAACGATATACTCAGATATATGATACTCAGGTTACTTTATTACTTCGATTGTTCAAACACATGATACTCAATCCGTTCAAGTATGTTATATTCCGATATGTTCAATATAAATGACTCGCACGCGGATTGCCGTAACTGAGCCAACATAATCTATATGAAGGTCATTGGCATAGCCATAAAGGACTTAGTCTCTCTCAGGACTGAGACTTTCGTTGAGATAGATGGGTAAACCAAGCGTACGATGCCATACCTTGGGCCCTCTACGGATATTTGCGTCACCCCAAACCAGCGAAACATCCTGACTGTTTGGTCGCGCAAATACCCTATAATTTCTTCTAGGCCGACACGATCCCGGTGCCCCGGTAATTCGTCCGAGGAATTCACATAGCTCGTCCACGAGTTGTTCGTGACCATTTATTATTCAAAGTATTTCAAACTTATCAGTTTGAAAACTTTGAAAAGGGTTTTGTAGAAGCATGTAAAATCTTGATCCATGCGTCCAACAAACATGTGCCCCAAGTTTGACTCAGAAGAAATTATGTCGTAGAACGACTATGCGGTCCAAAAAAAATAGCATCCATGTGTCCCAATATTGGCCACATAAAAACTTGATACTAGATTGTGTCTGACACAGAATCCTGACAAAAAGGACTTTCTGAATGCCTCGAAATACGTGAGCACGCTAAACGACAGAACCACACATCAACATAAAATTTACTCCTGACGGGTATGCAGCTCCATGTGTACAACACGACAAAGGCTCCATGCGTCCCATGCATCTCTGGCCCTATGCGTTCCAGACTCCATGCGTTCAATGGATCTCTGGCCCCAAGCGTTCCAGACCCCATGCGTTACATATGTCACATGCGTCCCAAACTCCATGCGTCCAATGTGGCAAGGTTCCCTGAGATAAAATCTTGTTGTTATGACTGAAGTAATTCTTGTAAACCCCCTTATTTTTCAAGATTTTCAAAACCGAATTTTCCGGAATTTTTTGAGATTTTTTCGGGATTTTTGCTAATTAAAAATAAGGTATTTTTAGCATTAAATAAAATTAAATATTTTTAAAATATATTAAAATATTATGAAAATAATATTTTTGGGTGTAAAATGAAAAACTGGACTTAGGGTAATTTTCTGAGAATTTATTGGGCCCCGGACCTATTTTTAATCACCTAAAAACTATTTTTATTTAAAAGCCCAACCCAAACCAAGCCCAACCCAAACCAACCCAGCCCAAACCCATTTAGCTAACGGGTTGGGTCGGGTCTGCCAGACCCGAACCCGGCCGACCCGACCCGTTGAACCATTCTCCCAGACCCGTTCCTTCCCCGATTTCTCCGCTGGCGGCTCCGACCACGTCGTCGCAGCCCGCGCCTGACCCGCCACGACGCCTCCCCCTCTCCGCCTCATCCGGCCACCTCTCCACGGCACCATCCCCTATAAAAACCCCTACTCCTCTTCACCTCCTCCCTCATCTCCCCCAAACCGGAACCCTAGCCTCCCGTCGGAATCGATTCCGGCCACCTCCTTCCCCCTAGCTCAGACCGACTTCCTCCCCGTCGACGCCGCCTCCGACCCTGCCCCGAACTCCCCTCCGATCAGCTCCACAGCCTCGACCTCCCCGCACGCCAGAGCTCAAACTCCACAGCCTCGACCTCCCCGCACGCCGGAGCTCGAACTCCCCAGCCCCTCGCCGGCCTCCCCTGACCAGCAGCCTCCTTCGACTCCCTCCGGCCGCCAGAAACCTCCCCTACTCCGGCATCGTGCCCTAAACCTAACCCTAGGGCGGACACAGCAGACACAGGACGCAGGACACGAAGGAGACGCGAGGACACGAGAAATTATCGTTCACGAAGCCCTGTTCAGGTACCCATATCTCTCTCCTCGTAACTCCATTTTTGATTTCGTCAGTTGCAACGCGTAGAATGTATAACCCTCTCGGTGCCCGTGCAACTCGCTAGGTGCATCGCGTCCTGTGGTGATCGCAAACCACGATCCAAAAACAGAAAAAACAACGCCATGTTTTACCTCGGAACTGAGTGTGCCCCGCCAAACGGGACGACTTGGTCGCGTACGGTATTCACCGATATGTGTGCGCCATCTATGCGGACGTGCGGGATTTCGCAGAAGTTGATTTGGATTTGCGTGCACACCGGAATCAACGCGTATCCGCGGACACCGTCGCATATTCGTCCTTTCTGGAACGTGTCCTAACTTTGTGTACACACATCGAATCGAAACAAAACTTGCGCCATCGGACTCGTAGCAATACGCTGGTCCTGTGACCCAAGTTTGGTTCAATTCTAAGAACGTTGACGAAATCGCATGTCGTGGGCCCCACAGGCTCCACTCGACGGGCGATTTTGTGATCGGCTCATCGGAATCCAATTCTGCAAGTTCCGTTGGGTTCGTATCATCGTTCCTGACCTGTTGACATTAAATTTGGCAAATTTGGAGACCTTTGTCCCTGACACATTTTTCGGTGCGAAGCGGGCCACTTGTGGACCCCGTTTTGACCCAAAATTGTCATTTTTGCCCTTGTCTTCAAATTGGACTCAAGGACAGGCGTTTCTAGTTATTTGATATTTTCTGGATCTGATGGTGATGTTTATTTCAGCACCCGGAGTACTGCCTGCAAATCTCGCTGAAGTCAGAGCCACAGTTGGAGACAGAACCACAGGCAAGTGTACCTTGCCAAACCCTGCAGCTTTGCTACTTATTTCCTTGACTTATTTATGCATCAGTGGGAAAGTATAGCTTGCTAACTCGCAGTGATTCCTATTTTAGTACTTGGCTTGAGTTCTTGTATATACATATATAATCTTGATGTAACTGATCAACCCAGGACCGAGTGACTTTACTTAGCGTTCGATTAATAGTCGGGTGCCAACCCCGTACGCGGAGTTATGTAACGTCACATAGACATGGATACCGAGACCCGATATTTCTCGTACTTGTCTTATCAAGTACATCAGAACCCAGGACACTTGACACTATTCATGAGACAGAATCTTCCTGAGATATTCAAGGTGATTCTGTATAGGATACAGGTTTTATGACATGGATATTTTATTCATAGACATTGTATGACTGCTGCATTAGTTATGATCTTGCGTGTCATGGACATGAGACGTGTGATTACATTGGGTGGGGAGAGACACACAGGCTACAGGCTGATTTATATATATTTATTATGGTGAGGCCTTAGACTCTACATCAGAGCCAGGCACTCTACTAGTGTTATATTTATTGTGAGGTCTCAGACTCTATACCAGAGCTAGGCACTCTACTAGTGATATCTCTGCTACCGGCTCCCCGACACAGAGCTTGTAGTAGTCTCAGCCTGAGTTCTAGTGATGCTCTCAACTTGCATATCACATAGTTGGTTATATAGTTTACCCTCTTGTTTATTTATTACTGCACTGTACTTATTTGGCATGAGTTATTTTATACCTTGCTATGTCCCCTGAGGACCTGGATTTGGATTATGTCCCCAGGTATAGCCGAAGAGATCTATCCCGAGGTGTACGGAACAGGAGCACTTCTCGAAACAGAACAGGAACCTGAGGACGAAATCGTGGCAGAAGACTTCTCCTGAGTACCGTCTTCATATACTCAGTATTTCTATTTCCAGTTGATTTATTTTCTATTTGCATTGATGTACCAGACATATTCTCGGATTGTTCCCTGAGACACTTATTTGAGATTTTCTAGTTTATTCTATTTGCATTTTCTGGCATTTAATCTGTGGTTATCTGTTGTGGATGAGATTAGTATAGACTGTGACTTGTAACATTTGTTCTATTCATTATTAGACTACAGCTTAAGCATGCCCTGATGGATCCATTAAATTGGGTTGTCCATCGGTGCGTGCTGCTGGCCATTGCCACGTGTCTAGTCCTTCGGTATTTTGGGACTGGGGCGTGACATGGTTTTTGTGGTGGCCCATACAGGTCAACGACTAAATTGTTCGGTTTCAACTTAGGGACCGAACAGGCCTGCAATAAAAATAGGATAAGTTAGGATCTCATCCACTTGCTTGAATCATTCTTGATCTCTATATCGACTTTAGCAATAATATACTTGCATCCTGCCTTGATTCTTCTGTATGCTTCTTATAGTTTATTTTTGGATGCAGGGCAATGGATTCACAAGAGTGCAACGAGACTCCCGCAGGAACACCACAAGCTACAGGTGTCACCTATGACGACGAAGTGACACCAGTCGGTGGAGTTCCATCAACTCAACAGAGCCAGCAGGCAGGTCAACCTACCTCCAGATTCCGGCGTGATGACATCCCACCTCCGCCGCAGTTCGTTCCACCAACGCCCGTACTCCCACAAGGACAGCCAATTGACGGGCAGCAGATATTCCAAATGATCTATGCGATGATGCAATCCTAGCAACAAGTCCAACAAGAGGTTCAGCATCGTGAGGTTGACTTCTTGAGGAGCAGCATCGTAACTGCACTGGAGCAGGCCAACCTACCAGCTCGACGGCCATCGACGGGCTCTATCACTGACTTCCGCCAACTGAAGCCCCGTACTTTTTCTGGCAAGGAAGAGCCCACTGAAGTTCATGAATGGCTCACCAATATTCGACATCAACTTGAAGCAGCTGAGCTTCCACGGGAACGTTGGATGACTGTCGTCAGAATGCAATTGACAGGCAATACGCACCACTAGTGGTTATCTGAGGAGACACGAATCTGACCAGACCGAGTCACTTGGGAGGAGTTCTCCAGACTCTTCCAGGAGATGTACATTCCGGCTATCGCACGATCAGAACTTCGGGACAAGTTCAATCGCCTCACTCAGGATGCTATGACAGTGGAAGAGTACAACGCGGAATTCATTCGTCTGAGCCGCTTCGCCCCAACCCTGATCCCGACAGAGGAAGAGAAGGCCGAGAAGTTCTTCGACGGACTGAACTTCGAGCTACAGAGACTGATTGGATCCGTCGCACCTACCTCTTACTCGGACGTCCTCGCTGCAGCCCGACGCATGGAACGCGTCACCAGGAGAGAGTCTCGCCTCAAGCGGCCTTCCACATCCGCACCAACCAGAGCAGCACAAGAGGAGTCTGCAAAGCGTCAACAAATAAATCCACCACCGAGAGCAGCACCAAGAGCCTTATTCCTTCCTACTTGTTACTACTGCGGCAAGATAGGCCATGTTGAGAAGGACTGCAGATGCAAGTTGGGATTGTGCTTAATTTGTGGATCCAGACAACACTTAGCCAAAGATTGCACGACGCATCAAGGAGAAACACCGACGATTAACCGAGAAGCCTTACCAGCACCGGGAGGATATCAGCCGAAGCCACCCTTGGCACCTCAAGCAGCACTCTTCCAGCAAGCCCAGCAATAGCAGAGGGCACCACCACCAGGACGCAGACAAGCTTACGCGATGTCTTTGGAGGACGCGCAAACTCTTGGAGTAGCTAATGCGCGTAAGTGATTCGTAGCTACCATTTCTAGTATTGTGTTAGCTCGTGCCTATTGGTTCGTGACCTAAGCCCCAACCTGGTAATTTGAATCTTGTTAATAATAACCTAGTTTTCTAAAAATTGTGGTTCTCTTTCTTTAACTAGAATTTCTTTACTCTGGAAAGTGCATAACTTTCATTCTTAGGGAAACGATATTTCCCTAAGTATCTTGTGATGTGTTTCGAACGCTTGCAACCGTGTCATCTCTATTGGCCGGTTATTCTTTGATTGCGAGGACGCAATCCTCCAAAGAGGGGTAGATTGTAAACCCCCTGATTTTTCAAGATTTTTAAAACCGAATTTTTTGAAATTTTCTGGGATTTTTTCGGGAATTTTGCTAATTAAAAACAAGGTATATTTGGCATTAAATAAAATTAAATGTTTTTAAAATATATTAAAATATTATGAAAATAATATTTTTGGGTGTAAAATGAAAAACTGGACTTAGGGTAATTTTCTGGAAATTTATTGGGCCCCGGACCTATTTTTAATCACCTAAAAACTATTTTTATTTAAAAGCCCAACCCAAACCAAGCCCAACCCAAACCAACCCAGCCCAAACCCGTTTAGCTAACGGGTCGGGTCGGGTCTGCCAGACCCGAACCCGGCCGACTCGACCCGTTGAACCATTCTCCCAGACCCGTTACTTCCCCGATTTCTCCGCCGGCGGCTCCGGCCACGTCGCTGGAGCCCGCGCCTGACCCGCCACGACGCCTTCCCCTCTCCGCCTCATCCGACCACCTCTCCACGGCACCATCCCCTATAAAAACCCCTACTCCTCTTCACCTCCTCCCTCATCTCCCCCAAACCGGAACCCTAGCCTCCCGCCGGAATCGATTCCGGCCACCTCCTTCCCCCTAGCTCAGACCGACTTCCTCCCCGTCGACGTCGCCTCCGACCCTGCCCCGAGCTCCCCTCCGATCAGCTCCACAGCCTCGACCTCCCCGCACGCCGGAGCTCGAACTCCACAGCCTCGACCTCCCCGCACGCCGGAGCTCGAACTCCCCAGCCCCTCGCCGGCCTCCCCTGACCCGGAGCCTCCTTCGACTCCCTCCGGCCGCCAGCAACCTCCCCCACTCCGACATAGTGCCCTAAACCTAACCCTAGGGCGGACACAGCAGACACAGGACGCAGGACCCGAAGGAGACACGCGAGGACACGAGAAATTATCGTTCACGGAGCCCTGTTCAGGTACCCATATCTCTCTCCTCGTAACTCCATTTTTGATTTCGTCAGTTGCAACGCGTAGAATGTATAACCCTCTCGGTGCCCGTGCAACTCGCTCGGTGCATCGCGTCCTGTGGTGATCGCAAACCGCGATCCAAAAATAGAAAAAATAACGCCATGTTTCACCTCGGAACTGAGGGCGCCCCGCCAAACGGGATGACTTGGTCGCGTGCGGTGTTCATCGATACGTGCGCGCCATCGATGCGGACGTACGGGATTTCACAGAAGTTGATTTGGATGTGCGTGCACACCGGAATTAACGCGTTTCCGCGGACACCGTCGCGTATTCGTCCTTTCTGGAACGTGTCCTAACTTTGTGTACACACATCGGATTGAAACGAAACTTGCGCCATCGGACTCGTAGCAATACGCTGGTCCTGTGACCCAAGTTTGGTTCGATTCTGAGAACGTTGACGAAATCGCATGTCGTGGGCCCCACAGGCTCCACTCGACGGGCGATTTTGTGATCGGCTCATCGGAATCCAATTCTGCAAGTTCCGTTGGGTTCGTATCATCGTTCCTGACCTGTTGACACTAAGTTTGGCAAATTTGGAGACCTTTGTCCCTGACACATTTTTCGGTGCGAAGCGGGCCACCTGTGGACCCCGTTTTGATCCGAAATTGTTATTTTTGTCCTTGTCTCCAAATTGGACTCAAGGACAGACGTTTCTAGCTATTTGATATTTTCTGGATCTGATGGTGATGTTTATTTTAGCACCCGGAGTACTGCCTGCAAATCCCGCTGAAGTCAGAGCCACAGTTGGAGACAGAACCACAGGCAAGTGTACCTTGCCAAACCCTACAGCTTTGCTACTTATTTCCTTGACTTATTTATGCATCAGTGAGAAAGTGTAGCTTGCCAACTCGCAGTGATTCCTATTTTAGTACTTGGCTTGAGTTCTTGTATATACATATATAATCTTGATGTAACTGATCAACCCAGGACCGAGTGACTTTACTTAGCGTTCGATTAATAGTCGGGTGCCAACCCCGTACGCGGAGTTATTTAACGTCACATAGACATGGATACCGAGACCCGATATTTCTCGTACTTGTCTTATCAAGTACATCAGAACCCAGGACACTTGACACTATTCATGAGACAGAATCTTTCTGAGATATTCAAGGTGATTCTGTATAGGATACAGGTTTTATGACATGGACATTTTATTCATAGACATTGTATGACTGCTGCATTAGTTATGATCTTGCGTGTCATGGACATGAGACGTGTGATTACATTGGGTAGGGAGAGACACACAGGCTACAGGCTGATTTATATATATTTATTATGGTGAGGCCTTAGACTCTACATCAGAGCCAGGCACTCTACTAGTGTTATATTTATTTTGAGGTCTCAGACTCTATACCAGAGCTAGGCACTCTACTAGTGATATCTCTGCTACCGGCTCCCCGACACAGAGCTTGTAGTAGTCTCAGCCTGAGTTCTAGTGATGCTCTCAACTTGCATATCACATAGTTGGTTACATAGTTTACCCTCTTGTTTATTTATTGCTGCACTGTACTTATTTGGCATGAGTTATTTTGTACCTTGCTATGTCCCCTGAGGACCTGGATTTGGATTATGTCCCCAGGTATAGCCGAAGAGATCTATTCCGAGGTGTACGGAACATGAGCACTTCTCGGAACAGAACAGGAACCTGAGGACGAAATCGTGGCAGAAGACTTCTCCTGAGTATCGGCTTCATATACTCAGTATTTCTATTTCCAGTTGATTTATTTCCTATTTGCATTGATGTACCAGACATATTCTCGGATTGTTCCCCGAGACACTTATTTGAGATTTGCTAGTTTATTCTATTTGCATTTTCTGGCATTTAATCTGTGGTTATCTGTTATGGATGAGATTAGTATAGACTGTGACTTGTAATATTTGTTCTATTCATTGTTAGACTACAGCTTAAGCATGCCCTGATGGATCTATTAAATTGGGTTGTCCATCGGTGCGTGCTGCTGGCCATTGCCACGTGTCCAGTCCCTCGGTATTTTGGGACTGGGGCGTGACAATTCTCTCCAACTAAGTGGGGGCCACGTGCCAAGCTGACCAAGTCACGCACACAAAAGACGAGAACCGCCCAGATCTTCAGCAACAGCAAATCGCAACAAACGTCTACGTGGCAGCTCGGCTTGTACTCGCTCCCACGGTTGGAACTGCATCCTGTTAAGGATGTACACGTGGCAGCTCCCAACATCCATGTGCCTAGGGTACATACGCGTGCATGGTCATATAACACTTTTGACTATAAATTTCAGGGTAGTATACCCACACACGGACAGACAGGGGCAGGCACAGAGAGGCAGACACACAAGCAGGAGAGAGAAAGCATTTTTTTTCTTCAGTCTGATCGTTAACGGAGTAAATGAGCTACTGCAGTGCTCGATCTCCATCGTCCCACTCCCCAGAATAAAAAATTTTGGTACTTAGATTTTCTGTTTATAATTTTTTTGTATTCTTTTTCGTGAATTAAACACCAAAAATTTTGTTCAAACTGATTTTAATGGCGAACACTTACGGCTATAAATAGTCTCAATTTTTGTATTGAAGAAGGACACAGAGCATAAAAAGAGCACATATACACACTTGAGCAACAACAGCCCTATGTGTCCATTTTGCTAGTGCTTTTTGTTGCTAGTCTTCGTGTTCATCGGGAGCCTTTGCAAGATCGTCAACGAAGTAACGAAATCGCGCGCTGATTTGATCTCCATCACTACATTATCCATAATCATAGAAATTGTACTTGAATTTTATATTCGTTGTTATCAAACTTTTATACTTGCATAAGTCCTTTTTTTAAAGTTTTCATTCAAAGAATAGCACTTCTTTTCTTTGTGAAAATAATATCCTCCAAAGATAAGAGTTATCTTCTTCTTTAACCTGGTGTCCTTCAAAGATAGGGTTATTTGTTTCTTTAATTTGGTGTCCTCCAAGGGGTTTGTGGGTTAATTTAATTTAATAGCCGTTCACCAGCAGTCCATATGTGCATAGTTGTTCTCACGTGTATCACAGTTAGTATGGTTACAATTGTAGTTCATTTTTCTGTTTAATTATACCATGATTGCTATCCTTGCATGTTATATTCTATTATACTTTGCATGAATATATGTAACTTTTTACTAGTCAGCTTAATTATAAGAATATGCATGCACATGATTTTATATTGTAACTATTCTCATAATGATGAACTATTCATGGAGGGTTAGGGATAAATAATTAAATATATTGCTTGTTAATTATCCTTTAATAATATATGAAGTACCAACAGCTTACTTCGTCGTCCTTGTCAAGCAAATAAATATAAAATCGATCAACTTCGTTGAGAAAATTAAATAAAGAATACAAATGTTTGACTTTGAATTGATCTAACCTTTTAATAATAGATAGATAATTTAATTACTGGAAATATTAGAAGCCCGCCGCAAATTAAGAACTCACAAGTAGCACATTTTACAATTTCTCCAATAGTTTTTTCCATTTCTCATATTGTTTTTTCTTCTTTTTTTTAACTAAAAGTTCTTCTTCTTCTTCTCATCTTCCTATCATTTTTCCATGATTACTTTTCTAGGTTAAAAGGCATATCACTTACTACATGTCTCCTCAGATGGATCAAGAATTTCTAGTTTACATTATTTAAAAAATCATTGGTTTGTCCAATCTTTTATTTTTACAGATAAAAAAATATATATAATGTTTGGTTTTCTTTCTATTTCAGTAACATTAGCTCAAAATGAGTTACCATGCTTCCTACCCAATTCTTAATCATGATAGTGTTAGAAAATATTGTCGTTTTCTTATTGAAAAACTTGTGAATAAAATGAAAATAAAATTAAACTGATGTTACCGGCCTCTGGGGAAGTCGTGCACGAAGCACTGCCCTAAGAGTTGATTCGGGATCTGTGTGCAGACGTTCCCGAAGCTCCTAGTGGTAAAATCCCCGCACTACCGGTATCTCGTCGCCGCACACGACTTGGAGAGAATGACCAGAACTTAGCTCTACCCAGAGCTTGGAGATGACGACAAAGAATTGAGTGAACAATCTGTTGGCAGCAATTTTTCGGAGAGAAAGATTTCTGATCTTTTACAAAGAAAAACAGACAAATATATAATACTAAAATGTAACGGTCTGAATTAATTTTCCTATTAATTCAGCCGTTACACAGGAGAAATAAATAATGAACCTGGACACAAAAATTATAACGGTTCAAAAACAGTTTGTAACGAAGAAATTAATTTTCCAACGTTCAGAAAATTAAATAAAAATTGAAGAGGAGCAAAAAGAATTTTAGGGTCCCAGTCCGAACCCGAAGAGGAAATCGAATCGGCATTCGGCGCCCGCAGATGTGGGCGCGTACCCGCACCCATTACCCGCGCCGAACCGAACCGAGCCGAGCCGGGCGGCGGCGGCGGCGCACGCGTGTGGCCCAAGGGGTTCCCCACACAACAACTTAAGAGAGCAAAGAAGAGAAACTAATATATGTACACAAGAAAGCTTTGGCCCATCCGATGTGGGACTAAAGAAAGGAAGGAGCTTGAGCTTTTGCAAGTGAAGCAAAACCAACAATCCCCCCCCCCAAAAGGTCAAGTTCCGAAACAGAGATAAGAGTGAAGTAAATAGAGAGAGAGAGAGAGAGAGAGAGAGAGAGAGAGAGCATCTGGGCAGTAAAATACTATGCATAGATGAGATGGACTACAGCCTTGAATCTCACGTAGTGACTATTGGCTTAATCTGAAGAAGTGCTTGATGGACTATGCCTTGAATCAGACTTCTTGAACCAGTTTAGAAAAATAGCACACATAGTACGCTAGAGGTCCTTGGTATGTCGGGTGGCACTTTTAAATGGCCATGCGCACTTTTTCACATTCATGAGAGTTGTCTGGGATCGCCCTGTCCCATAGTCGCGGCCTTCACGACCTCTCATTTAGGTAAGTCCTTAATGGTTGGTGATATGAATTAACCCAGCATTATAGCTTGGACCTATTAAAAGTTTAACCTCATCCTAACCATATCATAAAGGAACACTGCCTCCATAGGGATGGGGAGTCATTGTACACATGTACAGCCGCTTGGGCTTTATTTTAATGAGACTTTAATCTCGAGTCAGTGTTCCATAAAGTCACCTAAGTTCAGCTTGTTTCTACCCATTGAACCGGCTTCTTGGGATCTCCAGTCAGACTCGGTTGGGTTACCACTGCTGGTGACTAACTTATGGGCTTAACCCCATCCCCCTCGATGATTCTAGGATCAAAGTCCTAGACAGACCCTTCGTCAAGTGATCTGCACGGTTCTTTTCTGACTTTATATAGTCAAGAACCACTTATTTGCCTAGTATGCTTTTTATTGACTTGAAGCGTAGCTGCAGGTGCCTGTTCATCTTAGCATTCACAGAATCATGCTTTAGTAGTTCAATAACAGATTTATTATCACAATTTATAAAAATTGCAGGAACATGACTAAGAGAAACAGGTATATGCATAATAAGATTTTTAAGCCATTCAGCTTCTGTGCAAGTTGTATCTAAAGCTATCATTTTGGAGTCCATTGTACTCCTAGCTATGATAGTTTGCTTACAAGAGCCCCAGGAGATTGCAGCTCCTCCTAGAGTAAATACATATCCAGTAGTAGATTTTATATCATGTGAGTCGGTTACCCAGTTTGCATCTGAATAACCTTCTATGATATCAGGGTGCCTAGTAAAATGAAGTTTGTAATCTAGGGTGCCCTTGAGATATCTAAATACCCTATCCAAGGCAGTCCAATGTGACTGGTTTGGGTTACTAGTATATGTGCTTAGTCTCCCAATAGCAAATGCAATATCAGGTCTTGTCCTGTTTGTTATATACATAAGGGAGCCTATCATCTGTGAATATTTATGTTGTTCCAAAGGTGATCCTTCATTCTTTTTTAGTACAATACTGCTGTCATAAGGAGTAAGAACAGGTTTCTTATCAAATAACTCAAACTTTTTTAGCATTTTTTCAATTGAATGTGCTAAAGATAGAGTATAAACCTATTTGCCTTGGTCACTTGCATTCCTAAAATTAAGTTGGCTTCTCCTAGGTCTTTCATATCAAACTGGCTAGATAAATAGTTCTTTATAATATTTATCAATTTCAGTGATGAACCTAGGATAAGGATGTCATCTACATACAAGCATAAAATTATACAACTTTTATATGTACCTTTAGAGTATATACATTTGTCATACTCATTTGACAAGAAACCATATTCACAAATTACTTTGTCAAATTTATTGTGCCATTTGGGAGCTTGTTTCAAGCCATAGAGGGATTTTACTAGTCTGCAGACTTTCTTTTCTTGACCTTTAGCAATGAAACCTTCAGGTTGGTCCATATAAAGTTCTTCCTCTAGATCTCCATTCAAGAATGCTGTCTTTACATCCATTTGATGGATTAGCATATCATGAATGGATGCTAAGGCCAAGAGAGTTCTAATGGATGTGATCCTAGCTACAAGAGAGTAGGTATCAAAATAATCTAACCCTTTCTTCTGGGTAAAACCCTTAGCAACTAATCTAGCTTTGTATTTCTCTATAGTACCATCGGCTCTGAGTTTCTTCTTGAAAATCCACTTACAACCTATTGGTTTATTGCCTAAAGGTAGATCTGTTAGAAATCAAGTGTTATTCTCCATGATGGAGTTGTATTCACTGTTAATAGCTTCTTTCCAGAAGGGAGCATCAGGAGACGACATTGCTTCTTCATAAGTTGAGGGATCACCCTCTATCAAAAAGGTGAAGAATCCTTCTCCTAAATATTTCTCAATCCTATTCCTTTTACTCCGTCTTGGTTCTAAGTCTTGTTCAGATTGTGAGTGTAAACTCCCTCGACCAGATTTCAGTAATTTAGGATTAGTTTAGACTAATTAGAATTATTGCAACTTTTTAAAAAATTATTTATTAAATATTCTATTGATAGTACACCTGTCTGTTACCCAATTAATTAGGGCATTCCACTAGCTGTTAAACCCTAAACAAATTTCACCTACCTGCCCTAGACTTACTAGACTACTTTTTCTGTATTTTGTGCAACTCTCAGAAATCTCGTTTGGTGCTTCGTTTTAGTCGCACAAATATCGTTACAGACATATGTATTTATTCCCTATTTAAATTTCTGCTCTTTACCCACCTCTGTACCATAGAGAATTGAGGACCAGTAGATACCTGTTTTGCCCAAACAAAAATACGATAATATTCTACTCTAATTATATTACAATTATCGTATTGACACCGTAGAAAAATTATGACCCTAATAGCCTCTAAATAATTAGTGAACACCGTGCACAGTATTTATTAAATAATAAATACGGTGACCCGTATCACCTAAGAAATCAGACCCTGCCTCTGCCCAGACTCACCCCACACTGTCCAAAACATTTTCTCCAGCTATTTCCCCCATTTCTAGCCACACATTCCCATGCGTACTACAAGGTCTTTACTTGCATTTCACTTAGATGGTTAGTACCCTGTATTTATTTTCTTTATTCATTATTTACATACATGGCATGTCATTTTCTGTATCTTGTTATGTCCCACTGAGGACCTGGTTCCCTGCCAGATCTAGATGAGGCTTTCTACCCCACTGTGTACGGCCCTGATCAGGAGGCTAGATGTGCTACCGAGGAGGAACTCGAGGAGACACCCTCAGAGTATGCTTGACCCTAGAGGCCTGCCACCTGGAGATGGAGATGTTTTCCTCAGATAGACATTGCTTAGTCTATCTGATTTTTCTGCGCTATTATCAGTTTTTGTAGTAGACTTGTATTCTCACCAGTTGTGTACTTTATCAGACTCAGTTATATATATATATATATTCAGCACTTGCTTTTCTGACATTTTGTTGTAGATGAGATAGATATACCTGTTTTGTACTTGTAGTATTTTAGGACAGCGTAGCACGTCCCTTTGGGTCCATCAAAGTAGATTAAGCCCTTAGTGACGTGTCAGCTGGCCAGTGACACGTGGCCTAGTTCCTGACATTTTGGGACTGGGGTGTGACACGGTTTTAGTGGTGGCCCATGCAGGTCTAGTTTTCATTGCTAGTGGTATGATGACATGCCCAGCAAGCCTGCAATAGGATAGGAATACTAGGACTCATCCACACTGACACCATCTCTAAAAATTTTATTATTGCATCTTGCTTGATTATCATCTATTATCTCCTTTGTGTTTTCTAATTATCCTATTTTCCTCAAAAATATGGACATACCCGGGAAACCTGCGAATAATGGGGCTGACCAAGCAACAGACCCTTCGCCAAGTGCCCAAGGAACTCCGTCCAATCATCAGAATTCTAGCCAGGAGACGACACCAACACCGCAGGCGGAGACACCTTTGCCTCCACCTCCAGCCTTGCCTATCCTGATGCCACAACTTGAGGGTCAACCTCAAATGTTGCAGTTTCTCCAGACTATATTGCAGAACCAGTGGCAACAGACTGAGGCCCTGAGACAGTCTCAGTGGCAACAGACCGAAGCGCTGCAACAGACTCTGATGACGGCCTTGGAGAGAACCACTGCCCCGGCACCAGCATCTGTCCAGCCAGTAGGCACAGTCCACGGCTTCCGCCAGATGAGCCCGAAGACCTTTAAGGGCAGCGAAACTCCTGAGGAGATCTCCGACTGGATCTCCAACACCGAAATGCTGCTGGAAGGATCATAACTCCCCTCCGACCTATGGATGACCGCCGTAAGGGCCCAACTTCTCGGCAACGCCCATCACTGGTGGGAATCTATAGAGCGCAGCGTCGGCAAGGACCAGACCTGGCAACAATTCCTGGAGCACTTCAATGCCAAGTACTTTCTCGCAACAGTCCAAAATGCCCTATACTCCCAGTTCCTGCATCTGGAACAAGGGAACATGACGGTAGATGCCTACGACGCGGAGTTTAGCAGACTGAGTCATTTCGGTGTTGTTCTGATCTCGAACGAGCTGAAGAAGGCTAAAAGATTCCACCACGGCCTCAACTACGAGCTCCAGAGGTATACAATGACGCAGTCAAGGATCTCCTACAAAGAGGTTCTTACAGAAGCCAGGGAGCAAGAAGCAATTGGCCGAGGAGCAAGACGCTCAAATCCAACCTTCCCGGCCAAAAACCAGCAAGGAGCAGGAGGACCCATCCGTCGTCCCCAATATCAGACTCAGCAGACGACGGGGCCTTACCAGAAGAAGGAGCTCCCGACTTGTCACTTTTGTGGCAAGAAAGGACATTGGGCCAGTGACTGCAGGAAGAAGCTAGGGTTATGCCTGCTGTGTGGAGCTAAAAATCATATGGCCAGAGACTGCCCACAACGCAGAGATGCGGCACCTCAGCAAGGGCAGAAGCCAGGAGCCCAAGCCCAGAAGATGCTACCCTCTACATCAGGAGGATATCAGAAAGGAGCACCTTTGCCTACTCAGGAGGCCCAGTTCAAGGCCAGACAACAAGTCGGAGGGCAAAGGCATGGACAAGCCTTTGCGTTAGCCGCCGTTGCAGAAGAGCTGAAGGGGAAACTATAACAGGTACCATTTTAGTTGCATCATTACCTGCAACTGTATTATTCGATTCTGGGGCTACTTTGTCTTTCATATCCAGTAGTTTCGTAGCCATGCACAAGCTATCCACTTCCCCGCTACCCAAGTGCTGGAAAATACTTACTGGAGGAGGTATTGTTCCAGTTACCAACATTATTGAAGCCTGCCCTGTAGTTGTTTGTAGTAAAGGACTAAGAGCGCAATTTTTGGTACTTCCAATGCCAAATTTCGATGTTGTCTTAGGCATGGACTGGCTAAGCCAGAATAATGCTGTCCTAGACTGCCGAAAGGGTAGTGTTATCTTTAGACCCCCAGATCACCCGGAGTTTGAATATGTTCGAGGAACCATTGAGCAAGGAGTAGGCCAGACTCCTAGAGCTTACATGGCGATGTAGACAGCACTTCCATCTGTTGTAGCAGAGTTCGCAGACGTATTTCCAAAAGAATTGCCAGGCCTACCGCCTGACAGAGAAGTGGAGTTCATTATTGAGCTAATACCCGGAGCTGCACCAGTATCCTCCAATGTATACCGACTGGCGAAGAAGGAGCTTGACGAACTGAAGCTTCAACTGGAGGAATTACAGATCAAGGAATTTGTTCGTCCAAGTGCATCACCCTGGGGAGCACCAGTGCTGTTTGTACCAAAGAAGGACGGAACATATTGCATGTGTATTGATTACAGAGCCCTCAACGCTCTGACAATCAAAAACAAGTACCCCTTGCCGAGAATTGACGACCTGTTCGATCAACTAACAGGAGCCGTGCTATTCTCGAAGATAGACTTGAGATCAGGCTATCATCAGGTCAAAGTACGGAGAGAAGACATTCCAAAGACAGCATTCAGGACTCGTTATGGTCATTACGAGTTCCTGGTGATGCCATTTGGACTGACTAATGCACCTGCTGTATTCATGAACCTGATGAACCGAGTCTTCCACCAATATCTGGACCAGTTTGTGGTAGTCTTTATCGACGATATTCTGGTATATTCAAAAAGTCACGAGGAGCATGAAGAGCACTTGAGACTGGTGCTAGAGACGCTGAGACGGGAGAGCCTTTATGCTAAGATGAGCAAGTGTGAATTTTTTCTTGATCGTGTCGCTGTTCTGGGATACGTTATCACAGGAGAAGGTATCTCGGTGGACCCAGCAAAGATTTTATCTGTGGAGACATGGCCAACTCCGACCAATGTCTCAGAGGTGAGAAGCTTTCTAGGACTTGCCGGATATTACCGGAGGTTCGTAAAAAACTTTGCAAGAATCGCGGAGCCAATTACCCGTCTTACCCGCAAGGAGCAGGAGTTTTTATGGACTGAAGAATGCCAGACAGCTTTTGATGAGTTGGAGAAGCATCTAACTACTGCCCCCATTCTGACAATACCATCTGGATCCGGAGGTTTCGTAATCTATAGCGATGCATCCGGAAAAGTATTTGGTTGTGTCTTAATGCAACATGGGAAGGTTGTAGCTTATGCCTCAAGACAGTTGAGGACTCATGAGAAGAATTACCCCACTCACGACCTGGAGCTTGCCGCAGTCATCTTCGCCCTGAAGCTATGGAGACACTATCTATACGGCGAACGAGTGGAGATTTTTACCGATCACAAGAGCCTGAAATATGTTTACACTCAGAAAGACTTAAATCTGAGGCAAAGACGATGGCTT
Source organism: Iris macrosiphon (assembly GCA_036927795.1). Taxonomy (NCBI): domain Eukaryota; kingdom Viridiplantae; phylum Streptophyta; class Magnoliopsida; order Asparagales; family Iridaceae; genus Iris; species Iris macrosiphon. The sequence goes on along the minus strand of JAYESA010000002.1, from coordinate 19,730,269 downwards.
GAAGTGATGACGGATTTCGAGATTGATCTGCAATACCATCCGGGGAAAGCTAATGTGGTAGCAGATGCTCTAAGCAGAAGACCCTCGGCATTCTTTATGATCACCCAACCAGGTCTTCTGAAAGATCTAGAAAAATTGGGAATAGAGGTCATTATGCCAGGAATTGATGGCCAATTATCAAACTACCAGCTACAATCAACCTTGGTGGAAAGAATTAAAGCTGCTCTACCAACAGATGCAAGATTTCAGAGGCTTCGACAAAGAACAGAAGCTGGAATTCATACTGGATGTCGTATACACGAAGATGGGACTCTAAGATGTGGCAATCGTCTTTATGTTCCAAATGGAGAACTTCGTAATGAGCTGATGTCAGAAGCTCATAGCTCAACATACTCTATACATCCAGGAGGCACAAAGATGTACAGAGATCTGCGGCAATATTACTGGTGGCATGGAATGAAGCGGGAGATAGCACGCTTTTTGGCTAAATGCCTGGTGTGTCAGCAGGTCAAGGCTGAACATCAGAGATCTGCTGATCTACTTCAACCCCTCCCAATACCTGAGTGGAAATGGGAACACATTATGATAGACTTTGTTACGGGCTTCCCAAGAAGTCCTAGTGGTCGTAATGCTGTATGGGTGATTGTAGACAGACTCACCAAGGCTGCTCATTTCCTACCTTTCAGAGTCGGGCAATCCACAGAAGTCTTGGCAGATATGTACATGAAGGAGATAGTGCGTCTGCATGGAGTACCAGTCAGCATAATATCTGACAGGGATACGAGATTTACATCTTACTTTTGGCGAAGTATGCAAGAAAGTCTTGGTACCCGCCTCAAGTTCAATACCTCGTATCATCCGCAGACAGATGGCCAGTCAGAGCGCACCATCCAGACCTTAGAGGATATGCTAAGAGCCTGCATGCTTGATTTCAGCGGATCCTGGTAAGATCACTTACATCTGGTGGAATTTTTCTACAACAGCAGCTATCAAGCGAACATCCAAATGGCTCCCTTTGAAGCTTTGTATGGAAGGAAATGTCGTTCCCCAGTATGCTGGAGCGATGTTGGCGAGAGACAGATCCTGGGGCCAGAACTGATCATTCGTACGGTGGAGAAGGTAAAGAAGATCCAGGGACACCTACGAGCTGCACAAGACAGGCAGAAGCACTGGGCCAACATTCATCGCCGACCTCTAGAGTTCCAAGTAGGGGAGCATGTGTTCTTGAAGATCTCACCTACACGAGGAACTATCAGATTTGGAGGAAGAAGGAAGCTAAGTCCAAGGTACATTGGACCCTTTGATATGCTAGATCGCGTCGGAGAAGTTGCTTACAGGCTAGCTCTACCTCAGACCTTGGAAGGAGTACATGACGTCTTCCATGTATCTCAGCTGAGAAGGTACATTCCAGACCCGAGTCATGTGCTGGACTATTCAGAGATTACCATCGGGCCGAGTTTATCGTACCAGGAGGAGCCTGTAGAGATCCTGGACCGTAGCGAGAAAGTATTGCGAGGCCAGACTATTCCTCTCGTTCGTGTTGCATGGAGACATCATGCACCAGATGAATCCACCTGGGAACGAGAAGAGGATATTCGTCAGCGTTATCCCCATCTATTTCCAAACCAGGGTATGTCCAATATTTCAATCTCAATCTTTCTTAATTATCATATGTCCTTAATTAATTTTTCATTCTCATTATATGGTTATTTTTATTTCGAGGATGAAATATTCTAAGGAGGGTAGATTGTAAACTCCCTCGACCAGATTTCAGTAATTTAGGATTAGTTTAGACTAATTAGAATTATTGCAACTTTTTAAAAATTTATTTATTAAATATTCTATTGATAGTGCACCTGTCTGTTACCCAATTAATTAGGGCATTCCACTAGCTGTTAAACCCTAAACAAATTTCACCTACCTGCCCTAGACTTGCTAGACTACTTTTTCTGTATTTTGTGCAACTCTCAGAAATCTCGTTTGGTGCTTCGTTTTAGTCGCACAAATATCGTTACAGACATATGTATTTATTCCCTATTTAAATTTCTACTCTTTACCCACCTCTGTACCATAGAGAATTGAGGACCAGTAGACACCTGTTTTGTCCAAACAAAAATACGATAATATTCTACTCTAATTATATTATAATTATCGTATTGACACCGTAGAAAAATTATGACCCTAATAGCCTCTAAATAATTAGTGAACACCGTGCGCAGTATTTATTAAATAATAAATACGGTGACCCGTATCACCTAAGAAATCAGACCCTGCCTCTGCCCAGACTCACCCCACACTGTCCAAAACATTTTCCCCAGCTATTTCTCCCATTTCTGTACAATTCAGTATTTCGGGGAAACAGTATTTAAAATCAGGTAAATTGCGAAATTACGCAAAATACAAATTTTAGACTTTTATGCAATTTATGAAAAGTTAGGGGTTTTTATGCAAAATTGCATGCAATGTGGCATAATCCTATTGGTTAGTAAATAGGTGTGTGGGACCCACCCAAAACATCCAGAAAATTTCAGTCAAAAATATCCAAAAACCAAAATTACCAAAATAACCCTAGACTTCCACTTATTAACGAAAATGCCATTGCCCCTAACCCCTATATAAACCCTAACCCCCTCCCATTCAAACCCCCACAGCTCTCCCCTCCGACCACCGCCGACCACCCAACTCCGTCCAACCCTCCGCCCTGACCCCCTCTCCCCTCCGGCCAAGCTCCACCGCCTGCACCACCCTGCTCCGCCGGACAGAGCCCCCGCAACCTCCCCACTCCCTCACTGCCCACAGCAGCCACCACCACCCGAGCCACCCCCTGCGCCACCCTCCGCCACCGTGCACCGCCACCAACCCCACCACCCGACTCGCCTCGAACTCCTCTCTCCAACGACCACCCCCTCACCGCCCCACGACTTCTCCTCCGCCGGCCAGAGCCCCCGCAGTAGCTTCCTTCCCTAACCCTAGCCAGTAACCCCCTCACCTCCGACGGCCTCCAGCCACCGCCACCGCCGTCGTGGACCTCCGCCACCACCACCAACCTGACCGCCCCTCCCTCCTCCGTCGATCCCGCACCCTGCCCGGCCACCTCCGCCACTCCTCCGCCGCCGGCAGCCCCCGCACTCAGCTGCTGCTGCTGCTGCTGCTAGCAGCTACTGCTGCTGTTCCTGCTCCTCCGGCCATTTTTGCCGCCGTCCTCCCGCCGTCGACGACCTGTGGACCCCACCTGTCAGAGGGTATACCCCTAAACCCTAGTATTTAAGTATTTATACATAAATACTTATATGTATATGTATATATATGTGTATATATATGTATATATATATGTGTATATATATGTATATTAATATATATATATGTATATTTATATATATATGTTATATATTATTATTATACAGTATATTATATTGTATATTATATATATATATATATATATATCTATATTCTATACATATATATTTATATGTAAATATGTATGTATGTATATGTATATACATCTATGTATATTTATATATACTATATAATATCATGTAATATTATTAATATGTATATATGTATTTAATACTGTTTTACTTATATATATATATGTAATATATATAAATATATGTATACATATATTTATATGTATGATATATTTATATATAACATGTTATATATTATATAAATTACTATTATATAATATATGTGTATACTATGCAGTTTTCTTTTATTTATTTTCTGCACTTATTTTATTTTCTGTACCTATTATATATATATATATATATATATATATATATATATATATATATATATATATATATATATATATATATATATATATATATATTAATATTCAGCTGGATAATACAGCTTATATATATTATATATATATTTTCAATTCTTGCAATGTCATTTCAATTTATTACATAATATTATATATTACTGTGCTGGATATTACAGCCTACATATATATATATACATTTACAATTCTTGCACTGTCTTCAATTTATTATATATGTATATATATATATTATCTATATATATTATATAAGTTATATTTACATTCCTGCCCTGTTAATTCAATTATATCTATATATTACATCAGTGGATATACCCTGATTATTTATATTATTACATCAGTGGATATACCCTGATTATTTATATTATTATATCAGTGGATACACCCTGATTATTATATTATTATACATATATGGCAGTGGATATACCCTGCTACGATTATAAATGTTATATATACTTGCATTTTCTGTTCTTTATATGCTATATATACTGCTATATATATTATATCTATACATATATACATACTATATATATATCTATATTATATGTATATAAGTATATATATATATATATACTTTATATTACAACCATGATATTCACGAACCCTGTCTGTTTTAACAGAAACCACCTTCAGCACAGCCAGTGACCCCCTGTCACCAGCAACCTCAAACCTGACTGTGAGATCAGGTTATCAACACTATCAGGGAGTAGGCAAGTATACCTTGCCAAGTTAATGTTTAAATTCAATTATTGATATCTGCTTTATACTTGAATTTCATATACTATGAGTACCTGAGATTGCCTCTGGTATACTCAACTGATACGTTGACAATTAGTGTAAATAACTTAGTCTTACAGACTCACCAACACTGTGAGAGTATCCTGATATTCTCCTAGACCCTATCACGGGAACACGCAACATGGTTGCATTACATATATGGATGTGAGCTGCGTATTTGATTAGCTACCAGTACGTGTGATCCACATCACGGATTAGGATAATTCAGGAAAGTATGACTTGACATTTAGTTTCATTGGGATGGGAAAGATAACTAGTAGAAGTATGGGACACCCCCTCCAATAATGTTTTATACCTTCGTACCAGAGATAGTCGATTGCAGAGTGCCCTTGAGTCAGGGGGCATACGACACATATACTAGCCAGTCACCACGATTGGTGAATTACGTCAGCGTATGTCTAGCCACACATTCCCATGCGTACTACAAGGTCTTTACTTGCATTTCACTTAGATGGTTAGCACCCTGTATTTATTTTTTTTATTCATTATTTACATACATGGCATGTCATTTTCTGTATCTTTTTATGCCCCACTGAGGACCTGGTTCCCTGCCAGATCTAGATGAGGCTTTCTACCACACTGTGTACGGCCCTGATCAGGAGGCTAGATGTGCTACCGAGGAGGAACTCGAGGAGACACCCTCAGAGTATGCTTGACCCTAGAGGCCTGCCACCTGGAGATGGAGATGTTTTCCTCAGATAGACATTGCTTAGTCTATCTGATTTTTCTGCGCTATTATCAGTTTTTGTAGTAGGCTTGTATTCTCACCAGTTGTGTACTGTATCAGACTCAGTTATATATATATATATTCAGCACTTGCTTTTCTGACATTTTGTTGTGGATGAGATAGATATACCTATTTTGTACTTGTAGTATTTTTGGACAGCGTAGCACGTCCCTTTGGGTCCATCAAAGTAGATTAAGCCCTTAGTGACGTGTCAGCTGGCCAGTGACACGTGGCCTAGTTCCTGACATTTTGGGACTGGGGCGTGACAGTGAGCTAGGTATTTGGACATGAGAACTAGTAGAGGGTATGGAGGAAGAGATTGAACTTCTATCCTTAAAAGGAAATATGTTTTCAAAGTAAACTGCATCTCTTGCTTCTATAATGGTATTGTTAGAGATTTTATTTACTTCTGAGTGAGTCACTAGAAATCTATTGGCATAGCTGTCTAAGGCATATCCTATGAAAACTGCGTCTACAGTCTTGGGACCAATCTTTCTCTTTTTAGGTTCGGGAATTCCGACTTTAGCAAGGCATCCCCAAACTCTAAGGTAATTAATCCTAGGAGCTCTACCTTTCCACAGCTCATAGGGAGTCTTATCTTTTGCCTTACTAGGAATCCAATTAAGAATATAACAGGCAGTTAAAAGGGCTTCTCCCCACAAGTTATCAGGAGCACCAGAGCTAAGAAGCATGGCATTCACCATATCTAACAGAGTGCGGTTCTTGTGTTCAGCAACTCCGTTAGACTGAGGTGAATATGGAGCAGTTACCACATGAATTATTCTATGTTCTTCACAGAAGTTAATCATTTCGTTTGAGGTATATTCTCCACCATGATCAGATCTAAGGATCTTAATCTTTCTTTCTAATTGATTCTCAGCATCAGATTTGTAGACCTTAAATCTATCTAGAACTTCATCTTTAGTTTTGAGAAGATAGATATAACAATACTTTGAATAATCATCTATAAATGTAACAAAGTATTTTCTACCGCCTCTGGTCAAAATCATATTTGAGTCACATACATCACTATGGATAAGTTCTAGAAGGTCAGAATTTCTTTCTACAGATTTGAATGGTAATCTAGTGTGTTTGGCTTGAACACAGATTTCACATTTGTGTTTGTCATCTATTGGAGTCTTGGGAATAAGATCTAAAGTCATCATTCTTTTAATAGAACCTAGGTTCACATGACCTAGTCTGTCATGCCAAACATTTGAAGATTCTATATTAGAGACAATGAGAGAACAATCAGAAAATTTATTCATTGTGCTTAAAAAGAAAAGACCGTCTTTTACAAAGCCTTTTCCTATAAAGGAGTCATGCTTAGAAAATACTACTTTATTTGCCTCCATTACAATTTTGTATCCTGAGGCTACAAGAAGGGATCCACTAACTAGGTTTCTCCTGACAGACGACACATGAAGAACATCATGAAGAGTTAAGATTTTTCCTGATGTCATCTTCAGGTTCACTTTTCCTCTTCCAATAATTTGTGCCGTTGAGCCATCTACTAGGGCCACACCTCCTCCACTTGATTCCTGATAGTTTGAAAAATAGGAGCGATCAAACGAAACGTGAACATTAGCTCCAGAATCCAACCACCAATCATCAGAATGGTAAGAGAGGTTAATAAAGGGTTGAAAGCTTACAGACCTGAAGGAACTCAAAGAACCTTTGTGAAGCATGTTTGCTTCTGGTCTAACTGAGCCCTTTCCTTTGTAGGAGGTCTGGACAGCTTCCTTCTTCCTATGGTAGCAGTTGCTGGCCATATGGTTTGTTTTACCACATACAAAACAAAATCTCTTTTGATCCTGAGTCTGACTATAGTTTCTAGGTTTTTGGTTTTGCTGATGATGGTTTTGGTAGTTAGGCTGAAAGTTTTTCTTCTTCTTGAAGAAATTCTTTTTGGATTTATAAGAAAAATTAGATTTGGGTTTTCCTTGGCCTTCTACAAGGTTTACCTTAGCTTTAGATTCAGTCTTAGGCTTAGACCTCAATCTAATTTGTTCTTCGGTTCTAATTTTCTTTAGGACTTGATTGTAGGTAAGATCTTCTTGTGTATGGATAAGTTTCTTAGAAATATCAGACCAAGAGGGAGGTAGCTTGTCTATTAGGCATGTTATTTTATGCTCATTGGAGAAATATGTCCCTTTGGCTTGAATATGCCTAAGGTATTCTTGGAATTCATGGAGCTGGTCATTCATAGGCTTGTTATCTACCATGAAATACCTATTAAAGGTTGAAGAATTAAACCTTTCTATTCCAGCATCATCACAACCATATTCATCTTCCAAGGCTTTCCAAAGTTCTTTAGCGCTCTTGTATTCAAAAAATATATCATACAAGGATTCAGATAGTGCGCTTAGAATTCTATGAAAGTAGTGGAAGTCTATCTCTTTAGGGGTTTTTGGTTTCGAGGAGGTGGACACTCCTATGTCAGACTCAGTATCATCAGAATCATTTGTGATGGGTGTGGACCCATCAATGGCAGAAATAAGTCCTAAGGTCGTGAGCCAAAATTTTATTTGGCTCTGCCATCTTTTAAAGTATGAGCTATCAAACTTAGCAGGTTTTACAGTAGAGGATTCCTCCTTACCAGTCATGATTGCAGTCTGAAAAATATAAATTTATTTAATAACAATGTGTAAGATAATAGTTTAGGTGGTCTTTGCTAATCAATCTTAAAATCTTTAGTTTTTTAAGTGTTGATCAACTCAGGTTAGCTGTAGGGGCCGGTTCCCAGCTAGCGGCGGTCCGAAGACTCTTAAGTACCGTGTCGCTTAGGGCTATTTACACCCGGTTGACAGAAGGACCATTTCGGCTTGTGCCCGAGTTTGTCTCTACTTTGAAACTTTATATTTGAAGATTTTATTTGCAATTTTCTTTTTACTAAACTATTTTCTTTTGGTCCTAGATTGCTACAAAATATTAAGCAAATTGAAATTTGTAGAAGTTTTGTAGCAATTGAAATTTCTAGAAGTTTTGTAGCAATTAAAATTTCTAGAAGTTTTAGCAGCAATTGTATATTAAAAATATTAAGCAATTGACAAAATAGAAGTTTTGTAGCAATTGAAATTTCTAGAGGTTTTAGCAGCAATTGTATATTAAAAATATTAAGCAATTGACAAAATGGTATATTAAGCAATTTTTTCCAGAAGTTTCACGAAGACCAAGACTTGCATAGATTTACGTCAGTATAGTAAGCAGTAACTAATGGTATATATATGCAGGAGATTCACAACAGTATAGTAAGCAATTTTTCTTTTCTTTATTTATTTTTTTCTCTTTAGCAGTGAAAAAACTAATGGTATATTAAAAAAAATTCAGAAGTATTCTAGCAAGTTTTAGATAATCAACTCTTAGAATGTTAGAAAATATTGTCGTTTTCTTATTGAAAACTTGTGAATAAAATAAAATTAAAATTAAACTGATGTTACCGGCCTCTGGGAAGTCGTGCACGAAGTACTGCCCTAAGAGTTGAATCGGGATCTGTGTGCAGACGTTCCCGAAGCTCCTAGTGGTAAAACTCCCGCACTACCGGTATCTCGTCGCCACACACGACTTGGAGAGAATGACCAGAACTTAGCTCTGCCCAGAGCTTGGAGATAACGACGAAAAATTGAGTGAACAATCTGTTAGCAGCAATTTTTCGGAGAGAAAGATTTCTGATCTTTTACAAAGAAAAAAAAACAAATATATAATACTAAAATGTAACAGTCTGAATTAATTTTCCTATTAATTCAGCCGTTACACAGGAGAAATAAATAATGAACCTGGACACAAAAATTATAACGGTTCAAAAACAGTTTGTAACGGAAGAAATTAATTTTCCAACGTTCAGAAAATTAAATAAAAATTGAAGAGGAGCAAAAAGAATTTTAGGGTCCCAGTCCGAACCCGAAGAGTAAATCGAATCAGCATTCGACGCCCACAGATATGGGTGCGTACCCGCACCCGTTACGCGCGCCGAACCGAACCGAGCCAAGCTGGGCCGGGCGGCGGCGGCGGCGCGCGCGTGTGGCCCAAGGGGTTCCCCACACGACAACTTAAGAGAGCAAAGAAGAGAAACTAATATATGTACACAAGAAAGCTTTGGCCCATCCGATGTGGGACTAAAGAAAGGAAGGAGCTTGAGCTTTTGCAAGTAAAGCAAAACCAACAATCCCTCCCCCCCAAAAGGTCAAGTTCCGAAACAGAGATAAGAGTGAAGTAAATAGAGAGAGAGAGAGAGAGAGAGAGAGAGGAGAGAGAGAGAGCATCTGGGCAGTAAAATACTAAGCATAGATGAGATGGACTACAGCCTTGAATCTCACGTAGTGACTATTGCCTTAATCTGAAGAAGTGCTTGATGGACTATACCTTGAATCAGACTTCTTGAACCAGATTTAAAAAATAGCACACATAGTACGCTAGAGGTCCTTGGTCTATCGGGCGACGCTTTTAAATGGCCATGCGCACTTTTCCACATTCATGAGAGTTGTCTGGGATCGCCATGTCCCATAGTCGCGGCCTTCACGACCTCTCATATAGGTAAGTCCTTAATGGTTGGTGATATGAATCAACCCAGCATTATAGCTTGGACCTATTAAGAGTTTAACCTCATCCTAACCATATCACAAAGGAACACTGTCACCATAGGGATGGGGAGTCATTGTACACATGTACAGCCGCTTGGGCTTTATTTTAATAAGACTTTAATCTCGAGTCAGTGTTCCATAAAGTCACCTAAGTTCAGCTTATTTCTACCCCTTGAACCGGCTTCTTGGGATCTCCAGTCAGACTCGGTTGGGTTGCCATTGCTGGTGACTAACTTATGGGCTTAACCCCATCCCCCTCGATGATTCTAGGATCAAAGTCCTAGACAGACCCTTCGTCAAGTGATCTGCAAGGTTCTTTTCTGACTTTATATAATCAAGAACCACATATTTGCCTAGTAGGCTTTTTATTGACTTGAAGTGCAGTTGCAGGTGCCTGTTCATCTTAGCATTCACAGAATCATGCTTTAGTAGTTCAATAACAGATTTATTATCACAATTTATAGAAATTGCAGGAACAGGACTAAGAGAAACAGGTATATGCATAATAAGATTTTTAAGCCATTCAGCTTCTGTGCAAGTTGTATCTAAAGCTATCATTTCGGAGTCCATTGTACTCCTATATGATATTTTACTTATAAGAGCCCCAGGAGATTGCAGCTCCTCCTAGAGTAAATACATATCCAGTAGTAGATTTTATATCATGTGAGTCGGTTCCCCAGTTTACATCTGAATAACCTTCTATGATATCAGGGTGCCTAGTAAAATGAAGTTTGTAATCTAGGGTGCCCTTGAGATATCAAAATACCCTATCCAAGGCAGTCCAATGTGACTGATTTGGGTTACTGGTATATCTGCTTAGTCTCGCAATAGCAAATGCAATATCATGTCTTGTCTTGTTTGTTATATACATAAGGGAGCCTATCATCTGTGAATATTTATGTTGTTCCAAAGGTGATCCTTCATTCTTTTTTAGTACAATACTGCTGTCATAAGGAGTAAGGACAGGTTTCTTATCAAATAACTCAAACCTTTTTAGCATTTTTTCAATTGAATGTGCTAAAGATAGAGTATAACCCTCTTTGCCTTTGGTCACTTGTATTCCTAAAATTAAGTTGGCTTCTCCTAGGTCTTTCATATCAAACTGGCTAGATAAATTGTTCTTTGTAATATTTATCAATTCCAGTGATGAACCTAGGATAAGGATGTCATCTACATACAAGCATAAAATGATACAACTTTTACATGTACCTTTAGAGTATATACATTTGTCATACTCATTTGACAAGAAACCATATTCACAAATTACTTTGTCAAATTTATTGTGCCATTGTTTGGGAGCTTATTTCAAGCCATAGAGGGATTTTACTAGTCTGCAGACTTTCTTTTCTTGACCTTTAGCAATGAAACCTTCAGGTTGGTCCATATAAAGTTCTTTCTCTAGATCTCCATTCAAGAATTCTGTCTTTACATCCATTTGATGGATTAGCATATCATGAATGGATACTAAGGCCAAGAGAGTTCTAATGGATGTGATCCTAGCTACAGGAGAGTAGGTATCAAAATAATCTAACCATTTCTTCTGGGTAAAACCCTTATCAACTAAACTAGCTTTGTATTTCTCTATAGTACCATCGGCTCTGAGTTTCTTCTTGAAAATCCACTTACAACCTATTGGTTTATTGCCTAAAGGTAAATCTGTTAGAAACCAAGTGTTATTCTCCATTATGGAGTTGTATTCACTGTTAATGGCTTCTTTCCAGAAGGGAGCATCAGGAGATGACATTGCTTCTTCATAAGTTGAGGGATCACCCTCTATCAAAAAGGTGAAGAATCCTTCTCCTAAATTTTTCTCAATCCTATTCCTTTTACTCCGTCTTGGTTCTAAGTCTTGTTCAGATTGTGAGCTAGGTATTTGGACATGAGAACTAGTAGAGGGTATGGAGGAAGAGATTGAACTTCTATCCTTAAAAGGAAATATGTTTTCAAAGTAAACTGCATCTCTTGCTTCTATAATGGTATTGTTAGAGATTTCATTTACTTCTGAGTGAGTCACTAGAAATCTATTGGCATAGCTGTCTAAGGCATATCCTATGAAAACATCGTCTACAGTCATGGGACCAATCTTTCTCTTTTTAGGTTCGGGAATTCCGACTTTAGCAAGGCATCCCCAAACTCTAAAGTAATTAATCCTAGGAGCTCTACCTTTCCACAGCTCATAGGGAGTCTTATCTTTTGCCTTACTAGGAATCTTATTAAGAATGTAACAGGCAGTTAAAAGGGCTTCTCCCCACAAGTTATCAGGAGCACCAGAGTTGAGAAGCATGGCATTCACCATATCTAACAGAGTGTGATTCTTGCGTTCAGCAACTCCGTTAGACTGAGGTGAATATGGAGCAGTTACCTCATGAATTATTCCATGTTCTTCACAGAAGTTAATCATTTCATTTGAGGTATATTCTCCACCACGATCAGATCTAAGGATCTTAATCTTCCTTTCTAATTGATTCTCAGCTTCAGATTTGTAGACCTTAAATCTATCTAGAACTTCATCTTTGGTTTTGAGAAGATAGATATAACAATACTTTGAATAATCATCTATAAATGTAACAAAGTATTTTCTACCGCCTCTGGTCAAAATCCTATTTGAGTCACATACATCACTATGGATAAGTTCTAGAAGGTCAGAATTTCTTTCTACAGATTTAAATGATAATCTAGTGTGTTTGCTTGAACACAGATTTCACATTTGTGTTTGTCATCTATTGGAGTCTTGGGAATAAGATCTAAAGTCATCATTCTTTTAATAGAACCTAGGTTCACATGACCTAGTCTGTCATGCCAAACATTTAAAGATTTTATATTAGAGACAATGAGAGAACAATCAGAAAATTTATTCATTGTGCTTAAAAAGAAAAGACCTTCTTTTACAAAGCCTTTTCCTATAAAGGAGTCATGCTTAGAAAATACTACTTTATTTGCCTCCATTACAATTTTGTATCCTGAGGCTACAAGAAGGGATCCACTAACTTGGTTTCTCCTGACAGACGGCACATGAAGAACATCATAAAGAGTTAAAAATTTTCCTGATGTCATCTTCAGGTTAACTTTTCCTCTTCCAATAATTTGTGTCGTTGAACCATCTCCTAGGGTCACACCTCCTCCACTTGATTCCTGATAGTTTGAAAAACAGGAGCGATCAAACGAAACGTGAACATTAGCTCCAGAATTGTCACGCCCCAGTCCCAAAATACCGTGGGACCGGACGCGTGTCAAAGGCCAGCAGTACGCACCGATGGACCAACCCAATATAATGGATCCATCAGGGCATACTTAAGCTGTAAAACAAGTCTACGACAATCAAGGCACAACTAAACTCATCCACACAAGATATAAAATATGATCCACAGAATAAACAAGGAATGTAAATCATCATCTAGTCTCACAAAGTACTTCGGGGAACAACCCGATAAATGTCTAGTACAATGGTTCAACAGACCAGAATATAAAAGACTGAAATAAATAATAAAAGCTGAGCATGAACATGGATGCTCAAGAGAAATCTTCAGCTAAGACCTCGTCCTCAGCTGGTGGTACAACTCCTGGATCAGCTCCTGCTCCGGTCCCGTAAACCTCGGGATAAGCCTCGTTTGTAAAATCTGGGGACAAACATCCGGATCCAGGTCCTCAGGGGACATAGCAAGGTACAAGAAAGCTCATGCCAAATAAATACAGTGCAGCAAGTAATGAAATAAACAGGGCAAGTAAGTAACCATCTATGTGAAAATGCAAGATGAGAGCAGCACTAAAACTCAGGCTGAAGCCACTACAAGCTCTGTGTCGGGGAGCCGGTAGCGGTAATAAACACGTAATGTGCCTAGCTCTGCTACGAGAGTCTGAGGCCTCACAATAGTAGTAGATATATAGATGTAACAGCCTGTAGCCTGTGTGTCTCTCCCCACCCAATGTAACCACGCATATCATGACCATAACGTCTCATGTCCATGTCAAGCGCGATCATAGCTAAATGCAACAAGTCATAAAGTATCTAGAATATAATGTCCATGTCCTGTATCCTATACAGAATTACCACGAATATCTCGGGAGGATCCTGTCTCATGAATAGTGTCAAGTGTCCTGGGTCATAGGGTACTTGATAAGACAAGTACGAGAATAAAATGTCACGAATGTCCATCTCTAGATGACCGTACCCAACACTGCGCACAGTGTCGGCACCCGACTGATAATCGGACGCTAAGTACGTCACACGGTCCTAGGTTAAGCATGCACAGCAATATAATGAAGCAAGGAAAATAAGTAACAAAACTACAAAGTTTGGCAAGGTACACTTGCCTGATGGTTGAATATCAACTGTCGTCCTGGTATCGGTGGATCCGGTAGGGACTACTCCAAAAGCTGTAATAAACATCACCAACAGTCTCAAAAGATGTCAAATAGCTAGAAATGCATGTCCTTACGTCCGATTTGGAGACAGGGGCAAAAAGGTCATTTTCGGGCCAAAGCGGGTTCCATATGTGGGCCCACTTTGCACCGAGAAGCGTGTCAAGGTCAAAGGTCTCCAAATACTTCAAACTCAGTGTCTATAAGTCAGGAACGATGATACGAACCCAACGGAACTTCCAGAATTGGATTCCGATGAGCCGATCACAAAATCACCTGTCAAGTAGAGCCGGTGGGGCCCACGATACGTGATTTTGTCAACGTTCTCAGAATCGAACCAAACTTGGCTCACAGGACCAGCGTATTGCTACGGATCCGATGGCGCAAGTTTCGTCTCGATCCGACGTGTGTACACGAAGTTACAGCATGTTCCAGAAAGGACGGATACGGGGTGTCGTCGGCGGATACGCGTTGATTCCGGGGTGCACGCACCTCCGAATCGACTTCTGCGAAATCCTACACGACCGTATCAACGTCGCGCACAGTTCGGTAAAGACCGCGTGCGACCAAGTCGTCCCGATTGGCGGGGCGTACTCAGTTCCGGGGTGAAACAGGGCGTTGTTTTTTCCTGTTTTGGATCGCGGTGTACGATCACCACAGGACGCGATGCACCGAGCGAGTTGCACGGGCACCGAGAGGGTTATACAGTCTACGCATAGCAACTGACAGAAATTAAAACGAAGTTACGGTTTGAGAGAAATCGATACCTGAACAGGGCCCCGTGAACGCTGAAATTCACGTGTCCGAGAGTCCAATCTGTGTCCTGGTCGATGATCTACCGTGTCCGAGCTAGGGCTGTGCCCGGAGACGGAGGGGTCGACTTCGCCGGCAGAGGGCGTCTCGGCCTAGGGCGGCTGCGGGCTGTGAGTCGGTGGCGTCGAGCGGCTGGACGGCGCGACGAAGGTTGGTTCGAGCAAAGGGGGGGTCGGGTCAGGCGCTGCTCGTGGGGTCGGCGGGGTTGATCGACGGTGAGGGGGTCGATCCGGCGACGGCGTCTCGAGGCGGGGTTGGGGGATCGGACACAGGGACGGGGCGGGTCGACGAGAGGGGCGGCAGCTGCTCGGGGTCGAGCGCGGCTGATCGACGCTGGACTCGGCGGATGGGTCGATCACAGGAGAGTCGGGGTGTCGGGTTTGGAGGCGACGGCGGCTAGGTTTCAGGAGCTGGGCACGGATGTTGAGGCAGCCCCTTTTATAGGCTGCTACAGGAACTCCGGCAGCTAGGGTTTCCTAATGGGTTCGGGTGTCGGGTTTGCTCAGATCCGACCCGATAGGCTGGTTTGGTTCGGTCTACCAATCCAAAAGTTTTTAAGGCTTAAAACTCGTTTCCGGAGTCCAAATAATTCACCAAAAAATACCACATGTCCGGTGTTCCATTTTACACCGTAAATTATTATTTCCATAATATTTTAAAATCAATAAACTGTAATCAAAAATCTTTAACTCACAATCACCTTGGTTCTTCCTCCAGAAAATACCAAAAATTCGGGAAAAATTATGTTAAAAATTACTCTGAAAATTAGGGTGTTTACAATCTTCCCTCCTTAAAAGGATTGCGTCCTCGCAATCGAAGAATAAGCTACTAAAGAAAACTATAAAATTACAAGATTGCCTATTTTACAACTGCCTCCTCGAACAAGTGGGGGTATCGCTGGCGCATACTATCTTCTCGTTCCCAAGTCGATTCGCCAGGGGAATGATGTTTCCATGCTACGCTAACCAGTCTGATTGTCTGTCCCCGTAATGTCTTCTCACTGACGTCGAGGATGCCAACTGGTTGCTCTTCATACCTCAAGCTCGGGCCTACTGCGATCTCTGAATGATCGACTACGTGACTTGGGTCGGTCACGTACCTTCGCAGCTGCGAGACGTGGAATACGTCATGCACTCCCTCTAAGGATGGAGGTAATGCAAGACGATAAGCCACCTCACCAACGCGCTCTAGTATGTCAAATGGTCCAATGTACCTTGGGCTCAGCTTGCCTCTGCTTCCGAATCTGATAGTACCACGAGTGGGCGAAATCCTCAAGAATACGTGATCTCCTTCCTTGAACTCTAGGGGACGTCTGTGCGTATCTGCCCAATGCTTCTGTCGGTCCTGGGCTGCTCGCAGATGATTCTGAATCTGTTTCACCTTCTCCACTGTCTGCGTGACCAATTCTGGACCCAGTATTTGACGTTCACCAACGTCACTCCAGCATATAGGCGACCTGCACTTCTTTCCATATAAAGCTTCAAATGGTGCCATCTAGATGCTGGCCTGATAACTGTTGTTGTAGGAGAACTCTACTAAGTGCAAATGATCTTCCCAAGATCCTCCAAAGTCTAACATACATGATCGCAACATGTCCTCCAATATCTGAATGGTGCGCTCCGATTGTCCATCTGTCTGCGGGTGATAAGTCGTGCTGAATTTGAGTCTAGTGCCCAGACTCTCTTGCATGCTCCTCCAGAAATGAGACGTAAATCTCGAATCTCGATCCGATACGATACTAACAGGTACTCTATGTAATTTGACGATTTGTCGCATATACATGTCGGCTAGTATCTCTGTGGACTGTCCAACTCTAAATGGCAAGAAGTGTGCCGATTTAGTGAGTCGATCCACTATCACCCAAACTGCATCTCTTCCGCTGGGGCTCTTCGGAAATCCTGTAACAAAATCTATCGTGATATGCTCCCACTTCCATTCTGGTATCGGGAGCGGCTGTAACATACCTGCAGTCCTCTGATGCTCAGCCTTCACTTGCTGGCAGACTAAACATTTGGCCACAAATCTCGCGATCTCTCTCTTCATTCCATGCCACCAGTAATACTGTCTCAAGTCTCGATACATCTTGGTTCCTCCTGGGTGAACAGAGTACATAGAGCTATGCGCTTCCGTCATTAACTCCTGTCTCAATTCTCCATTTGGAACATACAGGCGGTTTCCAAACCTTAATGTCCCGTCTTCGTGGATGCGAAGTCCTGTCTGCATGCCGGCTTCTGTCCTTTCTTTGAGTCTTCGGAATCTAGCATCGGTGGGCAATGCCTCCTTGATCTTCTCCACGAGTGATGACTGAATCTCAAGGTTAGCCATCAATCCATTCTGTCCTGGTACGACAACCTCTATCTGTAGCTCCTGTAAATCTCTCAATAGCTTGGGCTGCATCGTCAAGAAATAAGCCGTAGGCTTCCTGCTGAGTGCGTCTGCAACAACATTCGCCTTTCCCGGATGATACTGCAGATCTATGTCAAAATCTACCATCAGTTCCAGCCAGCGTCTCTGCCTCATGTTAAGCTCATTCTGAGTATACACATACTTCAGACTCTTGTGATCAGTAAAGATTTCTACCCTCTCTCCATAAAGATAGTGCATCCATATCTTCAATGCAAATATAACTGCTGCTAGCTCCAGATCATGTGTCGGGTAGTTCTTCTCGTGGACCTTCAACTGTCTTGACGCATAAGCAATAACTTTGCCATGTTGCATCAAAACACATCCTAGTCCACTGCCTGATGCATCACTGTAAACAACAAAACCTCCTGACCCTGAAGGAAGAGTCAAGACAGGTGCTGTTGTTAATCTTCTCTTCAGTTCTTCAAAAGCCTTCTGGCAGTCTTCTGTCCATATAAAATCCTGATCCTTTCGTGTTAGCTTTGTCATCGGTTCTGCAATCCTTGAGAAATTTTCTACGAACCTTCGGTAATATCCCGCAAGTCCGAGAAAACTTCTTACCTCTACAACTGATGTGGGTGTAGGCCAAGTCTCTATTGCTGCAACCTTCTCTGGATCTACTGAAAGTCCTTCTCCTGATATGATATGCCCCAAGAAAGTTACTTTGTCCATACAGAACTCACACTTACTAAGCTTGGCATATAACTTTTCCTGTCTCAAGGTCTCTAACACGATTCTAAGATGCTCCTCGTGCTCTTCATGGTTCTTGGAATATATGAGAATGTCGTCAATGAACACCACTACGAATTTATCCAAGAACTGATGAAAGACTCTGTTTATCAAGCTCATAAACACTGCTGGCGCGTTGGTTAAACCAAACGGCATCACCAAGAACTCATAATGCCCATACTTCGTCCTGAAAGCTGTCTTCGGGATGTCTTTCTTCCTTACCTTGATCTGATGGTAACCGGATCTTAAGTCGATCTTCGAGAATACCCTTGCACCACTCAATTGATCGAATAGATCATCAATGCGTGGTAAGGGATACCTGTTCTTGATGGTTACAGCATTTAGTGCCCTATAATCAATGCACAACCGTACTGTTCCATCCTTCTTCGGTACAAATAATATGGGTGCTCCCCAAGGTGAAACACTGGGCCGAATGAAACCCTTCTCCAGAAGATCATCAACCTGTTCTTTCAATTCCACTAACTCCTTAGGTGCTAGCCGATATACTGATGAAGTGATAGGCTCTGCTCCTGAAGTTAAGTCTATCGTGAATTCTATTTCTCGATCAGGCGGTAAACCTGGAAGATCATCAGGAAATACATCCACAAACTCTGATATGACTCTTGGGTAACCTGTCTCCCCTTCTACAGATAGTACCCTAAGAGTAGGCTGAACTCCTTGCTCTACTGCTCCTCGGAGAAACTCGAATTCTGGATGTCCAAGCGGTCTAAATATAACCCGCCCAAGTCGACAATCAAGAGTCGCATGGTACTGACTTAACCAGTCCATACCAAGTACGACATCGTAATCCGGCATGGAAAATATCAGAAATTGAGCTCGCATTTCTCGGCCACATACGACTACAGAACAAGATCTACAGACGTCACTAACCGGAATAATTCCACCTCCCGTAAGAATTCTCTTCATCTTCGGAAGGGGTGCGGTAGCTACTCTATGGGTGGCTACAAAGCTAGCTGCTATAAATGAATGCGATGCTCCAGAATCAAATAATGCTACTGCTAGTAATGAAGCTACTAAAATAGTACCTGCGATGACCTCGCCTGCTGTAGCCTCCTCCTCAACAGCTAATGGAAATGCCTGTCCTCGTCCCTGAGCTGGACCTCTCTGCTGCTGCTGAGCCTGCTGAAATAGGGCTGCCTATGGTGCCAGTGGTGGTCTCTGCTGGTTTCCTCCTGGGGCGGGTGGTCTGACTCCACCAACTCCTGTCTGCTGTGCTCCTACTGCTGGATAAGCTGGTCACGGTGCAGGTAGAGCTAGTCTTGGTGGTTCCCCTCTATGGTGAGTGCAGTCTCTGGATAGATGCTGGTTTGATCCGCAAAGCAGGCATAGTCCCAACTTTCGCCTGCACTCTCTCTCAATGTGTCCTACCTTGCCGCAGTGATGACAGGTAGGAAGGGATATGGCCCTGTGTGCTGCTCTATCTGTCGTACTCCTCTGGAATCGTTTTGCAGAATCCCCATGTGCTGCCTTGGTTGGTGCGGATGTGTTTGGCCTCTTCAGATTCGATTCCCTTCTAGTGACGCGCTCCATGCGTCGTGCTGCTGCTAGGACATCAGTATAATTTGTAGGTTCCACTGAGCCAATCAATCTCTGAAGTTCGAACTTCAACCCGTCAAAGAACTTTTCCGCTTTCTCCTCCTCTGTCGAGATTAATGTCGGGGCAAAGCGGCTCAGGCGAATAAATTCAGAATTGTATTCTTCCACTGTCATGCTGCCCTGGATGAGGCGGTTGAACTTGTCCCTGAGCTCTGATCGTGCAACTGCCGGAATGTACATCTCTTGGAAGAGTCTGGAGAACTCTTCCCATGTGACTCGGTCCTGTCCGAGCCTCCTTTCCTCTGCTAGCCACCAGTGATGCGCATTATCAGTTAACTGCATTCTGACTGCAGTCATCCACTTCTCTCTCAGAAGTTCAGCGGCTTCCAACTGATGCTGAATGTTTGTGAGCCACTCATGAACTTCCGTCGGCCCTTCTTTACCAGAAAATGTGCGAGGCTTGAGATGACGGAAGTCGGTGATAGATCCCGTCGCTGTTCGCCTTGTTGGGGGATTTTCCTGTTCCAATGCGAATACCAGGCTGGTCCTCAGATACTCGGCCTCCTGCCGATGGGCCTCCTGCTGAATCTGCTGCTGGGCCTGCATCATGGCATACATCATTTGGAACATCTGTTGCCCGTCCATGGCTTGTCCTGGCGGGAATACTGGCATCTGGGAAGTGAACTGAGGTGGAGGTGGGATATCATCTGTCCGGAACCTGGGATTAGGCTGTCCGGTTTGATCACTCTGCGATGCTTGTCCTCCATCCCCTGGTGTCACTTCGTCTCCATAAGTAACCACAGCGTCGTGTGGTGTATCCAAGGGAATATCATCTCTGTTCCTGGAATCCATTGCTCTGCAATCAAAAGATAAACTATAAGAACGCTCAGAGGAATCAATACAGGATGCAGTTCAAGTAACACTTTTCGAATTCGATATAGAGTTCAACAAATGGTTAAATAATGGATGAGATCCTATAGTTTATACTATCCTTAGGGCAGGCTGGTTCGGTCCCTAAGTGGAAACCGAACAATTTAGTCGTAGACCTGCATGGGCCACCACAAAAACTATGTCACGCCCCAGTCCCAAAATACCGTGGGACTGGACGCGTGTCAATGGCCAGCAGTACGCACCGATGGACCAACCCAATATAATGGATCCATCAGGGCATACTTAAGCTGTAAAACAAGTCTACGACAATCAAGGCACAACTAAACTCATCCACACAAGATATAAAATATGATCCACAGAATAAACAAGGAATGTAAATCATCATCTAGTCTCACAAAGTACTTCGGGGAACAACCCGATAAATGTCTAGTACAATGGTTCAACAGACCAGAATATAAAAGACTGAAATAAATAATAAAAGCTGAGCATGAACATGGATGCTCAAGAGAAATCTTTAGCTAAGACCTCGTCCTCAGCTGGTGGTACAACTCCTGGATCAGCTCCTGCTCCGGTCCCGTAAACCTCGGGATAAGCCTCGTCTGTAAAATCTGGGGACAAACATCCGGATCCAGGTCCTTAGGGGACATAGCAAGGTACAAGAAAGCTCATGCCAAATAAATATAGTGCAGCAAGTAATGAAATAAACAGGGCAAGTAAGTAACCATCTATGTGAAAATACAAGATGAGAGCAGCACTAAAACTCAGGCTGAAGCCACTACAAGCTCTGTGTCGGGGAGCCGGTAGCGGTAATAAACACGTAATGTGCCTAGCTCTGCTACGAGAGTCTGAGGCCTCACAATAGTAGTAGATATATAGATGTAACAGCCTGTAGTCTGTGTGTCTCTCCCCACCCAATGTAACCACGCATATCATGACCATAACGTCTCATGTCCATGTCAAGCGCGATCATAGCTAAATGCAACAAGTCATAAAGTATCTAGAATATAATGTCCATGTCCTGTATCCTATACAGAATTACCACGAATATCTCGAGAGGATCCTGTCTCATGAATAGTGTCAAGTGTCCTGGGTCATAGGGTACTTGATAAGACAAGTACGAGAATAAAATGTCACGAATGTCCATCTCTAGATGACCGTACCCAACACTGCGCACAGTGTTGGCACCCGACTGATAATTGGACGCTAAGTCCGTCACACGGTCCTAGGTTAAGCATGCACAGCAATATAATGAAGCAAGGAAAATAAGTAACAAAACTGCAAAGTTTGGCAAGGTACACTTGCCTGATGGTTGAATATCAACTGTCGTCCTGGTATCGGTGGATCCGGTAGGGACTACTCCAAAAACTGTAATAAACATCACCAACAGTCTCAGAAGATGTCAAATAGCTAGAAATGCATGTCCTTACGTCCAATTTGGACACAGGGGCAAAAAGGTCATTTTCGGGCCAAAGCGGGTTCCATATGTGGGTCCACTTTGCACCGAGAAGCGTGTCAAGGTCAAAGGTCTCCAAATACTTCAAACTCAGTGTCTAAAAGTCAGGAACGATGATACGAACCCAACGGAACTTCCAGAATTGGATTCCGATGAGCCGATCACAAAATCACCTGTCAAGTGGAGCTGGTGGGGCCCACGATACGTGATTTTGTCAACGTTCTCAGAATCGAACCAAACTTGGCTCACAGGACCAGCGTATTGCTACGGATCCGATGGCGCAAGTTTCGTCTTGATCCGACGTGTGTACACGAAGTTACAGCGTGTTCCAGAAAGGACGGATACGGGGTGTCGTCGGCGGATACGCGTTGATTCCGGGGTGCACGCACCTCCGAATCGACTTCTGCGAAATCCCACACGACCGTATCAACGTCGCGCATAGTTCGGTAAAGATCGCGTGCGACCAAGTCGTCCCGATTGGCGGGGCGTACTCAGTTCCGGGGTGAAACAGGGCTTTGTTTTTTCCTGTTTTGGATCGCGGTGTACGATCACCACAGGACGCGATGCACCGAGCGAGTTGCACGGGCACCGAGAGGGTTATACAGTCTACGCATAGCAACTGACAGAAATTAAAATGAAGTTACGGTTTGAGAGAAATCGATACCTGAACAGGGCCCCGTGAACGCTGAAATTCACGTGTCCGAGAGTCCAATCTGTGTCCTGGTCGATGATCTACCGTGTCCGAGCTAGGGCTGTGCCCAGAGACGGAGGGGTCGACTTCGCCGGCAGAGGGCGTCTCGGCCTAGGGCGGCTGCGGGCTGTGAGTCGGTGGCGTCGAGAGGCTGGACGGCGCGGCGGAGGTTAGTTCGAGCAAAGGGGGGGTCGGGTCAGGCGCTGCTCGTGGGATCGGCGGGGTTGATCGACGGTGAGGGGGTCGATCCGGCGACGGCGTCTCGAGGCGGGGTTGGGGGATCGGACACAGGGACGGGGCGGGTCGACGAGAGGGGCGGCAGCTGCTCGGGGTCGAGCGCAGCTGATCGACGCTGGACTCGGCTGATGGGTCGATCACAGGAGAGTCGGGGTGTCGGGTTTGGAGGCGACGGCGGCTAGGTTTCAGGAGCTGGGCACGGATGTCGAGGCAGCCCCTTTTATAGGCTTCTACAGGAACTCCGGCAGCTAGGGTTTCCTAATGGGTTCGGGTGTCGGGTTTGCTCAGATCCGACCCGATAGGCTGGTTTGGTTCGGTCTACCAATCCAAAAGTTTTTAAGGCTTAAAACTCGTTTCCGGAGTCCAAATAATTCACCGAAAAATACCACATGTCCGGTGTTCCAGTTTACACCATAAATTATTATTTCCATAATATTTTAACATCAATAAACTGCATTCAAAAATCTTTAACTCACAATCACCTTGGTTCTTCCTCCAGAAAATACCGAAAATTCGGGAAAAATTGTGTTAAAAATTACTCTGAAAATTAGGGTGTTTACAAGAATCCAACCACCAATCATCAGAATGGTAAGAGAGGTTAATAAAGGGTTAAAAGCTTACAGACCTGAAGGAACTCGAAGAACCTTTGTGAAGCATGTTTGCTTCTGGTCTAACTGAGCCCTTTCCTTTGTAGGAGGTCTAGACAGCTTCCTTCTTCCTATGGTAGCAGTTGGTGGCCATATGGTTTGTTTTACCACACACAAAACAAAATCTCTTTTGATCCTGAGTCTGACTATAGTTTCTAGGATTTTGGTTTTGGTGATGATGGTTTTGGTGGTTAGGCTGAAAGTTTTTCTTCTTCTTGAAGAAATTCTTTTTGGATTTATAAGAAAAATTAGATTTGGGTTTTCCTTGGCCTTCTACAAGGTTTACCTTAGCTTTAGATTCAGTCTTAGGCTTATACCTCAATCTAATTTGTTCTTCGGTTCTAATTTTCTTTAGGACTTGATTGTAGGTAAGATCTCCTTGTGTATGGATAAGTTCCTTAGAAATATCAGACCAAGAGGGAGGTAACTTGTCTATTAGGCATGCTATTTTATGCTCATTGGAGAAAGATGTCCCTTTGGCTTGAATATGCCTAAGGTATTCTTGGAATTCATGGAGCTGGTCATTCATAGGCTTGTTATCTACCATGAAATACCTATTAAAGGTTGAAGAATTAAACCTTTCTATTCCGGCATCATCACAACCGTATTCATCTTCCAAGGCTTTCCAAAGTTCTTTAGCGCTCTTGTATTCAAAAAATATATCATACAAGGATTCAGATAGTGCGCTTAGAATTCTATGAAAGCAGTGGAAGTCTATCTCTTTAGGGGTTTTTGGTTTCGAGGAGGTGGACACTCCTATGTCAAACTCAGTATCATCAGAATCATTTGTGATGGGTGTGGACCCATCAATGGCAGAAATAAGTCCTAAGGTCGTGAGCCAAAATTTTATTTGGCTCTGCCATCTTTTAAAGTATGAGCCATCAAACTTAGCAGGTTTTGCAGTAGAGGATTCCTCCTTACCAGTCATGATTGCAGTCTGAAAAATATAAATTTATTTAATAACAATGTCTAAGATAATAGTTTAGGTGGTATTTGCTAATCAATCTTAAAATCTTTAGTTTTTCAAGTGTTGATCAACTCAGGTTAGCTGTAGGGGCCGGTTCCCAGCTAGCGGCGGTCCGAAGACTCTTAAGTACCGTGTCGCTTAGGGATATTTACACCCGGTTGACAGAAGGACCCTTTCGGCTTGTGCCCGAGTTTGTCTCTACTTTGAAACTTTAGATTTGAAGATTTTATTTGCAATTTCTTTTTTACTAAACTATTTTCTTTTGGTCCTAGATTGCTACAAAATATTAAGCAAATTGAAATTTGTAGAAGTTTTGTAGCAATTGAAATTTCTAGAAGTTTTGTAGCAATTGAAATTTCTAGAAGTTTTAGCAGCAATTGTATATTAAAAATATTAAGCAATTGACAAAATGGAAGTTTTGTAGCAATTGAAATTTCTAGAGGTTTTAGCAGCAATTGTATATTAAAAATATTAAGCAATTGACAAAATGGTATATTAAGCAATTTTTTCCAGAAGTTTCACGAAGACCAAGACTTGCATAGATTTACGTCAGTATAGTAAGCAGTAACTAATGGTATATATATGCAGGAGATTCACAACAGTATAGTAAGCAATTTTTCTTTTCTTTAATTTTTTTTCTCTTTAGCAGTGAAAAAACTAATGGTATATTAAAAAAATTTCAGAAGTATTCTAGCAAGTTTTAGATAATCAACTCTTAGATTGTTAGAAAATATTGTCGTTTTCTTATTGAAAAACTTGTGAATAAAATGAAAATAAAATTGAACTGATGTTACCGGCCTCTGGGGAAGTCGTGCACGAAGCACTGCCCTAAGAGTTGATTCGGGATCTGTGTACAGACGTTCCCGAAGCTCCTAGTGGTAAAACCCCCGCACTACCGGTATCTCGTCGTCGCATACGACTTGGAGAGAATGACCAGAACTTAGCTCTGCCCAGAGCTTGGAGATGAGGACGAAGAATTGAGTGAACAATCTGTTGGCAGCAATTTTTCGGAGAGAAAGATTTCTGATCTTTTACAAAGAAAAACAGACAAATATATAATACTAAAATGTAACGATCTGAATTAATTTTTCTATTAATTCAGCCGTTACACAGGAGAAATAAATAATGAACCTGGACACAAAAATTATAACGGTTCAAAAACAGTTTGTAACGGAAGAAATTAATTTTTCAACGTTAAGAAAATTAAATAAAAATTAAAGAGGAGCAAAAAGAATTTTATGGTCCCAGTCCGAACCCGAAGAGGAAATCGAATCGGCATTCGCGTCCGAACCCGAAGAGGAAATCGAATCGGCATTCGGCGCCCGCAGATGTGGACCCGCACCCGTTACGCGCGCCAAACCGAGCCGATTGGGGCCGGACGGCGACGGCGCGCGCGTGTGGCCCAAGGGGTTCCCCACACAACAACTTAAGGGAGCAAAGAAGAGAAACTAATATATGTACACAAGAAAGCTTTGGCCCATCCGATGTGGGACTAAAGAAAGGAAGGAGCTTGAGCTTTTGCAAGCAAAGCAAAACCAACAGATAGAAGGTTAACAAAGTAGCTAATTGTGCAAACATCTGGAAGTTCATGGTAGCAGCTCAATGCAAAAAAAAAAAAAGAAAAAAATTATATTGTAAAATCTCTATAATTAATTATCTATCATATGAAAGTTGAGGATATTAATCTTGCTAATTTGCTTTAACTTTTCAAATTATTGTTATTTATTTATTTGCAAAAAAAAAAAAATGAAATTGTCATTTAAAGGCAGTCAAATATGGACAGCTGTGCAATTGCCAGTCGTTTTCTTCGTACGCGAGCTCTAAAGACTTTATTACAACACAACAGAAAGTTTGCAATCGATTTATAATATGTGGGCCTTTTTTTTTCCTCACGGGTTCACAACTAGAAACTCTTTCTCTTATTGGGTTCGGGTCCAGTAGAGTTTCTAGCCTGTCGGATATGGGTAGCTATACCCGGATCCGGACCCATAGTCTGATCCGTGAAAACCAATAAAATGAATTTTGTGATACACATAATTGGTACTAATAATTGAACGTCTATAGTTGGGTAAACTCCGGGTAAGTGCATGCATGACAGATTTTGCGTTGCATGTTCGGAGAAAGTCAATCACCTGCGAACTAATTTTCGTAGGTTACACTAATTTGCTGGTTCTCGAAAAGCCAAAAAAATAAAAAGCAACAACATTAATATTTGTATTTCAATAATATAGTTGTATATATTTAAACTTGCAAATCTTATAAAAAGTAAAAAAAATTTAAAGCTGATGCATAATTGTCATACAAAATATCATAGACCTAAAATTCTATGCATAAATAACTTATAATCTAATTTATGAAATATATGACCTAAAATAATACCAACCCCTCCCTCCCAGATTGTCAAACCTTACCAAGTTGGAATTATCTGTCATCGATGTCAGCGAAAGTAATTATCTCGCATGTAGATTAGATGTTAAGCTTTATCTCAGCTCCGTGGACTAGGTATACACGCTGATTACTGCTCCAAAAGAGAAGTCAATTAGTCCTGGAGAGAATGCTAAAGCGATAATTTTTAGCGTCGACATCACCATATAGATTTGAAGAATGAGTATCTCATTGTAGAAGATCCAAAACTTTGTTGGAATCCTGAAGGATATATATGACCATAAGAAAGAAGTAATCCTCCCAGCAACGATGAATGAATGTAACAATCTTCGATACCAAGACTTTCAAGATGGTATCTGCATACAACTCAGTCATGTTCAACATTGTATCAAGGCTTGAGTTGTGTGAAAAATCGGTTACTTAGGAGCAAATGATCGACAATATCCTCTGTATATTCCATGCAACAAAAGTATTGTAATGTCAAGTTCCGTGCGGTACATTATGTTGACTTGTTGGCTCGAAACGTTTAGTTGGACTTGGATTCATGTGGAGGAGAGAGGGTTAACCTCAAATGTAAAAAAAAAGTTCAAAATTTTGTTAAATAAAGTTCGCTACATCAAAAATTTGTTGTTCCTCTACCATGGCTTCTCTCTTTGTATCCAATCATCAAAAAATAAAAATTATGGAAAAAAAAAAGTGAAATATGATGTAAATATATATAGAAATTAAAAATTAAAAATTTTGGAGGAAACAAAACATTAAATTGATGAAGAAATTTTTTTTTAAAAAATTTAACTCGGAAGCAAAAATTCAGTGGGTGCAACCAACTCCACTTGTCCCCATATAGATCCGTCTGTGCGGAAGAATCATTTTAGAGTCTTTATGATCGGAACGAAAGACAATTCGTCAAATGGCTGGCTCATAAAAAGTACACGGTAAAACTCTACGACTGTATTTGATTGGACTTTTTTTCCATGAAATTTTTTGTATCACAATTTTTTCACCAGTTGTATTGTTTGATAGTTTATATTTTTAATGGAATTATTTCTCAAAAAATTATCGTTTTCATATTTTTCTACAAAATGGTGGAAAATGTTACTTACCCAACCAATAGAAAAATATTATTTTTCATTAAAAATGATATTTTTCGTAAAAAATAATGACAATCAAACACCAAATTAAGTTTTTCATAAATTTATTTTTAAAATTCCATAAAAAGAACTTTTTTAGAAAAATAATTTCGTGAAATTAAATTATTATTTTTTACATATTTTTAACCTTGTAATCAAACACACTCAACAATTAATTATCATATGAAAGTTGAGGATATTAATCTTGCTAATGTGCTTTAATTCTTCAAAAATATTCTTATTATTATTCTTTTTTATTATTTATTTGCAAAAAGAGTAAAATTGTCAATGTGAAGGCAGTCAAATATGGACAGCTCTGCAATAGCCACTCGTTTTCTTCCTACGCGAGCTCTAAAGACTTTCCAAACAACACGTAAAGTTCTCAATCGATTTATAATATGTGGGCCAACAATTCTTTTTCTCCCACGGGTTCACAACTAGAAACCCTTTCTCTTATTGGGTTCGGGTTCGGATTCGGATTCGGATTCAGATCCGGTATAGTTTCTAAGTCGGTCGGATATGGATAGCTTAGCTATATGTACACTCGTTTTGTAATGATAAATATAAATGTTGTTCAAAAATAAAAATCAATAAATATATGTTCGGCAGAAAATAAATTTTGACCCGGATAGAATTTAAGGGGAAAAAAAAACATGAATAATAAATGCTAAATTTCAACTTGATACCCTCAACTATTCTAGTTTCCAACATGACACCCTCAACTTTAACATTAGACAACTTAATACCTCAACTATAATTGTATAACTTAATATTTTAACAGTTAAAAAAAATCAAAAATGATAAAAGTATCGTCCTTATCAGGGCCAGCCCTGAGCACATGGGGGTGCGAAACGAACTTTCAAAATGAGACCCCTTATACATAATGTAAAAAAAAAAAAAAAAAGTAAATAAAAAAGTGTCTCCACCAAAATTTGAACCAGGAATCTATTATGTGCAAGTCTAACATAATAACCACTACACCCTAATTGTTTTATGATAAAGAAGGCCCATGGTACTTAATATTTCTATTTTCGGTACAAAATTATTTATATATTTAAACTAAATTTTTTGGAAACTCCTAGGCCATGGGGTCCTGGGCGGTCGCAATGGCTGCCTTGGGCTAGGACCGGCCATTCTCCTCATTCGTGATCAATTCAAATACTCCAAAAAGAAAATAAAGATAATTTGGTGAAAAAATTATTATTTATTTTGTTAAAATAGAAAAAATTAACCCCCTAGTAGAGGGTATCAACTTAGGATATCAAATTGAAAAACTTGAATAGTTGAGGGTAGTTGATTGGTATGATATTAAGGATGTGTTTGATTGCAAGATGGAAAATAAATTACTTCCACGAAAATAATTTACTAGAAAAAATTTCATGGAATTAAAAAAAAAATATGAAAATTTTATTTGGATGTTTGTTTATCATTATTTTCCACAGAAAATAGTTATTTTCTATGAAAAATAATATTTTTTTATGAGTTGTGCCAATTTTATTTTCTACCATTTTGTAGGAAAGTATAAAAAATACAGTTTTTGAACAATAATTCTATGGAAAATATAAGCTATCAAATACTATAATTTGTGAAAAAATTGAGATGGTTTATTTTTCATGTAAAATAAAAAAGTCCAATTGTCACGTCCTAGTCCCAAAATACGTAGGATTAGGAATACGTAAGCATGCCAACCGTATGTATATGGAGACTCCAATATATGAAAACCATAACACATACATACGCTGTATTATGAACAATAATTTACAAGTGGTATATATATTTGTCGCAAGTCACAGGGCATAACAAAATATCATTCACAAAAATCATAAAGAAATGAATAACCAATCAACTATATAACTGAATCAAGTATAAGATGCTGGATAAGAACAAGTAGTTGGGTGGAGACAAATCCACTACCGAACTAGAATATAAGAAAAACAAAATAAGTACATCAACTAATGATCAGAGAGGCTCAAAGAGAAGACCTCCTCGAAAGATAACGAAGTAGCAAGTCATGATCTATGCTCCTACAAATAGTCATGATCACCTACACCTGAAAAGGGACCAGATCCTCAGAGGGACATAACAAGATACATAGAAGCATGCCAATAAAGTACTGAAAATAAACATCCAATGGGTCGCCTAACCGTCTATGTGAATGCACTTTGAGAACAACTTTCCAACACGTAGGCCTGGCCAAAATGGGATTGGCATAATTATCTTGGAGAATCAGGGGCCTAAAAAGCATGACGTCTTTTGAACCTCAGAGGCCGCCTGATAATAATAATAATATAGGGGTCATCATGACCGCGCATCTCCGGCGGAGAGTACGGGTTACACAAGAAAAGTGCAAAGGAGCCCAAACGTCTTACTCATTGTCCTCCCCACCCCATGCTCTAAGTATGTCATATCCATGACACGATGGTACCTCTAATAACTGCTAAGTCTTCTAGCATGCAAATTCTATCGGCAGTTATTCCCTATCGCACGTCCCATACGTACATGTGGCCAATCCGTCACGCAAGTCCGTGTTCTATATGAGACTCACACTCGTGTAACAACTGTGTCATGGCCAACAAAATATAAGGATGCCACGTGATAATGGGTTGGTCTCATAAAGCTAGATCAACATGCATAATATATAATAAAAATAAAGTACGACGCCACCGTCGTTGCACCCAAGTTATTCTTGGATGCGCAGTTTATATATAGCAGTTAAAATATATGAACTAAATAACAAAAATAAAATACATGCATCATATGAAATATAAATTACAGTACAATGATAAGGTATACTTGCCTGGCAAGCAATCTGCGTAGTGTAAGCGTCTAGACGTCAAGCACACAAGATCAGAAACTATGGCCTCTGAGTAAACGTCTCCGGATGTTGAAATAAATATCACCAACGTTTCCGGAATAAGCGAGATAGCTAAAAAATACTGACCTTTCGTCCAATTTGGACACAGGGCAAAACGGTAATTTCGGATCAAAACGGATCCACATGTGGACCACTTTGTATCGATATCCGTGCCAGAGGTAAAGGTCTCTAAATGGAAAAAATTATAGGTCAAATAAATTCTAAACGTCAATACGAACTCAATAGTATGTCCAATTTTGAATTCCGGTGAGCCGAACACAAATTCGCCCTTAAAGTCAACCGTGGGGCCCGCAAATATGCAGCTTGGTCAACTGTCTCGGAACCGCGTAAAACTTGGGTCACAGTACCAGCCTGATACCACGAATCCAATGGCGCAAGTTTCGTCCCATTCCGACGAGCGTACACAAAATGACGAGATATTTTGCAAAAATTGCGACACGGAAATTTTTTACGGATATGGATTGATTCCGACGCGCACACACGTCTGAATCAGCTTCCGCGAAAGACCACATGTCAGGATATACCATACACGCCTTTCGATGTAATTGGTATCCGACGAAGCGGTCCTGTTTGGCGGGGCGCACTCCTTATCACAAAATTTTAGTTTTACAATATCAAGTTTTTGGTCTTTTTGGAGGCCGAATAATTTAACGAATAAAATAAATTAATAAAAAGTAAAAGAACAGTTAAATTCTCGGTTATGTTAAGAAGAAAACCCTTCAATTAGATTTTAAAAATATTAAACAGGTTGGTGGCAAATTAGGCATGAACGTGGGGGTTTGGGTTGAAGTTTCTGGACTATTTTGGTCAGTTTTTCGGCCATTTTCGGTCGAATTTTCGACCAATATAGGGCACGAAAACTCGTCCCGCTTGAATAAAAATTCTAGAGGGTTAGGTTATGAACGTACACGGATAAACCGGTCGAGAAAAGGACGAGAGATGAGGGAGATATGTTACCTTGAAGAGGGGGCTCGAGACTGCGGCTGTTGTGCACGCGCACGGTGCGCACGCGGACGACGGCTGCAGCTGCGGCGCGGGGCGGCGGCCGGAGGTCGACGCTGGGGCGGCTGAGGTCGCCGACGGTCGGTCGTCGGGTAGCTAGGGTTAGGGTTAGGGTTTAGGTTTATGTTTGTATATGTATGTATATATAGAGGGAGAGAGAGAGGGCCGCGGGTCGTGGGCTGCTGGGTAGGGGGATTAGGTTTCTGTGGGTTCTGGGGATGTTTGGGATGGGGATTAGTATTAAGGAAAGGTTAGGGTTTAGGTTAGTTATAGGATTAATAGTTAGATTTCTAGTTATATTATTATTTCTTTTCTTTTTCTTTCTTTCTTTTTTCTTTTCTTCTTCTTCTTCTTCTTCTTCTTCTTCTTCTTATTATTATCTATTATCTATTATTATTATTATTATTAACTATATATTTATTAACATATATTCACATATATAGATGAGGAAAAAATCCAAAAATAATATCGCACACAAAATAAATTCTAGAAAATTACTTTGTAAAGTTTTAATAAAATACTACATCCAAAATAATTTATAAAATATTTTATAATTAATAATTAGATATTTATTTAGTTGTATAAATTAAATAATTGTATTATCTAATTAACTAAGTAAATAATTAAATGATTATCCATAAAATAGGTTAATAGTAAATAATATGCACATCTATAAAAAAGAAAAAATGCCTAACTTGACACGGGAATTATGGGATGCTAATGTAGAAAAGTTAGAATTAGAAAATAACCACAGTTAAATTATGTATATAAATTATCTAAATATTTAGCACATAATCTATGGTTGTTACACTAATGTCATACTAATATCAAGGGATCGAATTTCTGTGCCACGAAAAGATCCTACAGGTAGTGTCTCATGTGTAGGCTACTTCCTATGAAGAGAGATACAGATTTTGGGGCCATTCTATATTATTAATGTCCAAACTATGGTGAAGTGACATAATAAAATCATTGGATTTTAATTAATTAAAAGAAAGTCTAAAACAAATACATGAAATACAAAATACATATTTTTGGGTGAGGGAGTTTACACCAATGGTTAGAATAAACGTAGAAGAAGGAAGAAGAAAATAGGAGAGCAGATCTCTTATTAGTGTAATCTCATATTGGGAGGCAAATGCCTTATTTATACAACCAAATAAAGGTGTAATACTAATCTCTAACCAATGTGGGACTAAAATACAAAGTAAAAATCCAACCCTTTAGTAACCCACGTTATAACACTCCCCATTTGGATGACCACCATCTGTAAGCCTATTGCCTCGTTAAAACTTTACCAAAAAATCCATTAGAACAAAGCCTGTGCGAAAGAAAAGAGTACAATCTTTATGATGACTTAGATAGGTGTTGGACACGCTTCATGTTGCCTCATTAAAATCTTGTCAGGAAAAATCCAATGAAAAAAAATCCATGACTAAGAAAAAAGAGTACAACGTGTTATAGTCCATACAAAATGTATCTCCCCCTGAAAATTATCACTCCTCTTGATGATTTTGACCCTGAACAGTCAGTTGATGAAGACGTCGTATTCCAATTCCATGAACTAGTTTCTGAAAAGTTGACTTTGGCAACAATTTGGTGAACAAGTCTGCAAGATTATCACTTGAGCGAACTTGCTAGACGTCAATATCAAAGTTCTTCTGAAGCTCATGAGAATAGAAAAACTTCGGTGAGATGTGCTTGCTCCTATCTCCTTTAATGAATCCACCTTGAATTTGTGCAATACATGTTGCATTATCCTCATGAATAACAGTTGGAGTATTTGTGGTAGGGAAAAGGTGACCGGAGCTACGAATGTGTTGAATCAACAATCTCAGCCAAATGCATTCTCTACTTGCTTCATGGAGAGCCAATTTTTATGAGTGATTTGAGGAGGTAGCAACCATTGTCTGTTTTGTTAAACGCCAAGAAATAGCTGCATTGATATTAAGAAACACATATCCAGTTTGTGAACAACTTTTATGGGGATCAGATAAATAACCCGAATCTGTAAAGCCAACTTGATTCACGATATCATATAAACCACAATGACATGTCGGTAGTTCCATGAAGATATCTCATCACATGTTTAATGCCATTCCAATGTCTGCAAGTTGGTGCCGAGCTATATCTAACCAACAGATTGACAGAGAATGATATGTTTGGCCTTGTACATTGTGATAGATACATTAATGCCCCAATGACACTAAGGTACGGTACCTCAGGTTCGAACATCATTTTATTGTCGTCCTTAGGACGATATGGATATTTATTGATATCTAATGATGTTCATGGTATGTTTCGAACAATGATTATGTTCAAGATGTCTTTCAAAAATATCACATATGGTATGCTTCGAACAATGATGTTCCAGAAGTCTTATATTTATAGACCAAAAAATTTATGTTCATGGTCATCAGATCTCTGCTGGTTTTGATCTGAATGTATTAACATATATAAGAAATGAATAAAGAATAACTCCAACGTTCTCTCCGAGAGATCTATATGCGATTAACATCGGAGTGCTATCAGAGTTAACTAAAATAAGTGAGATGAATGGATAAAAATTATTCTTTTTGTCCTAGCAGTATGCCAAGAAATGTATAAACATAAACATCAGGCGGCGCCTAGGATATGCATATGCAGAAAAAACTAAACATAAATAATCATACCTATTATCGAAGTGGAGAATCTGCAAATGACTGTTTCACTGAGATGCTCTCGCTTATTTACTCCCGTTAGAGCTTCGTGCTGATAACGTGTTAGAATAAACGTAGAAGAAAGAAAAAAAAAGGAGATAAGATATTTTATTAGTGTAATCTTATAGTGGGAGGCAAAAATCTTATTTATATAACCCAATGAAGATGTAATACTAATATCTAATCAATGTTGCGAAATGAAAATCCAACTCTTTAGCAACCTTTCATTATAACACCAATCAAATACAGCCTAAAATTAAAGCATAAAGTATTCAAACCCGAATTGGGTCCTGATTCGGATCCAAACCCGAGCTGCTCTCGGATTTTGATCGGGTCCGGGTTAACAATTGGATTCCATCGATGTTCGACATTGACAGCTGCCAGATCATCATGCATCCTCACTCGTTATTATCATCTCTAATTAATTAAATCTTCTAATATTAGTCTATTTCTCCACTCCATTATTCAGTTCCATACACATCACCTTCGGCTTCCACTATATATATTCCAAACCCAAACAAAAAACAACGTCACATTCGACAGGGAACAAACTTCTTTCTTCTTCTTCTCGATGGCGTGCCAGTTCTTGACACCATTACTCCTCTTCGCCGCCTTCTTCGTCGCTGCCGCGACGTTCGACACCGTCCCGACCACAGCCTTCGACGAGGGCTACACCCCGCTCTTCGGGGACAACAACGTCGTCAAGTCGCGCGACGGGAGGAGCGTCGACCTCGTCCTCAACCGCTGGTCCGGTGAGTACATACATATTTCGGAAAATATAGGGAGATGCTTAAGTGCGAGAATTTCGATCCCTTCTCCTGATCTCGATGTGTATATGTACTAAAGTGATTGGGTTTGTTTTAATTCGATCTTCAGGGTCGGGGTTCATATCGTCGGACCTCTACAGTCACGGCCTCTTCAGCGCCTCCATCAAGCTGCCGTCCGACTACACAGCAGGCGTTGTGGTCGCCTTCTACGTCAGTATTTTCTTCCTTCCGTTCTATAATGCACACAGAATTAGATGATGATAAATATTGTCGGTTAAATTTGTTTGAATTAGAAATCGATCAGCTGCAACAATAATTTAGTGGGAAAAAAAACATAATTTATACTGAAATATTTTGGACAATTTAAGTAGGACTATTTGATATTACTCCATTCTTAGATTAGCTATATTGATATTACTTCTTTTAGCTCAAAAAATTAAAAATATCTTTCTGAAAATGTCGTTAAAAATTTGAAAGTGTCGTTAATGATTTTTGAAAATGTCGTTAAATTTTTTTAACACACTAGCCTATTTAAGTATTAGTACACGAGAGATCAGTTGGTTGTATAATTTTCAGTAATAGAAGGATAGTTCAAAAAAAAAAAAAAACATATATAGTCCATATATATATATATATATATATATATATATATATATATATATATATATATATATATATATATATATATATATATATATTTGATATAAGTACTAGTATTAAATGTTATTCAATGGGAAAACTTTTGATTAAGTCCAAATTTAATGCTTCTGGGGAGTTTATTGTTAAGACTTTGTAGTTTGGAGAGTCGTTCACGTTACTACGTCTAGAATATATGGGTATGGTTTGTTTGTTCAACTGTCCAATATGTCACATTGAAGTTTGTTCAACAAGAAAGTTTCGGAATATCATAATATGGGTCAATGCTTCTTAATGATTTGATAATATTACTTACTTAATTAGTGATTGGTCGATGAATATGTTTTATTAAAAATAAAATAAAATTGTGTAGACATCGAATGGGGACATATTTGAGAAGACACATGATGAGCTGGACTTCGAGTTCTTGGGCAACATCAGGGGGAGGCAGTGGAGGGTCCAGACCAACGTCTACGGCAACGGCAGCACCAGCCGCGGCCGCGAGGAGCGGTACCTCCTGCCGTTCGACCCGACGGAGGAGGCTCATCGGTACTCCATTCTCTGGACGGCAGAAAATATCATGTGAGTGATATGATCGTAAAATTGTGTGTCAATTTAGCTGTAGTTTTACTCGAACGACCAACTTAAGACTTCACTACAAGATTCACATTATTGGTATCGAAATCGGTATCGTACCCTTCCTATAAAGACTGGTATCAACAATATCGACAATTTTGAATTGTAGTATCAAAATTTTTTTTTAATCGAAAAATAACTAATTATTTAAATTTTGTAAAAAAATTGTTTATACATTTAGACATAATTTTAAGTATTATATGTGTTGTTTCTGTAGTTTTGAAATACAATGAAATAATAGTCACCTTTACCAACTTGTGATAAATAATTTTTTTTCTATTTACATACTTTTACAATCTTATTGTACTTTTACACTCTTTTTAGTGGTCTTTTTAAATCAATTTTCTCTACCGAATCGACTGAAAAAGAGGCCTCCAACGTCGGTATCGATCAGTATCGATAGCGGTCGATATCGAATCGGAACATTCTAAAAATTGTATCGGTATCGACCGTATCGAATAGGTATCGACCAATACTGCAAACTATGCTTCAACATTGTAAACTCATGCAATAACTCTCTCTCTATATATATATAATTAACCTAATATTAGGGTTTTGTGTCTTATTTCTTTCTCTTCGTCTCGTTTCAGCTTCTACATCGACGAAATTCCGATCCGAGAGGTCCTTCGGAGCGACGCCATGGGCGGGGACTACCCGTCGAAGCCGATGTCCCTCTACGCCACCATATGGGATGGGTCGACGTGGGCAACAGAAGGCGGGAAGTACAAGGCCAACTACAAGTATGCCCCTTTCGTCTCCGAGTTCTCGAACCTCATCCTCCGGGGTTGCCGCACCAGGCTCCTCCAGGACTACCCGTCGGCCGAGGGGTGCGTCGAGTCCGACGCAGAGCTTGCGGCGGCCGAATTCTCAGCAATGACGCCCGCGAAGAGGATGGCGATGTGTAGCTTCAGGGAGCGGTACATGACCTACTCCTTCTGCTACGACGTGCAGAGGTACTCGGTCCCATTTCCCGATTGCGACGTCGTTCCTTCGGAGCAGGAGAAGTTCTGGAAGTCCGGGAATGTGAAGGTCAAGTTGGAGAGGTTCGGTCGGATCAGGAGGCGGTCGAAGCGGCGGAGCAGGGCACCGATGAGGGTGGAGGACGGGAGACAAGCTCGAGTTTAATGGTGCATGCATGCATGGTGAAAGTGGAGAAATTATTTATTGAGCCAGACTCATCGAGTAATTTGATTCTTCTCCATGCAGTGGCAGGAATAGTCCTCATTTTTCTGCCTATCAAGTAAAGGAGAATCAAAGATGCTCGGTGAGTCCGCCTCATTGAATAATTTCTAAGGAAAGTGAAGGATGATTAATTGTTTGTTAAGTTAATTTGGTGGTGTCCATATGTAGATCGACATATATATGTATGTTTCTGTGTACAGTAGTACATTTTGTGGAATTAATTTGTTCGTGAATTAATATAAATTATGAGAGGTACGTTTCGTAATAGGAATCAATTGAGAAATGATGCATCATGTATTTAATTCAATATATCCAATTTGTTATTCTATACTTCCTTTCGGAACAACTGTTTGTTCATGAACTAAAATCTGTCGTTATCTAAGGTTAATTTGTTGGAAGAATTATTTGTATTTTGTTGGTGATAATCTTGTTAGTTGGTTGTTTAGATTGATAATCTTGTTAGTTTGATAATCTTGTTATTTTGTTTAGATTGATAAGTTGTTTTGTTTGTTGAAACAACTTTGATATATCTTTTTTTTAGTCTATCTCTTTACATCAAATGTTCAACTATATATAGCTACCATTTCATTCAATAAAAAATCATCAAGTCTATTCATCCTCCACAAAACTTGTGTCATGTTTCCTCTTTACTGGACTATTTTACTACATTTGGTATCAGAGCTCGGGTTGAGAAACAGAGAAGCTATGGAGTCGTCGAAGATCACATTCCAATATCCAATGCTCACGAAGAGCAACTATGGAGCATGGGCGATCAAGATGAAGGTGTATATGCAAGCCCAAGGAGTATGGGACGCCATTGCACCTATCGACCCGAAGGTGACGGTTGAAGCAAAGAAAGATAAGATGGCCCTTTCTGCCATCTATCAAGCGATCCCGGAGGAGACACTGCTTCTACTGGCCGAAAAGAAGACGGCTAAAGAGGCGTGAAAAATGTTACAAACAATGCACATGGGCGCCGAGCGCGTCCGGGAGGCAAAGGTCCAGACTCTAAAGAATGAGTTTGAGACTCTCCGCATGAAGGAGGCAGAAACGATTGACGACTTTGCCATGAAGTTGACAACTATGGTCAACAAGATCCGTGCATTGGGCGAAAAGGTAGACGAGACCTATGTCGTGAAGAAATTTCTTCGGGTAGTGCCATCGAAGTTTCTACAGATCGTATCAACGATCGAACAGTTCTGTGACCTTAAAACGATGACCATAGAGGAGCTCATCGGCCGTCTAAAGACACACGAGGAACGGTTGCGCGGTACTAGTAACAACGGTGAGGATCAAGTCATGTTGTCTAGAGCCGAGTGGAAGGCGCGAGATACAAAAGCATCAGGCGAAGGATCTGCTGGT
This sequence comes from Iris macrosiphon, assembly GCA_036927795.1. Classification (NCBI taxonomy): domain Eukaryota; kingdom Viridiplantae; phylum Streptophyta; class Magnoliopsida; order Asparagales; family Iridaceae; genus Iris; species Iris macrosiphon. Next base: position 19,690,959 of record JAYESA010000002.1, on the reverse strand, counting down.
GAGTGGCGACATGGTAATGACACTCGAGGCCGTGGTCATTGTCGCGGGCGTGGCCGAAGTCATGGACGAAGCAATGGCGACCACGGGACCGCTGGACGAAGCAATGGCGACCACGGGACGGCTCTCAATTACCGTGGAAGAAGGTTCGACAAGACCAAGGTACAGTGCTACAATTGTCAAAGTTATGGGCACTTCGCCTCTGAATGTCGTTCTAACAAGAAGGAAAGGGCTCACCTAGCCGAGAAAATAGAAGACGATGAACCAACACTTCTCATGGCCATGCTTCATGAGGAAAAAGTGCAAATCCATGAAGAGAAGGTGCAACAAAGATTAAAAGGCGACGAGAAGGACGAGAACCACCTATGGTATCTTGACACATGGGCTACCAATCACATGACGAGATATAGAAAGAATTTCACCGAGCTTGATACATCAGTAAGAGGTAAGGTGCGATTCGGAGATGGGTTTGTTGTTGACATTTGTGGTCGTGGTGATGTGTTATTCAAATGCCAAAATGAAGAACATAAGGTCCTGACCGGCGTATACTACATTCCAAAGCTCCACACCAACATTGCAAGCTTAGGACAACTTGATGAATAAGGATGCAAGATGATCATGGAAGGCGGGTGGTCTTATGCATGTTCGACCGACAAAGGCGGCTAATTACGAAGGTGAAACAGTCGAGTAACCGGTTGTATATTCTCAACCTGAGTCTAACTCAACCGGTGTTCTTGCTAACAAGATACAATGAGGATGCATGGTTGTGGCATGCACGGTACGGGCACCTAAACTTCCAGTCATTGCAAAATATGACGCAAAACAAGATGGTAGAGGGAATGCCGCCTATTGAGCACGTTGACCAGCTATGCGAGGGATGTATGGTAGGCAAACAACGACGTGCACCATTCCCTCAGGAGTCATCGTATCGGGCAGAGAAGCCACTCCAGCTCGTACATGGGGATTTATGTGGGCCAATCTCTCCAGCAACTCCGGGAGGTAAAAGATATTTTCTTCTACTTGTTGATGATTTTACTCGATATATGTGGGTAAATTTTCTCAGAAACAAAGATGAGGCATTGAGTTCTTTCAAGAAAATAAAAGCAAATACCGAAATGGAGGTGGATCGCAAGTTGAAGGGGCTCCAAACCGACATAGGTGGAAAATTCACATCAAAGGAGTTTAGCCGCTATTGTGAGGACCTGGGAATTAAAAGGTTTCTTACCACACCATATACTCCACAGCAAAATGGTGTGGTCAAACGAAGAAATCAAACCGTCCTTGCTATGGCACGGAGTCTTCTAAAAAGCAAGAAGGTGCCCAGAATCTTTTGGGGAGAAGAAGTGGCGACGGCCGTACATCTTCTTAACCGGGCGGCGACGCAAAGTCTGGTAGGAAGACTCCATATAAGGCTTGGTATCTCAAGAAACCAAAGGTGCATCATTTCTGAACTTTTGGTTGAGTAGCGCACGTGAAAACTGTGATGTCACATCTCAAGAAGTTAGCAGATAAGAGCACTCAAATGGTGTTCCTTGGCTATGAAACTGGATCCAAGGCCTATCGAGTTTATGACCCAGTTGCGAAGAAGTTGCATGTAAGCCGGGATGTGGTATTCCAGGAAGAGAAAGAGTGGAATTGGGACTCGGCACCAGGGGACTGTCCTACCTCGGAGAACACATTCATCGTGCTACTTGAGAAGCATGGCATCACATGAGATGAGGAAGACAGTGACAATTGTAACGCCCCGCTCCAAACGGTTACTTAAGAAACACTACGCTGCTTCGACTCGGTTGAGAATCGAGTCTCGGAGAAACCTTACCGCCAGATCAACACGGACGAAGTGCAATGAACCCTTCGAATTAATCGAGCGGCTTCTATTGAAATAAGTCCAAGAGTTTTATTGGTTGCTTTGCTTCTTGGTTTTGTGTTGCTTTGTATTTTGAGTTGCTTTCGATGACTTGGTTTTCATGATTTTGCTTTCTCGCTTGCGCTTTCATTTCGAATCGTAAGGGAAAGAGATTGAAGTATGCTAACCAAGTATTATTGCATTTTCAGGACGCATAACCAAAGAGTGAACGTCGCTTAGGCTTCCCCATCCTCTCGTTCGATTGATTCGGTGAGTGGCTTAGGCCCTTCGATGAATCTTTCAGTTCACATGCAAAATAAAAAGAATCTCTAGTTCACTAAATGTTGCCTCACTAAAAAGATAAGTTAAAAGATGGAACTGCATGCGAATGTACATAGAAGTTTCTGCTTTACTTCAATCGAATGTTGCCTCTTACTTGTTGCATCACTATATCGTGTATTTTACATTCATGATTAGTGTTTGTGTCAAGTGTAAAAGAAGAAGAGAAGATGGGTCTAGTAGTTCGCCCTAACGTCCGGTCCTACGGGATCTTGGGGGGTGTGGCTATTAGATTGTTATATGCTTGCTAAAGATGTGCATCCTAAGAGTCGGTTTATAAATATTTGCTTGCCATGCATGGGTCTCGGACAACTTGTGCACAAGGTATAATAGTCTCTCGATCGGTTCCTGGGGCACTGGGAATCGGTCGGTCCGGAAGGGATTTGTGGGGACACCCTGACGTCCGGTCCTACGGGATCTTGGAGGGTGTTGTTGTCCAATAATGGGGAAACTCATGGACCGTCATATAGATAGGGCGCATGCTAGGTTTACCTTCTTGAATACCTATCATTTGTGACACCAGAAGATTGATACATAAGTTTATGCATATATACATATTGTGCCTAACTTGTGTGTCTGCTGCAGGGATAACCGATCGACCGTGGGTAAGAAATATCATATGCATATGCCATATATCGTCTATGTTTCCTTACATGAATTGTTAAAATGAAACTAGACAACCAGAAAGATCACCTAATAATGATAACTTCATATGCTTACTTAGTGTGGATTTCTAAGGTGAGTTCGGCCTCGGTCGCTCACCAGTACATGTGGCAGTACTGACCCACGTTTGTGGGCAAATATTCAGGTGCTGGAAGCGAGAGTTTGGCAAGCTTCCTGAATCTGAATCAGAGTGTGCGCACCCTTCCTTAGGACTGTGTTCGTGCTGCTTCTTTCGCTGCTTACCTCTCAAGTGGGCTACTTCCTCTTCTGCTAGATGTTCTGCTATTTTGGTCCTACTACAAGGACATTATGTAATGGGCGTTGTGGCTAGATTTTGGGAATGTGAAAAGAGTTGTAAGCCTTCTAAGGCATATTTTGTAACTCAGCCAAGCAAGCTCTTGTAATCAAATCTTCAAGTATTCAATGAAAGAAAGTATTTTGTGTGCTATCAAATATGTTCAACTTTGGTTCTCTACATTTACTCTGTGGCTATATATATATATTTTCGTCTCTCTTGTGTCTTGTGCAGGTACGTTGCCTGGTGCAAGCGCAACTTAGGCTTGCACGGCATCGCGCCCAAGCGAGGACGAATGGTTCCGTAGGGACCAAGCGAGGACGATCGGCCCTATGGGATCGGGGCACGACAGGTGGTATCAGAGCATGGCTTTACGTCCTTGGCCTCTTCAAATATCGTTTTCGAAAATGATATAAGTTTTCAAACGGTTTCAAAAGTCCCGAATTTCGAAAATAGATTTCAAATCTATAAGAAGTAAATCGAGAGTATGAAAGGTCCCTAAGAGTATGAAAACCCAACGTCCCATGCAATGAGTCCATAATACGTTATGAGACTAACGAAAGCTACTCTCTTTTGCAGCAAAGATGACAAAAACAGGTGCTGGTAACCCTGAGACATCGCGCGCAACGAGCGTGAGCGATGATCAAATCGATAGGCTGATTGTAATGTTTCAGAATCAGAATGATCGTCACGCTGCTCAACAAGAACGAGTTGAGGCTCAGCAGCAACGAGCAGATGCTAGAGCCTTAGCGCAACAGCAGCAGATTGAGTCCCTGGCTCAGATTGTGACATCACTTGTAGCACAGAGTGGTGCATCGGGAACCGCTACAACACCAATGACTGCCCCGACCATACCTCCTGTTGCAGGAGTAGCAGAGACTAACGAGCCTCCTCGTGCGGCCGGAAAGTCTACCTTTAAAGGTGTTGAGTTTCTGAAGTTGAACCCTCCGGAGTTCGAAGGAAGGACCACGCCGGATAGGGTGATGGACTGGATCGCAAAGATGGAGAGCTTGTTTAGCTTTGCTTCTGTACCTGCGAACAAGAGGGTGGCGTGTGCCGATATGCAGCTGCGGTTACGTGCACATGAATGGTGGGAAGTGAAGAAAGCAGATCTAGCCACCAAGCATCATGATGGTAGGATCACCTGGGGAATGTTCAAGGAAGCATTCCTTGCACATTATCTCCCGCCAGCGGTCAGGCAGAGAAAGGAAGACGAGTTTACCGAACTCAAGCAAGGGAACATGTCCGTCGAAGACTATGAGTCAGAATTTTCCAAACTTGCTAAGTTTGCTAGCTCGATGATCCCTGATGAGGGAGCCCGCACACATCGGTTCATAAAAGGCTTAAACGATAACCTAAGAAAAGATGTTATGAATCGGGAGTGCAAGACCTACATACAAGCCTTTGAAGCAGCAATACAGAATGAGCACTTCACTCCACAAAGTGCTCCGGAGAAGGCACCCGCTCCTCGAAACCCTCCTGCTAAACGATACCATAATGGTGAGAAAAAGTCTGATACGGAGAAACAGGTCGATGCGGATGAGAACCGCGGGAAAGTGTGCAGCTACTGTGGCCGTTCTGGTCACATAAAAGAAACTTGTTATGCTTTCAATAGGCTGTGTTTTAAGTGTGGGCAAGCTGGCCATGAAAAGCGAAATTGCCCGAAGAGGAGAGACTCTGAGAACCAAGGGGATGATGCATGGGTCCTGCTCGTGATCCAACTGATCAGTTACGAAGGCCAAGAGTTTATCAGTTGAATTTAGAGCGTGATAAGAGTGGACACGATGTTGGTGAGTCTGATTCCTTTGATCTCTTGGTGCATCGCATATCGCCTCTTTGACTTCTTAAGTTTCGGGATAAAACTTTTTCTCAGTGGGGTAGTATGTAACGCCCCGCTCCAAACGGTTACTTAAGAAATACTACGCTGCTTCGACTCGGTTGAGAATCGAGTCTCGGGGAAACCTTACCGCCAGATCAACACGGACGAAGTGCAATGAACCCTTCGAATTAATCGAGCGGCTTCTATTGAAATAAGTCCAAGAGTTTTGTTGGTTGCTTTGCTTCTTGGTTTTGTGTTGCTTTGTGTTTTGAGTTGCTTTCGATGACTTGGTTTTCATGATTTCGCTTTCTCGCTTGCGCTTTCATTTCGAATCGTAAGGGAAAGAGATTGAAGTATGCTAACCAAGTATTGTTGCATTTTCAGGACGCATAACCAAAGAGTGAACGTCGCTTAGGCTTCCCCATCCTCTCGTTCGATTGATTCGGTGAGTGGCTTAGGCCCTTCGATGAATCTTTCAGTTCACATGCTAAATGAAAAGAATCTCTAGTTCACTAAATGTTGCCTCACTAAAAAGATAAGTTAAAAGATGGAACTGCATGCGAATGTACATAGAAGTTTCTGCTTTACTTCAATCGAATGTTGCCTCTTACTTGTTGCATCACTATATCGTGCATTTTACATTCATGATTAGTGTTTGTGTCAAGTGTAAAAGAAGAAGAGAAGATAGTCTAGTAGTTCGCCCTAACGTCCGGTCCTACGGGATCTTGGGGGTGTGGCTATTAGATTGTTATATGCTTGCTAAAGATGTGCATCCTAAGAGTCGGTTTATAAATGTTTGCTTGCCATGCATGGGTCTCGGACAACTTGTGCACAAGGTATAATAGTCTCTCGATCGGGTCCTGGGGCACTGGGAATCGGTCGGTCCGGAAGGGATTTGTGGGGACACCCTAACGTCCGGTCCTACGGGATCTTGGAGGGTGTTGTTGTCCAATAATGGAGAAACTCATGGACCGTCATATAGATAGGGCGCATGCTAGGTTTACCTTCTTGCATACCTATCATTTGTGACACCAGAAGATTTATACATAAGTTTATGCATATATACATATTGTGCCTAACTTGTGTGTCTGCTGCAGGGATAACCGATCGACCGTGGGTAAGAAATATCATATGCATATGCCATATATCGTCTATGTTTCCTTACATGAATTGTTAAAATAAAACTAGACAACCAGAAAGATCACCTAATAATGCTAGCTTCATATGCTTACTTAGTGTGGATTTCTAAGGTGAGTTCGGCCTCGGTCGCTCACCAGTACATGTGGCAGTACTGACCCACGTTTGTGGACAAATATTCAGGTGCTGGAAGCGAGAGTTTGGCAAGCTTCCTGAATCTGAATCAGAGTGTGCGCACCCTTCCTTAGGACTGTGTTCGTGCTGCTTCTTCCGCTGCTTACCTCTCCAGTGGGCTACTTCCTCTTCTGCTAGATGTTCTGCTATTTTGGTCCTACTACAAGGACATTATGTAATGGGCGTTGTGGCTAGATTTTGGGAATGTGAAAAGAGTTGTAAGCCTTCTAAGGCATATTTTGTAACTCAGCCAAGCAAGCTCTTGTAATCAAATCTTCAAGTATTCAATGAAAGAAAGTATTTTGTGTGCTATCAAATGTGTTCAACTTTGGTTCTCTGCATTTACTCTGTGGCTATATATATATATATTTTCGTCTCTCTTATGTCTTGTGTAGGTACGTTGCCTGGTGCAAGCGCAACTTAGGCTTGCACGGCATCGCGCCCAAGCGAGGACGAATGGTTCCGTAGGGACCAAGCGAGGACGATCGGCCCTACGGGATCGGGGCGCGACAGGATGACGAGCAACATGCGGTTGCTGCGGCTGCTGCTGTTCCACGCGATGGGGCGGCTTCGGGGGGAGCCACTGTTGTCACTTCTTCTTCGACATCATCAAGTGTAGCGAACGATGCCGCTGCTGCTACTTCGATGATAGGCGGTCAACCACGTCAACCACGCTATCGATCTATCCAAAAGGTGTACGATGCCACAACACCGATGGAAGAAGTTGGACTATGTATGCTAGGTGCGGAGGAGCCTGTGAGTTTTGCCGAATCCGAGAAACAAGCATGTTGGCGACGTGCAATGGAGGAAGAATTTGCCGCTATTGAAGACAAAGAGACATGGGAGATCACAAATCTACCGAGTGGACATAGGCCTATTGATCTGAAGTGGGTTTATAAACTGAAGAAGGATCCACTAGGAGCCGTGATCAAGCACAAAGCGCGCCTTGTTGCAAAAGGGTATATGCAAAAACAGGGAGTGGACTTCGAAGAAGTATTTGCACCGGTAATGAGACTTGAGACGGTAAGGCTACTCATTGCCTTAGCTGCTCAAGAAGGTTGGGAGGTACATCATATGGACGTCAAATCGGCATTCCTCAACGGCAAAATTTGTGAAGAGGTATACGTATCTCAACCTCCTGGCTATGTTGAACAAGGCAATGAACACAAAGTGCTAAAGCTGAAGAAAGCACTTTATGGCCTTCATCAAGCTCCACGTGCATGGAATTCCAGACTTGATAAAATCCTGATGTCACTTGGCTTCGAGAGGTGCCCTTTGGAGCATACTGTATACAAGAGAAGCGTGAATGACTCAAGCTTGTTGGTCGACATGTACGTTGATGACCTGATTATCACAAGATCAAGCAACGCGGAGATTGCAAGGTTCAAGACACAGATGAAACAGTTGTTCAACATGAGTGATCTCAGGCTGCTGTCTTACTACTTGGGGATTGAGGTATCTCAAACACCCCAAGGAATTGCATTGTGTCAATCTACGTATGCTGCCAAAATACTTGAGAAGAGTGGGATATCGAATTGCAAACCAAGTCTATTCATCCTCCACAAAATTTGTGTCCTGTTTCCTCTTTACTGGGCTATTTTACTATATTTGGTATCAACCGACCGAGCCATATCCCTTGACAAGCAGCAGTTGATGCAGCTATGTACTCTGCCTCACAGGATGATAATGCCACGATCTTCTGCTTTTGCGGCAACCAGCTAATAATGTTGTCTCCAAGGAAGTAAGCGACTCCGGATGTGCTCTTGCTATCATCTATGTCACCAGCTAAGTTGCTGTCACTATAGCCGACCAAGCATGGTTCTTCCTGATCTTTTCTCACATAAAAATACCCAAAATCAACTGTACCCCGAATATACCTGAGGATTTGCTTCACTGCCGTCATGTGCTGCGTAGTTGGTTCTTCCATGAATCTGCTTGCTATCCCGACCGCATAAGCTATGTCTGGTCGTGTATTCACCAAATATCTCAGATAACCAATGATACTTCTGTAGTATGTTGTGTCAATAGGAGGATTTTGGCTCACTTTGCTCAATCCAAGTCAAACTCCATTGGAGCCGAGACTAAAATTGAGCAAAGTGAGCCAAAATCCTCCTATCGACACAACATACTACAGAAGTATCATTGATTGTCTGAGATATTTGGTGAATACACGACCAGACATAGCTTATGCGGTCGGGATAGCAAGCAAATTCATGGAAGAACCAACTACGCAGCACATGACGGCAGTGAAGCAAATCCTCAGGTATATTCGGGGTACAGTTGATTTTGGGTGTTTTTATGTGAGAAAAGATCAGGAAGAACCATTCTTGGTCGGCTATAGTGACAACGACTTAGCTGGTGACATAGATGATCGCAAGAGCACATCCAGAGTCGCTTACTTCCTTGGAGACAATATTATTAGCTGGTTGTCGCAGAAGCAGAAGATCGTGGCGTTATCATCCTGTGAGGCAGAGTACATAGCTGCATCAACTGCTGCTTGTCAAGGGATATGGCTCGGCCGGTTGCTAGAAGATCTGAAGAAGAAGACGAAGTGCAAAGTATTACTCAAGGTAGATAATAAGTCGGCGATTGCACTATGCAAAAATCCAGTCTACCATGACAAGAGTAAACACATTGACATGAGGTACCATTTCATTCGTGGATGTGTGGAGAGAGGGGAGATTGAAGTGGAATATGTAAACACAAATGTTCAGCTCGCCGATATCTTGACTAAATCACTTGGACGACTAAAGTTCCTCGAGATGCGCAAGAAGATTCGGGTGCAGAAAGTGAAGCATTGATGCAACAAGATTAAGGGAGTGATTGTTGGTGATAATCTTGTTAGTTGGTTTAGATTGTTAGTTTGTTTAGATTGATAATCTTGTTAGTATGATAATCTTGTTAGTTTGTTTAGATTGATAAGTTGTTTTGTTTGTTGAAACAACTTTGATATATCTTTTTTTTTAGTCTATTTCTTTACATCAAATGTTCAACTATATATAGCTACCATTTCATTTAATAAAAAATTACCAAGTCTATTCAACCTCCACAAAACTTGTGTCCTGTTTCCTCTTTACTGGGCTATTTTACTACATATTTAACCACCCTCCATTCATATTCATATTTCAGTGTTAATTAACGGAGGATAAGTACAATTTTTTCTTTCTAAATGTATGAAATAGAATGATAACTCTAATAAAATAAAAAATGGAGGGACTGTAAAGATATGATTATGAAATGAGAGGATAAATACAATTAACTCTTGTTAGAATTATAAATTATGTAGAAACTTTTTTCGAATTCTTTCTAGAGGACTGTCCGGCTTTCTATTATTTTACACACTTTTGGAAGATTGATCAAAATTTAACCTTTTGTCCAGAAAAAGAAAATGAAAGAACAATTTTTTTTGCAAAGCATAATGCAAACTGAACCGAGCGGAGTCATGTGGCGGTGCTCGCATGTAGCACATAGGTCCAGCCCACAACTACTCGACAAGAGAGAGTGAGAGGAATGAATATAAAGACAAAAAAGTATAGTTAATGTGGGACTAAAGCTAAAATTAATTTTTAATTTTTAATTTTTATTCACGGTATACAACATAATTTACCCAAAAAAAACCGTTTACCAAATGAGTAATATTCGTTCATTAGTTATATCAATTCACATTCTTTTTCGTATTTCATTAGTTTTTTTTTCTTTCTATATCAAGCTTTGATAATCCAATTTATTCCTCGCCTACCCCATTTTCTTTCTTCAATCTCGATCTCGGTTGTCCCCTTCCATATAGTATTCACAGCAGTGATGTAGCGATTGCAGTTCTCAAATTCAAAATGCACCACATATACACGCTACCGCAATCATGCAACAATATCTTGACACACACTAGGGTGAGCACTATTCCGTTTTGAACTGAGAACCGAATCGAACCGAACCAAATTAAACGAATCGCAATAAGAGTACGATTCCGATTTCGATCTTGAAAATACTAAAAAAAAATTATTCGATTTTGGTTTTGAATTTCGGTTTCAATCCAAAACCGACTTACACAATTATATATGTAAATAATCTCAATTTTATGCATCTTTGTGGTTAAAAAGTGTATATTTTGACAACAACAATTGTATGTATATGTTTTAAAGTTCAACTTTAGCAATTTAACAATTGAGTCTCGTTTGGTTCGTAAAAATTAAAAGAAAAGAAAAGAAATCAATTCATTGCTATTTTTTTCTTTAGAAAATTGTTATTGGTCCTATCAGTTTTCCTTTTTGGTGTTTGAAAAAAGGCCCAAAAAAAAAAAAAATTGGAGGAAAAGTGAATCTTTGGTGTGAGAAAGTTAAAGAACCATCTTTCTTCATATTTTACTTTTCTTTTGAAATAATTTTTCTTTCCTCTCCATTTCCTTTGTGCATTCAAACATAGGTCCAAGGTAATGAGTCTGTAAACTAAACCTGGTTTTAGTCCAACTTTCAACCAACTGTAAAATACAATAATTGTTTATATAAAAATTAAACTTTTAATATAATTTAATCATAATTATAACTTTTGTCCGGTCCAATAAAAGATAAAAAATAATCAACCGAATAAATCGAATCGATTATCGGTTCGGTTTAGTTCTGTCGGACTTCGATTATGATTATCATTTTGATTTGGTCCTGTTTCAATTTTAGATGATTAGAAATTCGATTTTGACTATTTGAATTCAGTTGAAATAGTAGTTGCAAATCTGAGTCCAGGTTGGATTGCACCATCTTTGTTGCCAAGCTGGCTAAGAGATATGTCACACATGGCCGGGCATGGCATGGCATATTCTCAAGCCAGACGAGGAAAGACGTACGAAAACAAAGTCCTGATTCCTTAGCAATATGCTAATTGTATACATTCTCTGGGCGAATCAGAAGGGCTTAACATTGTATGATAATTGAATTTTGGCCCTTCTGTTCCTGTGGGTTTGGTACTGCCTGCCCCTAAAATTCCTTTGGGGCGTGAGCTGTTGTGCCAGTAGCTGGGGGAGTTAGGAACTGGGATACTCCCTTCCAATCATAGCACGAGGACTTACTGTGCTTTAGCTGTACTTGTGAGCACTTGCTGCACTTCTCTTCTCTTCTCTTCTCTTCTCTCTTTCAGTAGGTCAGATGAATGAGCCTCTTGATAACATTCAAATGGATAAAGTGCAATAAAATCCTTCTTAATTTGACATATTTTACACACAAAAAAAAATTATTTTAGCGACGGAATTATCCGTCGCTAAAATATATATTTTCGTCGCTATTTGTATTTAACGACTGATTAGCGACAAAAATATTCCGTCAGAAAAATTAATGTCGGTACGGAAATTCCGTCGTAATCCGTCGATAAAACGACGGATTAGCGACGGATTCAGCGACATAAATCTAGTGATAGATCAGTGACGTAATTTTTTCGTCGCTAAACTTTCTGACTATTTATCGACAAAATAGCGACGGATTATGTGAGTCCAAAATTTGTCAAAATTTTCAGAAGGTTTTGCACATTCAGGACTCACAGAGTCCGTCGCTAAGTCGTCACTCTCAGTGACGGATTAGCGACGGATGTTAGCGACGGACTCTGATACACGTTTGGTACATTTGTGTGTATCAGATGTTTTAACGGCGGATAGTCCGTCTCTAGCTAGTCGCTGGCCTGAGATTTTTCGTCGGCAATCCGTCGCTGACATGCGATTTTCTAGATTTTCCGCCGCTATTATGTCGCCAGTCCGTCGCCAAAGGTAATATTTTTTTCCAGAAATTAATTTCTGCTGAGCATATACCTGTTATACATTCACCAATTTCCACACAAATAAATTTCACACACGTAAATTTCACACAAAATAATAAAACCCACACAAACATGTACAAATGTTATATATACAATGAAGTAATAAATTAGAGTAATGCAAACATGTACAAATAACTGTTATACAATCCCACAAAGTCAAATAAATACAATCAAGTCAAAAAAATACAACCAACTCAAAAAAATTCCACAAACTAAAATTTTTTATCAAGTCGACGGTGGAGGCGGCGACGACTGCCGGCTAGCCATGTACAGCGCCACAAACATTGCGATGATATCCTGTAGATCATCAGGAGCAACGGTAGACGGAGAAGTAGCAGGAGCCGTCGAAGGAGCTGGATGACCCATCAATGCCGTCAGAGGAGCTGGAGTCGTCGGAGTAGCTGGAGGACCCAACGTAGTAGCCGTCAGAGGGGCCGTCGTAGTAGCCATCGTAGGAGCATGTGCTGCAGCATCACGAGTGTCTATCAATTGTCGGACCAGCCCATGTAGCTCATGCACAGTCGTCGTGAGCTACTCCAGAGATATCGCACCAGAAGGAACGCCACAACAACATTTCTAGATGAGGGTATTTTTGTCATTAGCATATTTATTATTTAGTAATTTAATATTTCTATATGTGCTACTAATTAATTATGTGGGGTTGCGCTATTTATTTATTTGTTAGTGGGCTAGCCTATTTTTTTTGGACTTGTCACTAGTTGGCCCATTAGTTTGTCATGATACATTGAGCCCAATATTGGACTAGGCCCAATTAGATCATTTTCTTGATTAAGGAGATTAGATTAGTTTATGAGAATTAGAAGCTTCATAATATATCCCTCATAACTAAACCTCTTAATTAACATGTGGGGGCATTATTGTCAATGTGAATTACTTAGAGAAGGGGCTAGAGAGGGCCGGCCATATGAGGGGGAGGTCTCTCTCTCTCTCTTCTCTCATTAGTTTATTTCAAATTTTAGATCCCCAATTTAGTTTTTTTCCAAATTACTTCATCCCTCCACCAAATTTACTCAATTCACTCTTATTCCCACTCAATTTTATCATCTAATAAGCATTGAAACTTGGATTTCAAGGAGCACTTGAAGGAGTAGGAATTGACAAGGAGATTGTGTCATAATTTTGTCCTTTGAGCATTTCATTGAAAATCCATCTCCCAATAGATAAATTATGAATTCACCCCTTAATTTAGACTATAATTCATGCATTTAACCATTAGTAATCATCCCTTGGCTTAGGACTACCTATATGTAAATGTCACGCCCCGATCTCCCGCAGGCAATCGGCCGTTCCCGCTAAGCGGGAATCACCCTCGCCAGCGCTCCCGCAGAACGATCGCTTAACCCATCCGGGCGTGATGCCGCACGAGCGTGAGCCACCCCCGTGCGAGGCCATGGTTCATTGGCTGGCGGCAAGAGTTCTAAGCCACAGAGTCGCACAGATTATCCGAGTGCAGCGGAGTCATGAACGCATAGGCGATCGGTAACAGGTTCACTGAGTCGACAAATATAGCGGAAGCATTGAAACAAGTAAAGTAATCTCTTTATTGATATGAAACATGTATTACAGGCGGCGTATAGCCGAGATTACAAGTCGCTCAAGCCTCTCTCTCCGAAACAGTAAAAGCGTGCCAAGTGGCTACAACTGTGGAATGATTTGTACAGGCGATGGTCAGGCGATGTTCACAACTTATGTCTTGTATATGTGCTTTAATCCCGGATGCACCGTTGCAAGGCTTCAGAGGGAACTCCTGGCCTTAGCACGCACGAAGGAGACGTCCGCACCGCACGAGGTTCTCCCGCACCCTGCGTACAAACTGGTGGATTATCAGTACATTGAATGCACTGGTGGGGAAGCTACTCGCTCGCTCGACAAATCCAAACACGTAATACAGGTTCCGTGCACAACTATTAAGTTGTCTTTCTAGTTGCCTTAGGATCAGTTTTATGCAAACATTGAACAGCTTAACGTGTCGGGCAGTGCGCCGTGCGATGTTTGAGGAAACACGGCGAGACTTACCAACTTACCATTTCTCCTTCCCTGTCCAAGGCAAACATGATTAATTCAAGCACGGGCAAGCATAAACATTCAGGAGGTATAGCATATGCAAACAGGAGGGTTCTTATAACATGATCGTTCAGGTGTTAAGTTATTCATTGATGCTATGCAATAACTCGCACGCGGATAGCCGCTAAGCGAGGATGACTTGTTAACTTTGTTTCACAGGCAAGCACGCAACAGGTTAAATACACACGATAAACACACGATGCTTTGCAAGCCATATACACACGATGATCACTGGCTGATGCCATAACGGACTAGTCAAGGACGTGAATAACATGCAACGAGAAAACACGAGGAGCTCATAAAATACGATGCGTTGCAAGTTACCCAGTCCGCACACGATTGACTATAAACACGAAATCTGCCCGGATCGGATCGGTGCCAGTGCCCCAGCACCGTCCGCAGAACTTATATCCTTGTGCACAAGTTGTCCATGATTGTTAATTTACATACGAGCACACGAGATTCATTTAGCTATTGGATATGCACAGTCTCCTGGGCTGCTGTAAGCCCGCACACGAGGGAGACTTGCAGGGAGATCCAAATACCTAAATGAGTCTTGCCACAGGAACATGATTCTTTTACTTGGCATGATACAGTCCCCTGGATCGGGAACTGCCTTGGTGACCTAACGGTCCCGAATACTTGCGGGTTCATTCAGGCACGGAACGACTACGTAGTAGTCTCCCGAGGTTTGGATGAAAATACGGTAACTATCAAGCAGACAAGCATGCATTTCTAGGAACATAAGCAGGCATGTTGCTCGGGCCCGAAGGTAGTCCGAGAGATGAAACCGTTAAGGGACTTAGCATGCGAGGGTCTGAGTATAAGCAATATTTCATTTCCATGTTCTAGCAAGCAATATGAGTTGGGATTATTCCCTTAGCTAGGTGCGTTAGATTTATTAGCATGCAGGGGGTGATTCACCTAGCGACTAGCATAAACATTCCAGATTTTATGTGTGCTGGCTAAGCAAAGACAAGTTCACCGTAGCCACCCACCTTAGCGATGATTCGCCTCGGTAGAGCGATACGTCTGAGCGAGCCTCTGAAAGCCTAAGCCGGATTCCTGTAGGGGCAAGTCTGGATATCCTTGCTTCTTGATCGAGGCAAAGCGGGTCGGGACAGTTGCACGATTGCCGTTTGAGACGGCAGTCCGCTTGAGCGAAACGGGGTGTTACATCCTACCCAACTTAGGAAAAGTCTCGTCCTCGAGACTTACTAAGGACAAGCAGTAATCTAGGGTTGAGGCAATCCTAGACAAGTCGTTTGTACTTGTTCATTTGGATCTTCACTTACACAAGCTTCGAAATCAGCATACCGCTTAGACTGGATCGTGCGCACTTTCGAAGGGCCCCTCTAGCGTGAACACGTCAACCAGCTTAGTGATAGCGAAGTCTCAGCACTCGAGTTTCACCTTTTTCTAAGTCTTGGATGGTGCACTAGTTCAAGGCGTCCCTCGAATAGATGCATTCAACCAAACTTAGGGTTAGTGAAAATCTCGGACAAGCTACTAGCGATACTCTCAAGGGTTCGCACAGGTTGGCACAAAGGCCACTCGCAGCATACAACCAGACAAGCAAGCATATCATTCAAAACGTATTTTTGAAAGTATTTAGACTTATTGTTGGAACATCCCATCGAGGCATTAAGAGAGAGCATGCACATAACCCACGAACGAGCTTTCGAAACAGAGATATCGAATCAAAGTCCAAAGGCGTAGAAGCCAGGCTCTGATACCAACATGTCACGCCCCGATCTCCCGCAGGCAATCGGCCGTTCCCGCTAGGCGGGAATCACCCTCGCCAGCGCTCCCGCGGAACGATCGCTTAACCCATCCGGGCGTGATGCCGCACGAGCGTGAGCCACGCCCGTGCAAGGCCATGGTTCATTGGCTGGCGGCAAGAGTTCTAAGCCACAGAGTCGCACAGATTGTCCGAGTGCAGCGGAGTCATGAACGCATAGGCGATCGGTAACAGGTTCACTGAGTCGACAAATATAGCGGAAGCATTGAAACAAGTAAAGTAATCTCTTTATTGATATGAAACATGTATTACAGGCGGCGTATAGCCGAGATTACAAGTCGCTCAAGCCTCTCTCTCCGAAACAGTAAAAGCGTGCCAAGTGGCTACAACTGTGGAATGATTTGTACAGGCGATGGTCAGGCGATGTTCACAACTTATGTCTTGTATATGTGCTTCAATCCCGGACGCACCGTTGCAAGGCTTCAGAGGGAACTCCTGGCCTTAGCACGCACGAAGGAGACGTCCGTACCGTACGAGGTTCTCCCGCACCCTGCGTACAAACTGGTGGATTATCGGTACATTGAATGCACTGGTGGGGAAGCTACTCGCCCGCTCGACAAATCCAAACACGTAATACAGGTTCCGTGCACAACTATTAAGTTGTCTTTCTAGTTGCCTTAGGATCAGTTTCATGCAAACATTGAACAGCTTAACGTGTCGGGCAGTGCGCCGTGCGATGTTTGAGGAAACACGGCGAGACTTACCAACTTACCATTTCTCCTTCCCTGTCCAAGGCAAACATGATTAATTCAAGCACGGGCAAGCATAAACATTCAGGAGGCATAGCATATGCAAACATGAGGGTTCTTATAACATGATCGTTCAGGTGTTAAGTTATTCATTGATGCTATGCAATGACTCGCAGCGGATAGCCGCTAAGCGAGGATGACTTGTTAACTTTGTTTCACAGGCAAGCACGCAATAGGTTAAATACACACGATAAACACACGATGCTTTGCAAGCCATAGACACACGATGATCACTGGCTGATGCCATAACGGACTAGTCAAGGACGTGAATAACATGCAACGAGAAAACACGAGGAGCTCATAAAACACGATGCGTTACAAGTTACCCAGTCCGCACACGATTGACTATAAATACGAAGTCTGCCCGGATTGGATCGGTGCCAGTGCCCCAGCACCGTCCACGGAACTTATATCCTTGTGCACAAGTTGTCCATGATCGAACACGATTGTTAATTTACACACGAGCACACGAGATTCATTTAGCTATTGGATATGCACAGTCTCCTGGACTGTTGTAAGCCCGCACACGAGGGAGACTTGCAGGGAGATCCAAATACCTGAATGAGTCTTGCCACAGGAACATGATTCTTTTACTTGGCATGATACAGTCCCCTGGATCGGGAACTGCCTTGGTGACCTAACGGTCCCGAATACTTGCGGGTTCATTCAGGCACGGAACGACTACGTAGTAGTCTCCCGAGGTTTGGATGAAAACACGGTAACTATCAAGCAGACAAGCATGCGTTTCTAGGAACATAAGCAGGCACGTTGCTCGGGCCCGAAGGTAGTCCGAGAGATGAAACCGTTAAGGGACTTAGCATGCGAGGGTCTGAGTATAAGCAGTATTTCATTTCCATGTTCTAGCAAGCAATATGAGTTGGGATTATTCCCTTAGCTAGGTGCGTTGGATTTATTAGCATGCAGGGGGTGATTTACCTAGCGACTAGCATAAACATTCCAGATTTTATGTGTGCTGGCTAAGCAAAGATAAGTTCACCGTAGCCACCCACCTTAGCGATGATTCGCCTCGGTAGAGCGATACGTCTGAGCGAGCCTCTGAAAGCCTAAGCCGGATTCCTGTAGGGGCAAGTCTGGATTTCCTTGCTTCTTGATCGAGGCAAAGCGGGTCGGGACAGTTGCACAATTGCCGTTTGAGACGGCAGTCCGCTTGAGCCGAACGGGGTGTTACAGTAAACACCCTAAAATTTTAGATATTTTTAAAAATTATTTTTGGGAATTAATATGCAATTTTTCAGGAATTTACATAGGTCCTGTGGTGAGTTTGTAAATTTTAATTGCTAATAACTAACCTTAAAAAGAAATAAAAATATGATTTTATGGTGTAAAATAGAAAACCGGACTTAGGGTAATTTTTCTGGATTTATTTGGACCTCAGACCTATTTTTAAAAGCCTAAAAACTATTTTCTAATTAAATTAATTAATTATTAGTTATTATTTTTATTATTATTATTATTTATTACTGTTTTTAGTTTTTGGGCCCGGCCCGGCCCAGTGGGCCGAGCCCGTTAGTTCAGCCCAGCCCCAGCCCGGTTAACCTAGCGGGTCGGGCGGGTCCGCCCAGCCCGGATCCGCGCCCGACCCGACCCGCATCCCCATCTCCCCTGTCCCCCACGCCGCCCCGAAAATTCCGCCGCCCGCCGCGCGCCCGTCAGCCACGACCCCCGCCCCGACTCCCTCGGCCCACGTCGCCCCGGCCTCGGCCTCACCCTCACCCCGAGCCTCCCTATAAAACCCCCTACCCCTCCGGTCCTTCTCCTCCCTCATCTCCCCCTCTGACCCAGAACTCCGGCCATCCCCTCCCCTAGCCCCGCTGCCCTCCGCCAAGAGCCTCCCCGAGCCGCCAGCGCCCTCGCCGGCCAGCCCCTCTCCAGAACCCTCCTCCCTCTCCTTCTCCTCCTCCGTCAGCGCCGCAGCGGCATCAGCAGCAGCAGCGGCCGCCTGCGCCGCCTCCCCGAGCCGCCTGCGCCGCCTCCGGCGAAGCCCCACTGCCCCCAGCCCTCTCCGGCGGTCCTCCGGGCACCGCAGCGTGTCCTAGCCCTAGCCCTAGGCCGGACACAGCGTAGACACAGCGTCCAGGACACGAACTCGCGTGTTTGACACGAAAACCCCGTTTCGTAAAGCCTCATTCAGGTACTCGTATCTCACACCTCGGACCTCTGATTTCGATTCTGTAAATTGCTACGCGAAGCCTGTATGACCCTCTCGGTGTCCGGACAAACCGCTCGGGGCATCGCGTCCTGTGGTGATCGCACACCGCGATCCAAAAACAGGAAAAACCAGATCCTGTTTCACCCCGGAACTGAGTACGCCCCGCCAAACGGGATGACTTGGTCGCGTGCGGTCTTCACAGATACGTGCGCTTCGTCGATACGGACGTGTGGGATTTCGCGGAAGCTGATTCGGGTGTGCGTGCACACCGGAATCAACGCGTATCCGCGGACATCGCCCCGTATCCGCCTTTTCTGCAATTTACCCTAACTTCGTGCACACACGTCAGATCGAGACGAAACTTGCGCCATCGGACTCGTAGCGATACGCTGGTCCTGTGGGTCAAGTTTGGTTCGATTCTGAGAACGTTGACGAAATCGCGTGTCATGGGCCCCACAGGCCCCGCTCGACGGGCGATTTTGTGATCGGCTCATCGGAATTCAAATCTGAAAGTTCTGTTGGGTTCGTATCAGTGTTCCTGACCTGTTGACACTAAGTTTGGTGAATTTGGAGACCGTTGACCCCGACATATTTTTTGGTGCAAAGCGGGCCCACAGGTGGACCCCGTTTTGGCCCAAAATTGCCGTTTTTGTCCTTGTCTCCAAATTGGACCCAAGGACAGGCGTTCCTAGCTGTTTGACACCTTCTGAGCGTGATGGTACTGTTTATTTTAGCTTTCGAAGACATCTCTGGAAATTTCCGAAACCAGGACCTAAGTGGAATTCAAACCTCAAGCAAGTGCACCTTGCCAAACTTGCAGTCATTATTTTCATATTATCTGTAAAAATACTCTGCTGGATGTCTTATGTAAATTCATATAAACTAATTTAAAATACTTAACCTAGGGAATGTATGACGTACCTAGTGTCCGATCATAGTCGGGTGCCGACACCGTACGCGGTGTTGGGTTCGTCATTTAGAGATGGATTTACGATCCCCTTACTCCTGTACTTGACCTATCAAGTACCCTACAACCCAGGACACTTGACACTATCATGGACAGAATCTTCCTGAGATATTCGTGGTGATTCTGTATAGGATACAGGACTTGACAGAGACATTTATTTATAGACAATATGACTTATTGCATTAGTTATAATCTCGCTGACATGGACATGAGACGTTATGGTCATGGCTTGCGTGATTATATTGGGTGGGGAGAGACACACAGGCTACAGGCTGTTCTATATATATATCTACTATTATTGTGAGGTTGTAGACTCTCCAGCAGAGCTAGACCCTTTACGTGTTATTGCTGCTACCGGCTCCCCGACACAGAGCTTGTAGCGGTCTCAGCCTGAGTACTAGTGTTGCTCTCATTTGCATATCACATAGATGGTTACTTAGTTTACCCTGCTGTTCATTTATTTATTGCACTGCTTATTCATTTGGCTTGTATTATTTGTGCCTTGCTATGTCCACTGAGGACCTGGAATGGATTATGTCCCCAGGTTTAGCAGAGGAGCAGTACCCCGAGGTATACGGGACCGGAGCTGAAGCTATTGCTGGAATAGAACCGAACACTGAAGACGAGGTGACTGCCGAGGACTTCTCCTGAGTGCCTATTCCAGTACTCAGTACTATTTTATGTTTACCTCTTTTGTTCCTGGCCTATAGAGCCAGTTATTCAGACTTAAGTCGGATTATTTCTCCGACTGACTTGTTGTGATTATTGTTGCTACTTATTTCCATTTCATTATGTAGTTATTTCTTTATCGTTATGGATGAGATTAGTGTGACTTGTTGTATTAGATCTTATTTACAGCTTAAGTACGCCCTGATGGCTCTATTAAATTGGGTTATCCATCGGTGCGTACTGCTGGCCGTTGCCATGTGTCCAGTCCCTCGATATTTTGGGACTGGGGCGTGACATGGTTTTTGTGGTGGCCCATGCAGGTCAAACTAAATTGTTCGGTTTCAACTTAGGGACCGGATAGGCCTACAACAAGATAGGATAGGTTATAGGATCTCATCCATTGATTGAAGCATTGTTGAACTCTATGTTGAATTCTATTTAATTGCTTGAATTGCATCCTGTTTTGATTCCTCTGTGCGTTCTTATTGTTTCCTTTTGATGCAGAGTTATGGATCCCAGAAGTAGTGACGAGACCCCCTTGGGTACACCGCCTGAAGCGGGGTTTACCTGTGAAGCTGGAACGACGCCAGATACCAGAGGACAATCCTCTCAGAGCAATCAAACTGGCCAGCCAAGTTCCAGGTTCAGGCGTGATGACATCCCGCCCCCTCCCCAGTTCCCTCCTACGATGCCTGTCTTTCCCCTAGGACAGGCAATGGACGGTCAGCAAATATTTCAGATGTTCTACGCAATGATGCAGGCCCAACAGCTGACCCAGCAGGAGGCCCAACGCCGAGAGGCCGAGAACCTAAGGAACAGCCTAGTCGCAGCGTTGGAGCATGCAAATCCACCAAATAGGCGGCCAGCAACGGGATCCATCACGGATTTCCGCCAACTCAAGCCCCGTACCTTCTCGGGCAAGGAAGGACCAACTGAAGTGCATGAATGGCTTACGAACACGCAGCATCAGTTGGAGGCCGCTGAACTACCAAGGGATAAATGGATGACTGCCGTCAGGATGCAACTAACGGACAACGCGCAACATTGGTGGCTGTCCAAAGAAAGAAGGCTCGGACATGATCAGGTTACCTGGGAGGAGTTCTCCAGACTCTTCCAAGAAATGTACATACCTGCTGTGGCTCGGTCAGAACTCCGAGACAGATTCAACCGCCTGATCCAGGGCAACATGACGGTGGAGGAATATAATGCCGAATTCATTCGCCTAAGCCGCTTTGCCCCTTCGCTAATTCCTACCAAAGAGGAGAAGGCAGAGAAGTTCTTTGATGGGCTCAGGTTCGAGCTTCAGAAGTTAATCGGATCGGTCGCGCCCACCTCTTACACCGACGTCCTAGCTGCAGCACGTCGGCTGGAGCGCGTTACTCGGAGGGAATCAAGCCTGAAACGTCCCTTCTCCTCAGCACCGTCCAAGTCATCACCAGGGGAATCTGCTAAACGGCCCCAGAAGAGCCCGCCTCCAAGAGCAGCAACTAAGAACCCACCTACTTGCCATTACTGCAGCAAGGTAGGACATATTGAAAAAGAATGTAGACGCAAGCTGGGGCTCTGCCTGGTTTGCGGATCTGGACAACACTTCTCAAAGGACTGCTCGGAATGTCGAGAGGGAGTTCCGAATCGACCAGCTCCACCTGCAGCTCTTCCAGCTGGGGGAGCAACACAGACAGGGCCTGGAGGAGCCAGGCCACCTCTACCACCTCAGGCAGCATTGTTCCAGCAAGCTCGTCAGCAAAGGGGTCCCGCTCAGGGACGAGGTCAGGCATATGCACTAGCAGTCACTGAGGAAGCTACTGCAGGCGAAGTGATAGCAGGTACCATATTAGTAGCTTCAATTCCTGCTGTAGCATTATTTGATTCTGGAGCCTCGCATTCATTTATTGCTGCTAGCTTCGTAGCCCCACATAGAATAGCTACCGCACCTCTCTCGAAGATGAAGAGAATTCTAACGGGAGGTAGAATTATCCCGGTTAGTGATACATGTAGATCATGTTCGGTAGTAGTCTGTGGCCGAGAAATACGAGCCCAATTCCTGATCTTTTCTATGCCTGATTACGATGTTGTACTTGGTATGGACTGGTTAAGTCAGTACCATGCGACACTGGATTGCCGGCTTGGAAAGGTGATATTTAGACCCCCTAGCCTTCCTGAGTTTGAATTTCTTCGAGGAGCTGTAGAACAAGGGGTCCAGCCAACTCTTAGGGTATTGACTGTAGAAGAAGATTCAGGTTACCCAAGAGTCATAACGGAATTTATGGATGTATTTTCCGACGATCTTCCAGGTTTACCACCTAATCGGGAAATAGAATTCACAATAGACCTAACTCCAGGAGCCGAACCTATCACTTCATCGGTATATCGGCTAGCACCTAAGAAGTTAGTGGAGTTGAAAGCACAAGTTGACGACCTTCTGGAGAAAGGATTTATCCGGCCCAGTGTTTCACCATGGGGGGCACCTATACTTTTTGTACCCAAGAAGGATGAATCTGTACGGTTGTGTATTGATTACAGAGCCCTTAATGCTGTAACTATTAAGAACCGGTACCCATTACCACGCATTGATGATTTGTTTGACCAATTAAGTGGTGCTAAGGTATTCTCAAAGATTGACCTTAGATCCGGTTATCACCAGATTAGGGTGAAGAAGGAAGATATCCCAAAGACGGCCTTCAGAACTAAGTATGGACATTATGAGTTCCTAGTAATGCCGTTTGGTTTAACCAACGCACCCGTCGTATTTATGAGTTTGATGAACGGGATCTTCCATCAGTACTTGGATAAGTTCGTGGTGGTATTCATTGATGATATCCTAGTCTACTCCAAGAACCACGAAGAACACGAGGAACACCTTAGAATTATGCTAGAAACTTTGAGAAGGGAGAAGCTATATGCCAAACTCAGCAAATGTGAGTTCTGTATGGACAAGGTGCCATTCTTAGGGCATATTATCTCAGGTGAAGGACTGTCTGTGGACCCAGAAAAGGTCACTGCTATAGAAACCTGGCCTACCCCTACCTCTGTTGCAGAAGTGAGAAGTTTTCTTGGACTTGCTGGGTATTACCGGCGGTTCATAGAAAATTTTTCAAGGATCGCAGAGCCTATGACTAAGCTAACACGGAAGGATCAGGAGTTCATATGGACGGAAGAATGCCAGAATGCCTTTGAAAAATTGAAGAGGCGTCTAACAACAGCACCAGTCTTGACCCTTCCCTCAGGGTCAGGAGGTTTTGTTGTTTATAGTGATGCGTCTGGTAGTGGACTAGGTTGTGTCTTGATGCAACATGGCAAGGTTATCGCTTATGCATCGAGGCAGCTGAAGGTTCACGAGAAGAATTACCCAACGCACGACCTGGAGCTAGCTGCAGTGATTTTTGCATTGAAGATCTGGAGACATTATCTGTATGGAGAGAAGGTCGAGATATTCACTGATCATAAGAGCTTGAAGTATGTTTATACACAGAAGGAGCTCAACATGAGGCAAAGGCGTTGGCTTGAGTTGATGGTGGACTTTGACATCGATCTACAGTACCACCCGGGGAAAGCAAATGTTGTAGCCGACGCCCTCAGCAGAAAACCCTCGGCTTATTTCTTGACGGAGCAGCCTCAGCTATTACAAGACTTGCAAGACCTTCAGATAGAGGTTGTTCTACCTGGACAAAATGGTTTGCTGGCTAACCTCGAAGTGAAGTCATCGCTGGTGGAGAGAATCAAGGAAGCTTTGCCTAATGATGCCAGATTCCGAAGGCTGAAAGAGAGAACCGAAGCAGGCTTGCAAACGGGACTTCGCATCCACGAAGACGGAACATTAAGGTGCAGAAATCGCCTATATGTTCCGAATGGAGAATTAAGGCAGGAGTTGATGACAGAAGCACATAGCTCCATATACTCGATTCATCCAGGAGGGACCAAGATGTACCGGGACTTAAGACAATATTACTGGTGGCATGGAATGAAAAGGGAGATTGCCCGATTTGTGGCAAAATGCTTAGTCTGCCAGCAGGTGAAGGCCGAGCACCAAAGGACTGCAGGTATGTTGCAGCCACTTCCCATCCCTGAATGGAAGTGGGAGCATATTACCATAGACTTTGTCACTGGATTTCCAAGAAGCCCTAGTGGAAAGGATGCAGTATGGGTCATCGTGGATCGGCTCACTAAGTCGGCTCATTTCTTGCCGTTCAGAGTCGGACAATCCACGGAAGTACTAGCCGACATGTATATGCGATAGATCGTAAAATTATATGGAGTGCCGGTTAGTATTGTATCAGATCGAGACTCAAGATTTACATCTCACTTCTGGCGAAGCATGCAAGAGAGTCTCGGCACCAGGCTCAAATTCAGTACTGCCTATCATCCCCAGACAGATGGCAATCAGAGCGCACAATTCAGATCTTGGAAGACATGCTGCGTTCATGTATACTGGACTTCGGAGGATCTTGGGAAGATCACCTGCACTTAGTGGAGTTCTCCTACAACAACAGCTATCAGGCAAGCATTCAGATGACACCTTTCGAGGCGTTGTACGAAAGGAAGTGCAGATCGCCAATATGCTGGAGCGACGTTGGCGAACGTCAAATACTGGGTCCAGAGTTGGTAACGGAGACAGTGGAGAAAGTAAAGCAGATTCAGAACCATCTCCGTGCAGCCCAGGATAGACAGAAGCATTAGGCCGATGTACACAGACGACCCCTGAAGTTCAAGGAAGGAGAGCATGTATTTTTGAGGATCTTGCCCACTATAGGTACTATCAGATTCGGCAGCAGAGGCAAGTTAAGCCCAAGGTACATTGGGCCATTTGATATCTTGGAGCGCATTGGTGAGGTGGCTTACCGTCTTGCATTACCTCCATCCTTAGAGGGAGTGCATGACGTATTCCACGTCTCACAACTGAGGAGATATGTGACGGATCCGGGTTATATAGTTGACCATTCTGAGATTTTGGTGGGACCTAGCCTGAGATACGAAGAGCAGCCAGTGGGTATACTCGACACCAGCGAGAAGACACTGCGAGGGCAGACAATCAGACTGGTTCGAGTAGCTTGGAAACAGCACTCTCCTGGCGAATTGACCTGGGAACGAGAGGATGTTATGTGCCAGCGTTATCCACACTTATTTGCTGATGCAGGTAAAACCTAAGCATTCTTTAAATTCTGTAAAATCTTGCCTTTATAGTTTACCCTTCGATTGCGAGGACGCAATCCTCTTAAGGGGGGTAGATTGTAAACACCCTAAATTTTCAGATATTTTTAAAAATCATTTTTGGGAATTAATATACAATTTTTCAGAAATTTACATAGGTCCTGTGGTGAGTTTGTAATTTTTAATTGCTAATAACTAACCTTAAAAAGAAATGAAAATATGATTTTATGGTGTAAAATAGAAAACCAGACTTAGGATAATTTTTCTGGATTTATTTGGACCTCAGACCTATTTTTAAAAGCCTAAAAACTATTTTCTAATTAAATTAATTAATTATTAGTTATTATTTTTATTATTATTATTATTTATTACTGTTTTTAGTTTTTGGGCCCGGCCCGGCCCAGTGGGCCGAGCCCGTTAGTTCAGCCCAGCCCCAGCCCGGTTAACCTAGCGGGTCGGGCGGGCCCGCCCAGCCCGGATCCGCGCCCGACCCGACCCGCATCCCCATCTCCCCTGTCCCCCACGCCGCCCCAAAAATTCCGCCGCCCGCCGCGTGCCCGTCAGCCATGACCCCTGCCCCGACTCCCTCGGTCCACGTCGCCCTGACCTCGGCCTCACCCTCACCCCGAGCCTCCCTATAAAACCCCCTACCCCTCCGGTCCTCCTCCTCCCTCATCTCCCCCTCTGACCCAGAACTCCGGCCATCCCCTCCCCTAGCCCCGCTGCCCTCCGCCAAGAGCCTCCCTGAGCCACCAGCGCCCTCGCCGGCCAGCCCCTCTCCAGAACCCTCCTCCCTCTCCTTCTCCTCCTTCGTCAGCGCCGCAGCGGCATCAGCAGCAGCAGCGGCCGCCTGCGCCGCCTCCCCGAGCCGCCTGCGCCGCCTCCGGCGAAGCCCCACTGCCCCCAGCCCTCTCCGGCGGTCCTCCGGCCACCGCAGCGTGTCCTAGCCCTAGCCCTAGGCCGGACACAGCGTAGACACAGCGTCCAGGACACGAACTCGCGTGTCTGACACGAAAACCCCATTTCGTGAAGCCTCATTCAGGTACTCGTATCTCACACCTCGGACCTCTAATTTCGATTCTGTAAATTGCTACGCGAAGCCTGTATGACCCTCTCGGTGCCCGGACAAACCGCTCGGGGCATCGCGTCCTGTGGTGATCGCACACCGCGATCCAAAAACAGGAAAAACCAGATCCTGTTTCACCCCGGAACTGAGTACGCCCCGCCAAACGGGATGACTTGGTTGCGTGCGGTCTTCACAGATATGTGCCACTCGTCGATACAGACGTATGGGATTTCGCGGAAGCTGATTCGGGTGTGCGTGCACACCGGAATCAACGCGTATCCGCGGACATCGCCCCATATCCGCCTTTTCTGTAATTCATCCTAACTTCGTGCACACACGTCAGATCGAGACAAAACTTGCGCCATTGGACTCATAGTGATACGCTGGTCCTGTGGGTCATGTTTGTTCGATTCTGAGAACGTTGACGAAATCGCGTGTCGTGGGCCCTATAGGCCCCGCTCGACGGGCGATTTTGTGATCGGCTCATCGGAATTAAAATCTAAAAGTTTTGTTGGGTTCGTATCAGCATTCCTGACCTATTAACACTAAGTTTGGTAAATTTGGAGACCGTTGACCCTGACACATTTTTCGGTGCAAAGCGGGCCCACCGGTGGACCCCGTTTTGGCCCGAAATTGCCGTTTTTACCCTTGTCTCCAAATTGGACCCAAGGACAGGCGTTCCTAGCTGTTTGACACCTTCTGAGCGTGATGGTACTGTTTATTTCAGCTTTCGGAGACATCTCTGGAAATTTCCGAAATAAAGACCTAAGTGGAATTCAAACCTCAGGCAAGTGCACCTTGCCAAACTTGCAGTCATTATTTTCATATTATCTGTAAAAATACTCTGCTGGATGTCTTATGTAAATTCATATAAACTGATTTAAACTACTTAACCTAGGGAACGTATGACGTACCTAGTGTCCGATCATAGTCGGGTGCCGACACCGTACGCGGTGTTGGGTTCGTCATTTAGAGATGGATTTATGATCCCCTTACTCTTGTACTTGACCTATCAAGTACCCTACAACCCAGGACACTTGACATTATCATGGACAGAATCTTCCTGAGATATTCGTGGTGATTCTGTATAGGATACAGGACTTGACAGAGACATTTATTTATAGACAATATGACTTGTTGCATTAGTTATAATACCGCTGACATGGACATGAGACGTTATGGTCATGGCTTGCGCGATTACATTGGGTGGGAAGAGACACACAGGCTACAGGCTGTTCTATATATATATCTACTATTATTGTGAGGTTGTAGACTCTCCAGCAGAGCTAGACCCTTTACGTGTTATTGCTGCTACCGGCTCCCCGACACAGAGCTTGTAGCGGTCTCAGCCTGAGTACTAGTGTTGCTCTCATTTGCATATCACATAGATGGTTACTTAGTTTACCCTGCTGTTCATTTATTTATTGCACTGCTTATTCATTTGGCTTGTATTATTTGTGCCTTGTTATGTCCACTGAGGACCTGGAATGGATTATGTCCCCAGGTTTAGCAGAGGAGTAGTACCCCGAGGTATACGGGACCGGAGCTGAAGCTATTGCTGGAATAGAACCGAACACTGAAGACGAGGTGACTGCCGAGGACTTCTCCTGAGTGCCTGTTCCAGTACTATTTCATGTTTACCTCTTTTGTTCCTGGCCTATAGAGCCAGTTATTCAGACTTAAGTCGGATTGTTTCTCCGACTGACTTGCTATGATTATTGTTGCTACTTATTTCCATTTTATTATGCAGTTATTTCTTTATCGTTATGGATGAGATTAGTGTGACTTGTTGTAGTAGACCTTATTTATAGCTTAAGTACGCCCTGATGGCTCCATTAAATTGGGTTATCCATCGGTGCGTACTGCTGGCCGTTGCCACGTGTCCAGTCCCTTGATATTTTGGGACTGGGGCGTGACACTATAGGACCAAGAACTAGGTTCATATGACTTGTATTGTGGCTTCTACATAAGTTTTTGTGTCCCATTTGAGAAAATTTTGAGATTGACACATCAAGTGTGTGTCATAAGACCAATTAGATCTAATTAGACTTAGATTGATGTTAGTGGACTATATACGTATCCATAATGGAATACGAGTAGAGCGTATCATAGTATCTTGTGATACGGTATGATACGAGATTCATTTTGGAAGATTTGAGTAGTTACTCTTCAATTCTTATTGTAGCAAGTTGCATTAGTCACACACATACACACACACACACACACACACACACACACATATATATATATATATATATATATATATATATATATATATATATATATATATATATAATGGGTATTTGTTATATTTTGGGGGAAATTGGTATTCATTTGAGGGCGTATCATGACTATCCTAGTTTCTCACTCTAAGTGTTTGTTAAAATGCTTAATTATATATACATATATATATATATATATATATATATATATATATATATATATATATATATATATATATATATATATATATATATATATATATATATATATATATAGAATAAGGGAGGTGAGATGGCACCTCACTCTAAAAACAAGGGTGGCGGTGACGTGGCACAATCTCAACCACACATTTCATAATTGGCAATTTGCACTTAACCCCCTCCCCTCGTTTGTGTGGTTGAGATTGTGCCACGTCACCGCCACCTTTGTTTTTAGGGTGAGGTGCCATCTCACCTCCCTTATTCTCTCTCTCTCTCTCTCTATCTATCTATATATATATATATATATATATATATATATATATATATATATGCATTATTAGTGGTATATGTGTGTATATAGATATATGTATATATGATTCTATTGTGGTTGTGTGTAGAGGGAAAGTAGTGAAGTTGTAGTATGTTCCTGTTAGTGTGGGTTGGTTAGCCATAATTAGGTCCACTAGTGTTTCATGGTGTATCTTGTGCTAGTGTATCAGTTCACTTTGTGTCTGTGTGTGTGGGCTGCTGTTGGCAGCAGTGCCAAGTATCAGTAAAGTGGTAGTAGCATTATCAGTAGAGTGGTAGTAGCACTAGGCAAATCAGGAACAGTGTAGGGGGTTCAACTATGTAAACTAGTGTGGTTGTGTGGTGTTAGAAGGATGTTGTTGTTCAGGTTATATCAGAGGTGGGGTTGATAGTGTATGCAACACTGATTGGGAGTGGTTTAGTTAGCATGGTGTTTGATGAGTGACAATGAAGTAGTA
This sequence comes from Iris macrosiphon, assembly GCA_036927795.1. Classification (NCBI taxonomy): domain Eukaryota; kingdom Viridiplantae; phylum Streptophyta; class Magnoliopsida; order Asparagales; family Iridaceae; genus Iris; species Iris macrosiphon. The sequence continues at coordinate 19,661,051 of JAYESA010000002.1, read as the reverse complement.
AAAGAGAAGAGGGGGCAGCAGCAGCATTAGCAAGCAATGCAACAGTAGCCTTAGCAGCAATGCAGCAGCAGCAGCATTTGCATTAATTGCAACAACAACAACTAAGTATCAGAAGTATAGCAGTAGATGTAGGTGGAGGCTTGTGTGGATTATAGCAGTGCTCTGCGTACTGTTTTAGAGTGGATTCCTAGGGAGTTTAGGCCTGCAATGGAGAGGTAAGCACTCGGGCAAGTTAGCCTACACTGAACAAGGTAATGTGAGAAACAACATCAGCACCTTGAACAGAGTAAGAGCAACAGTAGTAACTGCTATACATATCAGGTTCAGTGCAGTTGCAGTATGAGTGAATCTTGGCTTAAGTATGTTCAGTGTTCAGGGGCTTAGGGGATATTTGATACTCTTGATGAGTGTCACATACTCGGGTAACAGTGTCCAGATAAGAATTGAACCCAGGTGAGTGTGTATTGGTGTAACTCTCTCTCTCTCTCTCTCTCTCTCTATATATATATATATATATATATATATATATATATATATATATATATATATATATATATATATATATATATGTATGTATGTATATATATTCATGTATACTATTGTATCTTAAGCTATCTCAATAATAACTTATTATCTTACGGTGCCCTACCTTACCTTAACATTAATACCTCACATTCTACATTATCTAACTGGTAGATTGATACTCACTGATACTCCATACTATATATATATATATGCTATATTCAAGTGTCTATGACTAGTATAGCTCAAACCTACAAGATATTGACCTAGTTAACCTAGTATTGGGTGGTATAGACTAGTATTACATAGAGTTGACTAGTTGGCTTAGTTTGACCTAGATATGGCCTAGCAAATCATATTAGACTCATTTTAATTCATGTATCACCTTCTTTTACACCCAATAACATAGTATTTCATATATAGGTCAGTGTGAGACCAGTCCAGACACATATTGATATTGTCAGCTCAGGACCTTAAGCGAGTACATTCTCTGATAGTTTTTGTTTATGATATCTTCTATGTTTCTTATTTTTGGTGTAGATATCCTTGACTTCTTGTCACATAGTTACATGGATTGGTATTTTTCGGATCCCGTCATGAGATGTTATTCCTAGTAGTTCCTGGCGTATCCTGTACATGCCCTGTTGCTCTTGTACTTGTATGGACACTGATTCCTGGGGAGATTAGATACCTTCTCAGAGAATCCTGTGTCGTAATATACCATAGTTGGATCCACTATACTAGTCGGAGGTTGGGGAGTGTTAGTTAGATATGTGATCATACCCACCCTTTACGAGTATTCCTATACAAGTACCATGTTAGTGTTAATCATACACTTTACGTATGATTAGCCAGGCCACGATTCATGTACAAGTTTTCAAGAATATCATATGTTGAAGCTAGTACTCACTCACTCAGTTAGATGTATTTTTTGACTCCTGTATATGATGCTCATCTCTCTTGTACTATTTACAGCATTTTTATCACTACAAGAAAAATGGCTTTTCTTGACATTTTTTTCCATCAAGAAAGGATTTTCTTGACGGTTTTGGATCTGTCATCTAGGCCACAGTCAAGAAAAGTTGACACCGTTCTTGATAGTTTCTATTTTTGTTTTCTTGACGGTTTTAAACCATCAAGTAACAAGCATGTCTTGACAGTTTTAAATCGTCAAGAAAACATATAAAAATATGATATTAAACAAGGTGCATAATTTTAAGTATTTACATTGTTGTTTCTTAGTATTTTTGAAATTGAATGAACTAGTAATCACCCTTGTCGATTAATTTACATATGATAGATAAGTTTTCCTCTTTTATATGCTTTTAAAATCTTAATATAACCTAATATAACTTCATAAACCATTAGAATGGATAAAAAATTAACCTATAAACTAGAAAATGTTATAGTTTGACTGTTTGACCTAGAGTTGACCTAGTTTGACTATTTTGACCTAGAAACCTATAATCTAATTAAATTATAAAAATAATATAATTAAATTAACAAAATTTTATAAAGATAATTATATATTCTTTGGCGGCCTTCTCATCTACGAGCTTCCCATCCTTCTTTCTTTTGTGGGTCCGCTGGAAAATTGTTGAAAAGTTGACAGTTTTGGGGTCTTTCCTATCTACCTCTTTCCAAACTTTGTCTCTAGTTAGTCTCAACGGGGGAGAAGATAGTTCATGTTTACCAGCTCTAAAGACATCTCTGTTTTTTCTCCATGGATGCGACGCAGTAAGGAACTGATGGTGACAATAAAAAAGTATGCTTTTCCTCCATTATAGAGATGTAATGCATTACTATTTTTTATACATATTGGACACAATAAAGTACCCCGAGTACTCCACCCCGATAACATTCCATATGTTGGAAAATCATTGATGATCCATATGAGAGATGCTCTCATCTAAATTTTTACTCCTTCGATATCATATGTCTGAACGCTTAATTACCATAATTGTTTTAACTCATCCATCAACGGTTGCAAGTAGATATCAATATTCTTCTTTGAATTTTTTCGACCGGGTATGATAATTTGTAAGAACATGTAAGGAGTCTTCATGCACATCCACAGTGGTAGATTATAAGGAGTCAAAATCACCGGCCAACAAGAGTACTGAGATCCTGACTGTCCGAAATGAGTGAATCCATCAGAACATAAATCCAACCAGACATTCCTGGGCTCCGTAGCAAATTCAGGATGACACAGATCAAAATATTTCTATGCCTCTCCATCAGAAGGATGAGATAATTCTCCTTCATCCATCTTTCGTTCCTTGTTATGACATATCATGTATTGTGTTGTATTTGCGGACATATACATCCTCTGCAGCCTTTTTGTGATCGGCAAAAACTGCATGTACTTGTAGGGACACAACCTTTCTCGGGCAGTTGACTTTCCTTTGTCCCGAATTGACTTATACCGGTCCGCATAACAGAAAATATATTTATCTTTATCATTGTTCTCCTTGTAGTATAATATGCAACCGTTTCGACAATAATCTATCTTTTCATAGCCTAATCAGAGTTTATGTATCATCATCTTCGACTTGTAGAAGTTTTCAGGCAACTCCTTTGATCCTTTTAGCAATAACTTTCTAACAAACTGAATTATCCGGTCGTAGCATTCCTGCGGCAAGTTAAAATCAGACTTTAGGTTCAACAGTCGCATCACCACCGACAGGACAGAATAAGAATCACAACCCGAGTATAACAGAGTATTAGAATTCTTGAACATATCATAGAATTTTTTCATATCAGGATTTGGATCCTCTGGATCAAAACTTGGACAGACGATATCAAATACCAACTCATGTGCCAGGTTTCACGGTCGATATTCAAAGTTATCTCCGAGAGTGGACTCTTCTACCTCCATATTGAAGGATGAATGATGATATTGCAAAAACAAAAATTCTCCTTGAGCCATCCACTCATTGTAGTTCGTACAAAACCCTTTTTGTAGAGATGCTCCCTTACGAGATCTACCTCTTTGAATGGTATATTATGATATTTGACACAGGGACACTTGATGAGCCTCCCATCTATGAAATAAGGTTGGCTACTGGCGTATTTGAGAAATTCTTCAACGCCCGTCATGAAATCATCTGTAAAACCAATCCTACTCCCATGTCGCCGATTGTACATCCACGATCGGTCAACTAAGTATCAACTCATTGATTCTGCATGTACCATATATTCAAACAATATGGATTAAATACAAGATGGGTTAGGATATTTGCTAAATGATTAGTTAGTTAGGATAGTTGATGAAAAAGTCTCATAAAAAGTCTCATAAAGAACTAAATGAGCTATTGGAAAGACCATATTTGAGCATTTCTTCGTGTTTTACACGTATCCAAAACCATAATTCATCGACATTCATCTGAATATGGCCGATACATGCCTTAACATAGTAAGGTTGGAACTGCTAATTACTATTCATATTAGTACCCTGAAGTATAACTATAAACGACTATAATACTAAAAAATAACACTAGAAATACTTAAAATTATGCCTAAAGTGTAAAATATATTTTCTAAAATGTTAATAATAAGGGATAATTGTATCGGTTAAATTAGTGATAATCGATACTCATAGTAATTGTCCGATACCGATTTCGATACCAATACCAATACTCTAAAATATTAATAATTTATTATAGGTTAAATTAGTGATAACCTTATCGATTTTAGGGTCGATGAATAAATCGATACCGATATGAATTTTTGAACGTCACATATTCTATTTTCGATATTCTAGGATACGTTCAAGTCTACGTATTAAGAATTATGTACGTCTAAGGATACACAAATAAATCAAAATAATTATATATGTAATATTTAATTTGTCAATCTTCTTCTAAGTTAATTATAGACACATACAATACATATTATCATTTTTGTGTCCTGATACTCGTGTCAATTTATCTGCATTTTTTTGAAACGTGTGTCCATACTATAAATTAATAATATATATATATATATATATATATATATATATATATATATATATATATAACCTAATTTTTGACCTAATACAAAAAATACCTAATTAATCATAATAAATTAAAAAACATGAACAAAATAAAAGAAAATGAACAAAATTAAAGTAGGGGAGAGGAAGATGACTTGTTTAGGGATCCTCGAATTGCAATTTGAGAAGGAGGAGAGGGAATAGGGCTGCTGCTGCTAGGGCTCATCAACTTGCCTAGGGCTCCTTGGGTTGGGGCTGTCAGAGGAGGATGAGGGGGTCATTGGAGAAGAAGGAGGAAAGGAGGTCGGGATCGCACTAAAGCAAGGAGAGAGGGGGTCGGGTTATCCGGAGCAAGGGAAGAGGGGGTCGGGGGTAAATGGAGACGTCGGAGGAGCAGGAGAGGGGGTCGAGGGTCACCGCAGCAAGGGGAGAGTGTGAGACCCGTCTATATCTGTATTGCATATGGATACATATTTTATGCTTTGTACTGTGCTTTATTGGTTCTCATGGAATCTCGGAATTCCTTCAAATTTTTAACATTTTCTTTTAGATCGGATTACTGTCGGCATTTTGTGGCATACCGACGAAAAATTCGTCATGCGGATAAAGTTGACTTTTGAGATATTTTAAAATATTTTCATGAATAGTGTTGGATGCTTTCTTTGTATTATATGAATGAGATTAATTTGATTCGTGACTTGGATCGCTGATGTGGCGGATCGAACGACCACGATTAAATCATCTCTTATATATATATGCAATTATTTTCTCTCTCTCTCTTTTCTTTCTTCATTCATTTCTTTATTTTTCTCTCCATTTATCATGGGAGCTAGGAGATTGGTCTTGAGGGCTTAGAGTATGGTTTCTGAACCCCTCTCGGTGGTAGGGTTGAAGGTTTAGGTTGGGAGCTTGGCTTTAGGCAATTACATCTTGACAAAATACTGAATAACATAATTTTATTGAAGTTTTCATTTTTTCTTGATATTTTGTGATTAGAATTTCATGGAACTTGTTTTGTTAAATATGTTTCTCTTGTGATTTTCAACCTTGTGCATATTTTTGAAAATGGTTTCGACTTGGTTTGGACTTTTTTTTGTAGAAACCTTGGTATTTATCCGCTAGAAAACTCGACGTTGAAGACGATAGCCGGTGTGTTTACCGTGAGACTTAGTTTATGAGCTACTAGAGACCCATGCCTAGTTTCTTTTTTGGTAGTTTCGAGTTTTTTGGATTCAGGATAAGTTTCAATTTTTCTCATAAATCACTTATATGGTATTTCTCGGAATCGATCTCTCAAATCTCAAAGTTGATAAAATCGAATGTCCCCAAGCCATTAGAAATTTGGTCATATATAATTTTGACCTTTGAAAATCCAAATTCTAAGGTAGAACATAATTTTTATGGCCCAAAAAAGTCTCAGAAATATTCCATGTCCGTGTTTCTATAACCACTCAGATAATCCAAAGGTGATCCGCGGTAGTCTGACGGATGATCCGATTTGTGGCCCAAAAACTTGCTATGACCACTCAGATGATCCGACATTGATCCGCGATAGTCCAACGAATGATCTGAATTATGGCCCATTACTTGTTGTGACTGATCAGATGATCCAACGGTGATCCGAGGAGATCCACCAAATAATTTGAATGACCCTATTTTTGTCTACTTTGTCTTTTTCTATTATTTTTCGTCTGTGATATTTTCTTGGCTTGACCCGACACATGTATATGTTTTCCTAGTATTTCTTCTCGACTCTACTTGTTTATTTTATTGACCCATCCCTTGTACCCAGTCCCGACTTTATGTATAGTTTGGGATACCTACCCATTATTTCTTGTTATGCACGTTCCTGATAGTGATCCATTGTAGTGCACTCCTGCTACTTGACTTGACATATGTATAGTTTTGAGGCCACCTACCCATTATAAACCTACCGTGTATAGCTTTGGGGATACCTACCCATTATATATCTATCCAGACCTGCCCTGTACTTACCTGATAGTGACCCATAGTAGTACACTCCTATTTTTTCTGACTGTTATATTGACTGTTGTGGCTTGTTATAGTGCATGCTCATCTTATTTATAACCGTATGGTTGTATTCCTGTTTAGTCCTGTGATTGTGCTTGTCAAAATATTGTCTTGTCTAGTTCATCCCTGCGGGGAGCATCATGTCTAGGATGGATTATGCGAAATGTCACACCCAAAATCTTAAACTAAAATGTTAAGGATTAATAACTAGAAAGAATAATTAGAGCATTGGGGGAGGATTTTCTGGTTGCATGCAGTCCCGTGCCCCGATAACTTTTACTGCTTGATGAACTTTTAGCATGCCGTCGAGTAGTGCACATTTCCAGCTCACCGTCATATAGGGCATATTATATTGACTTACTCAGGTTCACCTTTGCGTGATAGGTGCATATCTCTCCTGGGGGTAGTGTATCCACTATTATTTACTTTACTATCGTCCGACATTTGGGTAGCTTGGACAGTCTGTAGGGCATACGACCGTATGGAAATCCTAAATTGTATTTGTTAGTAATTAGGACTTGTGATAACCCTAGTTAGCTAATGTAGTAAGCCGTACTTCTTGCTTGGCCGAGATTGATGAATGGAGTCCATTTCTTGTAGTATCTTATATTGTCTTGCTTGCTTGATGGTGACCCGGCGTGGTGCACTCCTGCCTATTGTCTTATACACTATTTATCTTATATGTACTGTTCCTTACATGTTCCCCTTCCATGCTTCTATTACTGTACTAGTTCTTTTCTTGTTACTTTTTCTCTTCTAGTTTACTTATATTCTTATATTCACCTTGCATGATCCCGCATATGTTCCCGTCTAATTTTCTTTACATGTTTCCTGTTTTATTTTCTTATTTTTCGGTGCACTTTATATTATACATGGTTGTTATATGTTGCTTAGGATATTGTAGCTCTATATTGTATTGCTGGTTTTTAGTTCATAGTTTGGCCTCCTTTATGGTACTTGCTATTTGGGGTCTAACCCCACTCGTTTTGCTTGGCCATATCCGGTAGCAGAGCCAGAGGATCTTTTGTCTTTTTCTGAGGATAGTGACCACACGGAGCACCCGACCGATTGAGTAGGTTCTATTCTTGTTCTCCTACTTATTGTACATATTCTTTTACGGTGTTTAGTCCCGAGCACCTGTTAGCTCATATTTTTGACTTGTTATATCGCCTATTGGGTATGACATAATTAACATATTCTAGACTATAGCTAGAGTTGATCATGTATGACTTATTCTCTTATTAGTTCTTTATTTTTTATTACTAGCTTCATTATCAGCTATGTATATATGGTTTTAGACGATTTACTATTTTGCTTTTATTGATCATATTTTCTTGCACATTATAATTTACTGCTTATGATTGAGACACTAGGATTGCTTGACTTAGGTTGACTGATAGCTTTTAGTATTAACCCCCCATGTCTATTCACAGCCGTGACCGTATCTCGGGAAACTGGAGTACTCTGGTATAAGTAGATGGCTTTGTCAACCCCTACTCTCCAGTATTCTGGGCCCGGGGCCTGACAGAGAGGGGGTCGGGGAATGCCAGAGGAGGTGGAGGAGGAGGAGGAGGAGAGGGGGTCGGGGGTCGCTGGAGACATCGAAGGAGGAGGAGACGGGGTCGGGGGTCATCGGATCAAGGGAAGAGGGGGTCGAGGAATGCCGGAGGAGGAGCAGGAGGAGGAGGAGAAGAAGGAGGAGGAGGAGAGGGGGTAGGGGATCGTGGAGGAGAGAGAGATTTTGGAGGAAAATAAAAATAAAAATAGGATATTGAATTTTAACGTTTGGCAGCAACGAAATCTATTCGTCGCTAGTCCTTCGCTGAGAAAAAATTGACACCACAACGATAGACTAGCGACAAAAATTAATATATATTTCTTATATAAATATATTTGTCGCTATTCTATCGGTATTCCATTGCTACACTAGCGACAGATAATATTCCGTCGCTGATATCCGTCGCTAAATTCTAGTATTTTTGTAGTATTACAAAATAAAACCTATTAGACGTTTACTGCAAATAAATCCTCCCGCAATAAATTTTTTGATCAAAATGTCCCCTCCTATTAACTAACCGTTTGGAGTGAACTTTAGTAAAGTTTTTTAAAATAAAAATAAATCAATACACAAAATAGTCCTCCCTCTCCCCCTCTACCCACCCGCGCTGGCCGCCCCCACTGTCACGCCCCAGTCCCAAAATACGTAGGACTAGGAATACGTAACATGCCCAGCCGTATGTATACGAACTCCAATATATGGAAATCATATACACACGTACGCTGTATATGAATATGCAATCCACCAGTGGTAATATACTGTCACAACAAGTCACACACAATCTATATCTCATCCACAGCACAAATAATAAGTAGAAATAAATAGCTGAATAATAACTGGATATCGAAGATTAGTATCAAGTCTGATAGTTAGGTGGAAACAAATCCACTACAAAAGACTATACTGAAGTAGTAACAAAATATCTAAACAGTGGAAATAATCACAGCTACTCTGAGGGTAAGACCTCCTCAGTCAGGTACGTAGCGTCAGGTCCAGGACCGTACTCCTGCGGATACTCCTGCTCGTCCATATCAGGAAAGGGAGCAGGTCCTCAGAGGGACGTAACAAGATACATAATAATATGCCAATAAGTACTAAAATATAAATATCCAATGGGTCGCCTAACCGTCTAAGTAAATGCAATTTGAGAACAACTTTCCTAACGCGTGGGCTATCTTGCCATAATAGGATTGACATAATTCTCTCGGAGAATCAGGGGCCTATAAGAGTACCATCCTTTGAACTGCAGAGGCCGCCTGCAATATATAGGGTCACAACCATCCGTTTCTCCAGCGGAGAATTCGTGCAAACTAGGAAAAGTGTAAAGGAGCCCAAACGCCTTACTTGTTGTTCTCCCCGCCCAATGCTCTAAGCATGACACATCCATGACACGATAAAACCTCTAAATAATTTTCAGGTCTACTAGCATACCAAGTTTCTATCAGCAGTCATCCCTAACGCACGGTCCATACGTACAGGAGGCCAGACCTGTCACGCAGTCCGTGATCTATATGAGACTCATAACTCGTGTAACAACTGTGTCAAGACCAATGAATCTAATGATGCTCCATAATACTGGGGTGGTCTCATAAAGTAGGTTCAAAAATCTACATAAATAAACCTCTATATAAACAGAATTAAACATGCATGTATCAGCTGTAATGTAAATAATAGTACGATGGCAAGGTATACTTGCCGAGCAAAAGTTCTGTATAGTGCACGTCCAACACAGTGTTAAGTTAATGAAAGAAGTAGGGTTAGTGTTTGGGAGAGTGGTAATATATATAGAAAAAAAGAGGCGGTGGGGTTAATTATAGTGGACTTAAAAGCCATTGCCGCTACTGTTTCTTTCTTTCTTTCTTTCTTTCTTTAGTCTTGGTTTCGGTTGAGGGGTGTTTAGTAATAATAGAGTTTAGAGGCGGTGGAATAGGATGGCTCATACGCGCGGAGAAGGGAAAAGCAAAGTTTGGCTTTGCTACTGCTGCTGTTGATATTTTCTACGCGGGTTCGGGTGCAAGCGGGTAGTGGGTTTGGGTTTCGGTTTGATATTCAATAGGAATTCTTTTCTAATTAATTATATATACATATATCTATTCACAGAAAATCCTAAGAATTATATTGGTGCATACAATCGAGCTAGCAACTGTCCAAAGGGTCTCCTACATGGAATAAAATAGAAAAAATTTATAATGGCTCCATAAATCCCCTAAATGCACAAGCACCTCAAATAAAATTAATAAAATCTATTTTCTCTATTTAGCTTATAACTACTATAAATAAATTAAATAATTAATAATAGAGAAATATGGTTTTCAGAATTAGGGGTTTTATATTCTACCCAACTTAGAAAAAATTTGTCCACAAAATTAAAATAGAATTTACCCATCTATCACATAAGGCTATACGTCTAAGAAAACTATTCCTCGAAATTAAAACTAAGCCACGGTAGAAAGTTAAGGATGGTATAAGATATAAATTAACAAAGTAAATTTATACCTTGGTCAATGAATAGGTTTGGAAAACGTTGGCGCATGTCGTCCTCGTGCTCCCAAGTAGATTTTTCTGGCGTGCCATGCTTCTATGCCATACGAACTAAGGGAATAGACTGGTTCCTCAATACTTTCTCTCGACGATCAAGGATTTCCACGGGTTGCTCTTGATATGACAAGATCGACCCAATGGTGATCTCTGAATGGTCGAGATATGATTGCTGTCTGCCATATATCGCCTGAGCTGCGACACATGGAATACGTCATGTACTCCCTCAAGTGAAGGTGGTAGTGCAAGTCGATATGCCACTTTTCCTACTCTCTCTAGCACGTCAAATAGTCCAATATACCTTGGACTCAACTTGCCGCGTCCTCCGAATCGAATGGTGCCTCTGGTAGGTGATATCTTCAAGAAGACATGATCGCCCTCTTTAAACTCCAAAGGACGGCGATGAAGGTCTGTCCATTGTTTCTGCCTGTCTTGCGCTGCTCGCAAGTGTCCTTGTATCTTCTTAACTGTCTCAACGGTGTTGACCACTAACTCTGGTCCCAGAATCTGATGTTCTTCTATGACACTCCAACACACAGTAGATCTACACTTTCTTCCATACAATGCTTCAAACGGAGCCATCTAAAAGCTCGTCTGATAGCTATTATTGTAAGAAAACTCCACAAGGTGTAGATGGTCCTCCCATGATCCTCCAAAGTCTAATATACAGGCCCTCAACATATCCTCCAATGTCTGAATAGTACATTCTGACTGCCCATCTGTCTGCGGGTGATAAGATGTACTAAACTTCAGACGAGTTCCAAGACTCTCTTGCATGCTCCTCAAAAAATGCGATGTAAAGCGCGAATTCCTGTCTGATATAATGCTGACTGGTATGCCGTGCAATCTCACGATCTGCCTTATATATAGGTCAGCCAAAGCTTCTGTAGATTGGCCAACTCTAAAAGGCAAGAAATAGGCTGATTTGGTGAGTCTATCTACTATTACCCATACTGCATCTTTACCACTTGGACTCTTGGAAAAGTCCGTGACAAAGTCCATAGTGATGTGCTCCCACTTCCACTCTGGAATCGGAAGTGGTTGTAATAACCCTACTGTTCTCTGGTGCTCCACCTTTACTTGCTGACATACCAAACATTTAGCTACAAAGTGAGCTATCTCTCTTTTTATTCCATGCCACCAAAAGTGTTGTCATAAATCACGATACATCTTGGTGCCTCCAGGATGAATAGAATATATTGAACTATGAGTTTCTGTCATCAGCTCCTGTCGAATTTCTCTATTGCGAATATATAGACGATCACCACATCGTAATGTCCCGTCATTATGAATGCGTAGTCCTGTCTGCTCTCTGGTCTCTGTCCTTTTCTTTAATCTTCTGAATCTGGCGTCGGTAGGCAATGCTGCCTTGATTCTTTCTATTAGTGATAATTGTACTTGTAAGTTGGCTAGTATCCCATCTGTTCTGGGTAATATCACTTCAATGCCAAGATCTTGCAAGTCCTTCAATAATTCTCTCTATGCTGTCAAGAAATAAGCTGCTGGTTTTTGGCTTAAGGCGTTTGCTACAACGTTAGCCTTGCCTGGGTGATAATGTAACTCTATCTCAAAATCTTTTATCAATTCGAGCCATCGATGTTGCCTCATATTTAATTCCTTCTGTGTGAAGACATATTTGAGGCTTTTGTGGTCTGTATAGATTTTTACTCATTTCCCATATAAGTAATGTCTCCATAGCTTCAGAGCAAATACAACGACTGCAAGTTCCAAGTCATGAGTTAGATAATTCTTCTCATGTACTCGTAATTGTCTATATGCATATAAAATTACCTTGCCATGCTGCTTTAATACGCATCCCAAACCTTTCTCTGATGCGTCACTGTAGATCATATAGCCTCCTGATCCTGATAGAATAGTCAATACTGGTGCTGAAGTCAGTCGCTTCTTCAATTCCTCGAAAGTGTCTTGACACTCGTTGGTCCATATGAACTCTTGATCTTTGCAAGTCAACCGAGTCATAGGTGTTGCTATCTTTGAGAAGTTCTCCATGAACCGTCGGTAATATCCCGCAAGTCCAAGAAAACTTCTCACCTCTGCTGCTGATTTAGGAACATGCCATGTCTCGACTGCCGAGATCTTTTCTAGATCAACAAAAATTCCATCTCCTGTAATGACATACCCAAGAAATAAAATTCTGTCCAAGAAGAACTCATATTTACTGAGCTTTGCATATAACTGCTCTCTCTTCAAGGTCTCTAGAACAATCCGCAGGTGCTTCTCGTGCTCCTCGTGGCTCTTTGAATAGACAAGTATATCATCTATGAAGATGACCACGAATTGGTCCAGATACTGATGGAAGACTCAATACATTAAGTCCATAAAGATAGCTGGACCATTGGTCAATCCAAATGGCATGACCAGAAACTCGTAGTGCCCATATCTTGTCCGGAATGCGGTCTTCGGAATATCCTCCTTCCTTATCTTTATCTGGTGATATCCCGATCTCAAATCTATCTTTGAGAACATCTTGGCTCCACTAAGTTGATCAAATAGGTCATCAATGCGTGGCAATGGATATTTATTCTTCACTGTCACTGCATTCAAGGCTCTATAGTCAATGCACATACGTACTGACCCATCATTCTTTGGTACAAACAACACTGGTGCTCTCTAGGATGATGCACTTGGTCGGATGAAAGCTTTCTCTTCTAGTTCTTTCAATTGTGTCTTTAGTTCATCCATCTCCTTCTTTGCCAGCCTATAAACATGTGATGCTATGGGTGCTGCTCCTGGTGTTAATTCAATCAAAAACTCAATGTCTCTATTTGGGGGTAGTCCTGGCAATTCTTTTGGAAATATGTCTCAGAATTCTGTAATAATGGGATGATAGACAATATCGTCCATTGTGAGCTGCATACCATCAAGGATTTCTGTGGATCCTCGTGCAAACTCAAGTTCAGGCTGCCCGGTACCTTAAAAAGAATGCTTCCTCCAAAATAATCGAATAAAGCGTGGTACTTGCTCAGTCAGTCCATTCCCAACACAATATTAAAAGTTGGCATATGAAGGACTAAGAGTCGAGCGTTCATCTCTCTACCACGTATCACTATAGGACACGATCTACAAATTCTATTAATAGGTACAACTCCTCCTCCGGTGAGAATTCTAATACAACTAGGTAAAGGTATAGAGGTAATATTATATTTGGCAATAAAACTAGATGATATGAATGAGTGGGTAGCTCCCGTATCAAATAATGTCATAGCAGGAAAGGTAAAAGCAAGAGTGATACCTGCTATGACATCAATCTCCTGATCCATGTTATCCACTTCTATTGCAAAAGCTTGTCCGTTCCTCTGGGGTTGTCTCTGTCTGGCCCTCGCGAATTGATCCTCCTGTGTAGGTAGTGGTGGTCCTCGCTGAAATCCTACTGCTGCTGGAGGTCGAGGTGCTTCTGGTCTAGTCATATGTTGAGCTGGCTTTGGTGCTGAAAGCGCTAGTCTCTGTACTAGCGGTGGAAGTGTTTGCTGCTTTGGACAATTTTTTGCCTGGTGCTGTCCAGAACCACATCTCATACACTGTCCCAAACGGGCCCGACAGTCTCTTGAGATGTGTAATCCCCCTGATTTTTTCAGAAATTTTTAGATTTGGATTTTTCATAATTTTTCATAATTTTCTGGGATTTTTCTGTAATTAAAACCTAGGCTTTTGGTAATTAAATAATTTTTAATTACTGTTAAATAATATTAAAATATTATAGAAATAATATTTTATGGTGTAAAATAAAAAACTGGACATAGAGTAATTTTTTGTGAATTTATTCGACTCCGAAAGCATTTTTAAAGCCCTAAAAACTAATTAAAATTTAAACCAAAATAAACCCTGAATTGAACTCGGTTTATTTTAAATAAATCCAGTTTATTTCCTGAACCAAACCAATGAAAACCGGTTTAAACAAACCAAACTTAAATCCTTATTGGGTCGGAACCGGGCCCAAAACCCAGACCCGACCCGCTAACCCGACCAGCATTTAATTATTAACGGATCGGGTCGGATCCCTACCACCCGACTCGACCCGACCCAAACCCGAAACCTAATCCAAATCTGAACCCTAACCCTAACCCTAGTCGGACTACTGTTCCGACCACCCTATAAATCCCTCGCCTGCCGAAATCCTAACCCTAGCTCAGCCCCTCTCCGCCTATCTCCTCCCCGACAAGCAGCCTTCACCTCGCCACCTGACCCCGACCAGTCCTCAGCCTCGACCTCCCCCGCACGCCGGAGCTCGACCTCCGTCTCCTTTCTTGCTTCCTCTTTCCACCACCGGAGACCCCTTTCTCCCCCTCGACTCCGGCCAGAACCGCCTGAACCCTCCCTCCTCCAGCTCCTGCCCAGCCGCCCGTCGACCTCCACCTCCTCCTCTTCCTTCTTCCCCGCACCACTCCCCCTCGCCGCCCCCTCATAGCCCTCTCCTCCGCCGCTGTTGAGCAACCCCGAGCCCCCGACTCCGTCCCAGCCGACCTCCGGTCAGCCCCGAGCCGCCGTCCGACCTCGCCGTGCAGCCCCGCTCAGCCTCGAGCCGACGACCCAGGCCCTAGCCGCAGCGCCGCCCTCCTCCGCCGAGCTCGAAACCCTAACCCTAGGGCGGACACGGTCAGGACACGGCCCACTTCGTGTCAACTCGGACACGCGATTCGCAGTTTCTGGAGCCCTGTTCAGGTATCCCTTTCTCTCTGCTCGTTGACCCATTTTTGATTCCGTTGGTTGCATCGCGTACCCTGCGTGACCCTCTCGGTGCCCGTGCAACCCGCTCGGTGCATCGCGTCCTGTGGCGATCGTGAACCGCGATCCAAAAATAGGAAAAATAATGCCTTGTTTCACTCCGGAACTGAGTGCGCCCCGCCAAACGGGACGACTTGGTCGCACGCGGTCTTTATCAAAACATGTGCGCCATCGATACGGACGTGTAGGATTTCGTAGAAGTTGATTTGGATGTGCGTGCACCCCAAAATCAACGTGTATCCGCCGACAACGTCCCGTATATGCCCATTTTGGAACACGCTGTAACTTTGTGTACATACGTCATATCAAGACGAAACTTGTGCCATCGGACTCGTAGCAATACGCTGGTCCTGTGACCCAAGTTTGGTTCGATTCTGAGAACGTTGACAGAATCGCGTATCGTGGTCCCCACAGGCTCCACTTGACGGGCAATTTTGTGATCGGCTCATTGGAATCCAATTCTGAAAGTTCCGTTGGGTTCGTATCATCGTTCCTGACTTGTAGACACTGAGTTTGAGGAATTTGGAGACCTTTGACCCTGACACTTTTTTGGTGCAAAGTGGCCCACATGTGGACCCCGCTTTGATCCAAAATGTCATTTTTGCTCCTGTATCCAAATTAGACTTAAGGACAGGTGTTTCTAGCTATTTGATATTTTTTGGATGTGATGTGATATTTATTTCAGCTTTTGGAGGAGTACCTGCAAATCACACTGAGACCAGAGCTACAGTTGGAGCCGGAACCCCAGGCAAGTGTACCTTGCCAAACTTGCAGTATATTAATTCATATTATTCTCTTATTTTATTCCTGTGATTGTTGTGCATGCTTGACCTAGGACCGTGTGACTTACTTAGCGTCCGATTAATAGTAGGGTGCCAACACTCTACGCAGAGTTGTGTAATATCATCTAGAGATGGACACCGAGACCCGATACATTCTCGTACTTGTCTTATCAAGTACATTATACCCAGGACACTTGACACTATTCATGAGACAGAATCTTCCTGAGATATTTATGGTGATTCTGTATAGGATACATGTTTATGACATACACAGTTTACATGCTTAGACTTTGTCCAGACTTGATGCATTAGATATGGTTTTGCGTGTCATGGACATGAGACGTGAGATTACATTGGGTGGGGAGAGATTTTACCATACATAAGGCTGATTATATATATATATATATGTTAATTTAATGGAAGTGCCTTAGACTCTGGCAACAGAGCTATGGTACCGTACTGGCCCTTCGAGAGAATACTGCTATGGGTTTCTCCGACACTGATCCTGTAGTAGTCTCAGCCCGAGTATGACTAAAACTCTCACTTGCATATCACTTAGCTGGTTATATAGTTACCCTATTGATTTATTTATTTCTGCACTGCATTTATTTTGTTGTTTTATCTGTACCTTGCTATGTCCCCTGAGGACCTGGATCCGGATTATGTCCCCAGGACTAGCAGACGAGATCTATCCTGAGGTTTACGGAACAGGAGCATTATCAGGAGAAGGCACTGGAGCAGTACCAGATCCAGTAGACGAGTGATCACCGAGGGTATCTTCTGAGTATATACTGTTTTCATACTCAGTATTGGCTGTGGTTATCTTTATTCTTGTATCTTGACAGATGTATCAGACTCATTATCGGGTTATTCCCCGAGTTTATATTTTATTGAGATTGATCTTGCTTTATGATTCTGATATTGTTGTATTCATATCTGTGGATGAGATTAGTATATTTAGACCATTATTGTTGTACTACAGCTTAAGTGCGCCCCGATGGATCCATTAAATTGGGTTTGTCCATCGGTGTGTGCTGCTGGCCATTGCCACGTGTTTAGTCCCCCGATATTTTGGGACTGGGGCGTGACATATTTTTATGGTGGCCCATACAGGTCAATGACAAAATTGTTCAGTTTCAACTTAGGGACCGAGCAAGGCTGCAATAAGAATAGGATAAGTTTTTGAATCTTATCCACTTGCTTGAATCGTTCTTGATATCTATATCGGATTCAAATTAAATTTCTTGACTTGCATCCTGCCTTGATTCCTGTACGCTTCTTATTGTTTATTTTGGTTGTTACTCTTAAATTTTTGAATTATGTGATTGGTAATTAGAACTTGACAGCTTAAGTTATTATTGTAGATTATGACCTAATGATTACCCCTTAGCTTTAAGTCACGTAATTAGTACCCCCACCTCGATACAAGTTAGATTCCTTACCCTTGACGGCCATTAACTCTTCTATCCTCACTATCGATACTTTTTCTATAAGCACTAAGACTACGGCTTAAGATGACCATGACCTAAGTAATATATGAGGACACACTAATAGGTACCAAAGACCCCTTCTCGTAGACCTTAACAAGAGTTTTCACGGTATCCTTAAGACGATTTCAGTATTAGTTTATTATTTAAAGTTGGGTAGTATACCTCACAACATAATACCACCTAGCCCTATTGACCCATTGATGAAGTAAACTAGGATGACACAACTTTAGACTTGTATAAGAAGATAGTGATTATTCAGACAATAGAATTTAGAAGTCTTTGCCCCTATTTGGTCGACTAGCGACTTAGACAAGGAGGTTGTATGATAACTGTAGAGATTATAGAGTATGTTATTATTATGGTTGCTTGTTTGTTTTTGTTTTATGAACTTGAATAATTTGTACCTCCTTTCATCATCATCTAGCGTACTTAAATTTGCTGTACTTGACTTATGCTGCTATTCTATAGCCTAGTTTTGCCAGCTTATTCTTTATCGAGCTTGTTCATGACATATGTATTAGTGGACATGTACATTAATACAATTATCTATTCAAAATTAGTGTATTACGGTCTGATCAACCTTAGTGCATTTTGGTTCGCTCTTTGCACGACTACTTCACGTGGATTGAGATATATAGTTGACTAGTATACTTGCCCTCTAGATATGTCTGAGCATATCGTATCGGTTACGTAATTGTAGTAATATGAGCATGCGAACGAAGAATTATCAGAATAGGATTTCAATCCATAACTGTTTGACAATGCCCATTTGAATTCTTTAAATGCCTTGACCCCGATACTTCTATTATATTACCTCACCCTTGAACTCTTTATTATTGATCTCCATCTTCCCTTATTTCGGAAAGACGAAAACTCGTTCTTGGTATAAGTTTGATATATAGGTAGTACTAGATAGACCCCGCAGGCCGGTCGTATTGTTTGATGACCCTTTATAAATGATTAAGGGCATATCATGGATGACGTGGATAGTATTAAAAACCTTGAGGATTCAATAACATGATTTGGGCCATAGCTTTCTTAGATGTATAGCCTTAGATGATACATGGGTAAATTCTAAGTTGGGTAGAGACCGTAATGTTCACTTGAGAGAAATTTTTTAGACCCTACCCTAGTTTAATTTCGAGGACAAATTTTTTATAAGTTGGGTAGATTGTAATCCCCCTGATTTTTTCAGAAATTTTTAGATTTGGATTTTTCATAATTTTCCGTAATTTTCTGGGATTTTTCTGTAATTAAAACCTAGACTTTTGGTAATTAAATGATTTTTAATTACTGTTAAATAATATTAAAATATTATGGAAATAATATTTTATGGTGTAAAATGAAAAAGTGGACATAGGATAATTTTTTGTGAATTTATTGGACTCCGGAAGCATTTTTAAAGCCCTAAAAACTAATTAAAATTTAAACCAAAATTAACCCTGAATTGAACCCGGTTTATTTTAAATAAACCCGATTTATTTCCTGAACCAAACCAATGAAAACCGGTTTAAACAAACCAAACTTAAATCCTTATTGGGTCGGATCCGGGCCCAAAACCCAGACCCGACCCGCTAACCCGACCCGCATTTAATTATTAACGGATCGGGCCGGATCCTTACCACCCGACCCGACCCGACCCAAACCCAAAACCTAATCCTAGTCTGAACCCTAACCCTAACCCTAGTCGGACTACTGTTCCGACCACCCTATAAATCCCCCGCCGGCCGAAATCCTAACCCTAGCTCAGCCCCTCTCCGCTTATCTCCTCCCCGATGAGCCGCCTTCACCTCGCCACCTGACCCCGACCAGTCCTCAGCCTCGACCTCCCCCGCACGCCGGAGCTCGACCTCCGTCTCCTTCCCTGCTTCCTTTTTCCACCACTGGAGACCCCTTTCTCCCCCTCGACTCCGGCCAGAACCGCCTGAACCCTACCTCCTCCAGCGCCTGCCCCGCCGCCCATCGACCTCCACCTCCTCCTCCTCCTTCTTCCCCGCACCACTCCCCCTCGCCGCCACCTCATAGCCCTCTCCTCCGCTGCTGTCGAGCAACCCCGAGCCCCCGACTCCATCCCAACCGACCTCCGGTCAGCCCCGAGCCGCCGTCCGACCTCGCCGTGCAGTCCCGCTCAGCCACGAGCCGACGACCCCGGCCCTAGCAGTAGCGCCGCCCTCCTCCGCCGAGCTCGAAACCCTAACCCTAGGGCGGACACGGTCAGGACACGGCCCACATCGTGTCGACTCGGACACGCGATTCACAGTTTCTGGAGCCCTGTTCAGGTATCCCTTTCTCTCTGCTCGTTGACCCATTTTTGATTCCGTTGGTTGCATCGCAAACCCTGCGTGACCCTCTCGGTGCCCGTGCAACCCGTTCGGTGCATCGCGTCCTGTGGCGATTGTGAACCGTGATCAAAAAACAGGAAAAATAATGCCCTGTTTCACTCCGGAACTGAGTGCGCCCTGCCAAACGGGACGACTTGGTCGCACGCGGTCTTTACCGAAACGTGCGCACCATCGATACGGACATGTGGAATTTCGTAGAAGTTGATTTGGATGTGCGTGCACCCCGGAATCAACGAGCTTCCGCCGACAACGCCCCGTATCCGTCCATTCTGAAATACGCTGTAACTTTGTTTACACACGTCGGATCGAGACAAAACTTGCGCCATTGGACTCGTAGCAATACGCTAGTCCTGTGACCCAAGTTTGGTTCGATTCTGAGAACATTGATAGAATCGCGTATCGTGGGCCCCACAGGCTCCACTTGACGGGCGATTTTGTGATCGGCTCATTGGAATCTAATTATGGAAGTTCCGTTGGGTTCGTATCATCGTTCCTGACTTGTAGACACTGAGTTTGAGGAATTTGGAGACCTTTGACCCTGACACATTTTTTGGTGCAAAGTGGCCTACATGTGGACCCCGCTTTGACCCGGAAATATTATTTTTGCCCCTTTGTCCAAATTGGACTTAAGGACAGGTGTTTCTAGATATTTGATATTTTTTGGATATGATGGTGATATTTATTTCAGCTTTTGGAGGAGTACCTGCAAATCACACTGAGACCAGAGCTACAGTTGGAGCCGGAACCCCAGGCAAGTGTACCTTGCCAAACTTGCAGTATATTGATTCGTATTATTCTCTTGTTTTATTCTTGTGATTATTGTGTATGCTTGACCTAGGACCGTGTGACTTACTTAGCGTCCGATTAAAAGTCGGGTGCCAACACTATACGCAGAGTTGTGTAATGTCATCTAGAGATGGACACCGAGACCCGATACATTCTCGTACTTGTCTTTTCAAGTACATTATATCCAGGACACTTGACACTATTCATGAGACAGAATCTTCATGAGATATTCATGGTGATTCTGTATAGGATACATGTTTATGACATACACAGTTTACATGCTTAGACTTTATCTAGACTTGAAGCATTAGATATGGTTTTGCGTGTCATGGACATGAGACGTGAGATTACATTGGGTGGGGAGAGATTTTACCATACATAAGGCTGATTATATATATATATATATATTAATTTAATGGAAGTGCCTTAGACTCTGGCAACAGAGCTATGGTACCGTACTGGCCCTTTGAGAGAATACTGCTATGGGTTTCTCCGACACTGATCCTGTAGTTGTCTCAGCCCGAGTATGACTAAAACTCTCACTTGTATATCACTTAGCTGGTTATATAGTTACCCTATTGATTCATTTATTTCTGTACTGTATTTATTTTAGCTTGTTTTATCTGTACCTTGCTATGTCCCCTGAGGACCTGGATCCGGATTATGTCCCCAGGACTAGCAGACGAGATCTATCCCGAGGTTTACGGAGCAGGAGCATTATCAGGAGCAGGCACTGGAGCAGTACCAGATCCAGTAGACGAGTAATCATCGAGGGTATCTTCTGAGTATATACTGTTTCCATACTCGGTATTGGCTGTGGTTATATTTATTCTTGTATCTTGACAGATGTATCAGACTCATTATCGGGTTATTCCCCGAGTTTATATTTTATTTAGATTGATCTTGCTTTATGATTCTGATATTGTTGTATTCATATCTTGGATGAGATTAGTATATTTAGACCATTATTGTTGTACTACAGCTTAAGTGTGCCCCGATGGATCCATTAAATTGGGTTTGTCCATCGGTGTGTGCTGCTGGCCATTGCCACGTGTCTAGTCCCTCGATATTTTGGGACTGGGGTATGACAAGATGTGCCCGCGTCTCCCACTAAAATTATATTAGAGCTTATCTAGAACCTGGTACGGTCCTGCTCTGGGCTGATACTGTTGTTGCTGAGCTAAAAGACGTCTGATAGGTCCTCCTTGTTGTGTTCTTGCTGGTCCTTGCTGCATCCTCAGCTGACCTCCCTTTCCTCTGTTGATAGTTTCTTGCAATCTGGCTTCTGTCAGCAATTCGACATAAGAGATTTGGGACAGGGAGCTAGTGTAGTGTTGAAGCTCCTGAGTCAGTCCACGATGGAACCTCTTAGCCTTGGCCAAGTCATCTGGTATCAAGGCAGCGCCATATTTACTGAGGCGACTAAACTCGGCATCATACTCGTCCACTGTTCTGATCCTTTGCTCCAGGTGGAGAAACTGATTATACAATGCATCTCTGACGGTGTTCGAGAAGTACTTTCTTTTGAAGCACTCCAGGAACTGCTTCCAAGTCTGGTATGTACCCAACTGGCGCTCCATGGATTCCCATCAGTGATGAGAATTACCATATAGAAGCGTCCTTACACCTGTCATCCATAGTTTTACAGGTAGCTTTGACGCCTCTAATAACTTTCGAGTGTGAGTGATCCAGTTGGTAGTCTCCTCTGGACTCTCAACGCCCTTGTACGGCTTCGGACCCATCTGTATAAAGTCTTTTACTGAACCAACTTTATCTCGAGGTATTGGAGCTAGTGCTTGAGCTGGTACAGTAGTCTTTGCAGCCATCCTTTCAAGTGCTGCTTGGAACTCTTGTCTCTATTCTGCTGCCTGCTGTCTCTATTCCTGTATCATCATCTGGAAGAATTGAAATAATTGTGCCTGGCCATCCTGCGGTGTCGATGATACTGGAAGGTTTCCATTAGGTAGAACGGGAAGATCAGATGGAACTGGATTGTGAATCTGTCCATCTGGTCCCAGAAGTCTAGGATTTGCTGAGGTTCCTCCTTGAGTCTAACCATTGACTCCAGGAGTTGTGTCACCATCGGTGACAGTACATTCCTTCTGTACATCCATCCCTTTGCAGGTGATGTACACAAAGTTTTAGAAGAAGTACATGAATCAAACATGATGCAAGTATTAAATAGAATATAGAAGCATGAAATATGCTGGAGAATTATCCGCGTATTTACAGTCAAAAACCCCCAACATACTTGAAGTCTCTCCCTATGTAAAATAGGGCTTCAAGGTAGTTGGCATAAAACAGGTTGATAAGCTTCCTGCATAAAGCAGAGCTTTGAGATAGTTTGGCATAAAGTAGAGGTTCAACTATCTGGCGTAAAATAGAGATTCAAAGCTATCCGCGTAAAACAAAGATTCAAGGAAGTTGGCATAAAATAAAACTTCAGAGTTGTCCGCGTAAAGAAGAGGAGCGTAAAGTAGAGAATTAAGGAAGTTTTGGTGTAAAGTAGATCTTCAGGCTGTTGGCGTAAAATATGTTGCTAAGGTAGTGTGGCGTAAAGTAGAGCTTTAAAGCTGTCGGGGTAAAAGTCTGCGTAAAAGTTTCCGTGCGTAAAATATTCCTGCGTAAAGTCTGCCTGCGTAAAATCTGCGCATAAAAATTCTGTGCATAAAATTTGCCTGCGTAAATTCTGCCCGCGTGAAGTCGACGTAAAAATTCGTCTGCATAAAAAGTTTGTGCGTAAAATTTGCGTAAAATCTGAAATACGTTGCAGCATAAAGTTTTGTGAAAAATGGTGCTGCGTAAAGTTTGTACGAGAAACTCTTCGTATTCCTCGGATGAATTTGTCAGACTAATTAGTGATCCTGACATCGGACAAAAGTATCGCACGATGATCAAGAGGTCAGCTGTGATGATGATTTTGCATAGAGACACAGGTTATCGTTTAGTGACATATTGGATACAAGTCATTTTTACGCATCCAAAAGGAAGAAAATGGAGTCTTCTGAATACGCTACCTTCAGAAACGAGTTTTACGCTCAGGATAAGACAAAATCAACAGAGATAAGTTTTTACGCTCAAGATAAGACAAAATCAGATGCCACGTCAAAAGCTAATTCTTGCATAGGGCTCGAGGCATATCTCTGTATTTAATGCACGAGATTGGTCATGACTGGGGAAAGCTAAAGCGGTGACAAATATGCTCACACCACCTATCCTTACATTTTATGCCTAATCAGGCTACTTTATGCTGGTTATCTATTATCAAGTTTACGCTGGGGTAGTTTCCTACATGGCTTGCATGATGTGTCATACATAGATTTAGAAGACTAAGGAAACGTAGTTAGCAGTTTGTTATAACTGCAGGGTAAAGTTGGCAATCTTCTTCGTAGTTTGGCCTTTTACGCCAACTAGGCAATCAATTGGCTTTACGCCAACAACAGTTATTTGGCTTTTACGCCAACAAGGGTAAATGGTTTTTGGCGTAAAACTTAAGGAAGAATGAGGTTTTAGTCAAGTGTGGATGAGATCCTTATACTCTATTCCTATACACAGGCTTGTTTGGTACAGTTACGTAACTAAGACAATATATTCTTGACCTGCATGGGCCACCACCAAAAACATGTCACACCCCAGTCCCAAAATACCTAGGACTAGGAATACGTAACATGCCCAGCCGTATGTATATGAACTCCAATATATGGAAATCATATACACACGTACACTGTATATGAATATGCAATCCACCAGTGGTAATATACTGTCACAACAAGTCACACATAATCTATATCTCATCCATAACACAAATAATAAGTAGAAATAAATAGCTGAATAATAACTGTATATCAAAGATGAGTATCAAGTCTGATAGTCAGGTGGAAACAAATCTACTACAAAAGACTATACTGAAGTAGTAACAAAATCTCTAAACAGTGGAAATAATCACAGCTACTCTGAGGGTAAGACCTCCTCAGTCAGGTACGTAGCGTCAGGTCCAGGATCGTACTCCTACGGATACTCTTGCTCGTCCATATCTGGAAAGGGACTAGGTCCTCAGAGGAACGTAACAAGATACATAATAATATGCCAATAAGTACTGAAATATAAACATCCAATGGGTCGCCTAACCGTCTAAGTGAATGCAATTTGAGAACAACTTTCCTAACGCGTGGGCTATCTGGCCATAATAGGATTGGCATGATTCTCTCAGAGAATCAGGGGCCTACAAGCGTACTATCCTTTGAACTGCAGAGGCCGCATGCAATATATTGGGTCATAACCACCCGTTTCTCCAGCAGAGAATCCGTGCGAACTAGGAAAAGTATAAATGAGCCCAAACGCCTTACCTGTTGTTCTCCCCACCCCATGCTCTAAGCATGATACATCCATGACACGATAAAATCTCTAAATAACTGCCAAGTCTACTAGCATACCAAGTTTCTATCAGCAGTCATCCCTAACGTACGGCCCATACGTACAGGAGGCCAGACCTGTCACGCAGTCTGTGATCTATATGAGACTCACACCTCGTGTAACAACTGTGTCACGGCCAATGAATCTAATGATGCTCCATAATACTGGGGTGATCTCATAAAGTAGGTCCAAAAATCTACATAAATAAACCTCTATATAAGCAGAATTAAACATGCATGTATCAGCTGGAATATAAATAATAGTACGATGGCAAGGTATACTTGCCAAGCAAAAGTTATGTATAGTGCACGTCTAACACAGTGTTAAGTTAGTGAAAGAAGTGGGGTTAGTGTATGGGATAGTGGTAATATATATAGAAAATAAGAGGCGGTGGGGTTAATTATAGTGGACTTAAAATCCACTGCCGCTGCTGTTTCTTTCTTTCTTTCTTTCTTTCTTTGGTCTTGGTTTCGGTTGAGGGGTGTTTAGTAGTAGTAGAGTTTAGAGGTGGTGGAATAGGATGGCTCACATGCATGGAGAAGGGAAAAGCAAAGTTTGGCTTTGCTACTGCTGCTGTTGATATTTTCTACGCGGGTTCGGGTGCAAGCGGGTAGTGGGTTTGGGTTTCAGTTTGATATTCAATAGGAATTCCTTTCTAATTAATTATATATACATATATCTATTCACAAAAAATCCTAAGAATTATATTGGTGCATATGATCGAGCTAGCAACTGTCCAAAGGGTCTCCTACATGGAATAAATTAGAAAAAATTTATAATGGCTCCATAAATCTCCTAAATGCACAAACACCTCAAATAAAATTAATAAAATCTATTTTTTCTGTTTAGCTCATAACTACTATAAATAAATTAAATAATTAATATTAGAGAAATACGGTTTTCAGAATTAGGGGTTTTACACCCACTCTCTCGCCACTATCCGCGCCCCCACCCGTGTCCCACTCCTTCCCGCGCCTCCAACCGCCCCACCTCCGTGCGCCATCGCCGCTACGTCTTTGCCGTATCGCCACCGCTGTCACGCTGCCGCCGGAAAGAGATGGGGGAAGAGAGAATAGAGGAATTTTTTTTATGGATATAATTGTCATTTTAGGCCTAATTTAACGTATGTTGACGACATAAATTAAATTGGATGTAAAATGATCCAAAATGAAAATGTGAGATTTTTTTTAAGCTAGGGGTCTTTTTTTTGCTAAAATTGGTAATCTAAGGAGGATTTTTTGGCACTTTACCCCATTCCAATGGATTAAGTTTGAGAAAAAAAAGGTAAATCAAGGGCACAATATGACCTTTAAGCTACATACATTTATAGGTGTTTCAGATTTCTTTTGGGTTATTTATTTTTAGGGTTTCACATTTAGGTCTTCATATTATTCAGAAATGGATTAGAATCGCATTCTAACGTTGACTTGGACTGCGTCCAAAATGTACATCTGAACAAAAATTTTTAATATTATACGAGGCCCTAAAACTAAAGAAAATATGTAAGGGTTGTTTGACTTTAGTTATTTAGTTTTGTATTGTGAGTATTGTGTGACTTGGATTGTTTAGTATTTCATGACAAATTAAGAATGTGACTTATGACAATTATTTGCTCCTATCTTGATCTCAACATCCACGCAACTTTTCAGAACTCTTAAGTTGTAAGCATTCAATAATACAACCAGGACGAGAAACATCTAATGTTACACGATGTCCATGAAGTCGTTCCCATAAAATTTGTTGCTATCTGTAGCTGCTAAAATCAGGATATAGGCTATTAGTCTAATATTTAACTTATATTTTTGATTATGGTTAATCGATTAAATTTAGTATTATAATATCACTAATAATCATACAATCACTATAGTGTTTATACTTAAACTTGGCATAGTCCTAATATGCATTAATAATATTATACTTGCTACTATGTGTATTACTTTGTTTGTCTAACATATATTTACAGAAAAACAACAATTAGAGACATCAAACATTGACATATGCAGTAAAGAAATTATGATGGGCCAAAGACACTATCAGCCTACAAGATTTATTTGAACCGCCCATGACATCTCCAGCGGGGTCACACATTGAAAAATTATCGTCAAGAAAAAATTTTTATTATCAAGACATCACGCTCACTAAAATCTTTCTTTATTTTGAGTCACTAGATTTATTTATAGTATTCCGACGATATATCAATTATTGTTACAACAGGTCTGCCTATAAAAAATGATATACCGACGGTATACTCCAGTATACTAAGTGTATACCTTTTGGCTGAATCAGCACATTAATACAATCCAACGGCTATAAAACTAGCCATTTATGACTGTTACTGCGTAGGACAATATAACGACAATATACTGCATGTACAACAACTTTTGGATTGTTTTATTATTGATATTTTAACCCAAGTGCATTTTTTTGTTTCCTACTTCTTCACTTATTGGAGCCTTAACTTTTTATCCAATACTACAAAACCTCTCCACATATAAAAAAACTTTCATTTACCAATCTATTGAGATAGAGTTGTATTGAGTTGTAAAGTTCGATCTTCAAATGGTTGTGAGAAGATCAAAACCTTTTCTTATAAGAAGTTGAAGTTAGCAAGTCTTTGTATCAAAGTTTGTGTAGAAGTCGGCGAGCCTTCAGATCAATGCTCGTTAGTAAGAAATCGATCAGCCTTCGGATCGGAGCTCGTGTGTAACTATTATGATAATAGTGGATTAAAGTCGAAGAAAGTTTCAGGATTGAAATGCCTCATAAATAATAACCTGATATATTGGTTGTCAGTATTCTTACCTGATTTCAAGCACTTATTTTAAATTGCCTATTAGTATTCATAATTGTTCTTAATTATTAGTTAAATTTTATTCACTCCCCTCTAGGGTGCTTTAAATGTTTGGGACTCATCATAACAGTTGACTGGGATGGATCATTCAAAATGAAGATCTAAATATAAATTTTGAATATTATATGAGACCCTAAAACTAAACAAAAATATGTAAGGGTTGTGTGACTTGAGTTATTTAGCTTTTCATGGTGAGTAATGTATGACTTGTGTTGTTTAGTTTTTTTATGACCAATCAAGAATGAGACTTGTGATACAGTTATTTTATTCTATCTTGATTTTAACATCCACATAACTTTCCATGATTTGAGTTGAAAGCATTCAATAATTTGACCAAGACGATTACATTTAATGATACATGATGTATTGGAAACGCGGTGTGACCCTGAGATGGAGTTGGTCCATAAGGTGAGATATTGGATTGGACCCATATGCCTTAAAAGAGAGTTCCTATGTAAAGCCTGAATTAATTTCAATTATCTATACCTCATGATCCCACCTCCTACCCGATGTGGGACTAAATTACCAACTCCATTGTCACCTCCCTTTGAGGGCTCATCCAGAAATGAGATACAATCTAATAATCTCTATCTTAGCTTATTTTTGCTGACCGAGCAACCAAGCACACCCCGAAAACCTTTTGCTTATTCCAACCAACCGAGCACCTAGGAGATCCAATATATTGTTATCTCAATTCGTTGACCACAGAACCAAGTTGATACGTTTATCCACACCATTATTGTGTACCAACAACATCTTGCTCTACCTTGGATGCATCGAGTCCATATTTTAAACCAATTCATGTAGTTGCTCTAACCTTAAGTCTGATCCACCTTGAGACCACCTTATAGAGAATGCTCCTAACTCCACCTTGAGAAAAGTGTCCATATAATCGGTCCAATTATATATATGAACGTTTAACATATCTGTCTCGAACCAATTAGAACCGTCCAAACCAGCCCCATAACCATGGTCTCTGATACCACTTGTTGGGGATACGGTGTAACCCAAACTAGATTTAGTCCATACGGTACGATATTGGATTGGGCCCATATGCCTTAAAAGAGAATTTTTATGTAAAGCCTAAACTAATTCTAATTATCTATACCTCATGATCCCACCTCCTACCTGATGTTGGATTAAATTACCAACTCTATTGTCACCCCCTTTGAGGGATCATCCGAAAATAAGATACAATCTAACACAATGTCCATGAAGTTGTATCCATAGAAAGTGCTTCTATGAGGGTTGTGTGTGTGCTAAAATCAAGATAGAAGCAAACATTCTTGGTTAGTCATTAAAAAAACTAAATAACCCAAGTCACATAACCTTTACTATGCAAAACTAAATAACCCAAGTCACACAACCCTCACATATTTCTGTTTAGCTTTATGGTCTCGTATAATATTCAAAAAAATTTTAGGTCTCCATTTTGTGTAGTGTTATATGCCTTTGGACTAATGAGGATAGTCCTACATTGGCTACATCACCAAGTGAGTATCTTAATATAAAGCTTTGCTTGTGTTGAGATATACACATGGGGTATGGTGGGACATATGGGTGCTATGTGGGAGTATTTTATTAGGAGGAAACAAGATTAACTTCTCAATGAAAAAATTTATTCTTTTTGTTATGCTCTTGGAATTATTTCCATTAGAGCTAAGCCCCAAAGGGGCTTAATGACTCAGACTAGGGCTCTAAGGCACAAAGTGGCACTTTGTTGGCTCACTTTGTACTTAGCACATCAGCATTAGAGCATGGCGCTTATGCATATTTGATGCACTCATGCGCTCGGTTATGCACGAGTTGCTAGCGTGGTTGAATGCGTGGGCGCATGAGCAGAAAGTTAGGCGGGCGCATGCGCAGCTATACGCGTTTACGCTTATGCGCACATGTGCTGCTACACACACGCATTTTTGGGCTGCTGAGCCGCTACGCTACTGCAATGTTACGCTGCTGGTAGGAGCGCTTCTGATTTTGTTATGGAAAGATTGAGTCTTTAATTCAGATCCAATTTTGTGGAATTTGGATTAAATTCGTCCTTATTTCTTTGTAACCGACTAAGGTGTCCAGGCTTCTCTATAAATACTCTCCTTCGTAGAAATTTTGAGAGACATAGAGACTTCGAAAAAGAGAGAGAGAGAGAGAGAGTTGAAGAGAGGATTTGCTATGCCACCATCTTTAGAGTCCAGGGAGTTTGTGAGTAGGAAGAGGTGACACGAGCGTTCCGAAAGTTCTTTAGAGAACTTGCTAATTTTTGGGAGCAGATCGTGCGAGGCAAATCGTGCTTTGACCAACAATGATCTTCTTCTTCTTCTTCTTCTTCTTCTTTTTCTACTTTTTCTCTAGTTGTAACTCGTTCTATCCGTCTACAACTACGATTTCAAGGAATAGATTATTTTTCTGATTTTTGTGTTCTTGTAAGAAAGTTGTAATAAAAAATATCAATATAGTGATTCGTTGGAATCAAGATCTCGAAAGGCAAACATGTTTGCTGAAGCTTTCGAGTTTCGATTACAATATCAAGATCAAACAGAGGGTAGACTAAAAAAATTATCAGTAGCTTTGTCCCTGATCTTGTTCAAACCATCTTTTGATTAAGCCCCGAGACTAACAATTTCAAAGCAAGATCCGAAGAAACGATGGAGAACACCTGTCACTCCCAGTTCCTGATATACGTATTGGGAACATATTTTATTTTAGCCTGGTTATATGTGCATGGAGATTAGACCCATTCTTTGGTTTAATCTGGTTCATGGTTCATTTTTTGGGTTGGTTCAAGTCATGAGAACCTTTAGTTCAACCCTCAACCCTACCATATATAACCCAACATTTTCCTTCTCTCTCTTCTTTACTTAATTTCTTTCTCTCTTGTGTTTTCTCTTCCCTTTCCATAGGCAAGTACAGCTTGCATAAAAAATAGAAAAACCCTCCATATTATTATTTTATTATGTTTGTTATGTGTTTCTAAGCACTTTTAGAACTTATAGTTTTTTGTTTTGATGGGTGGTTTTGAGTAGATTTATTTTTCTAACTTAGAGTTTTATGGGTTTCATGATTTTTTTTGGTTTTGATCTATTAAACATGTATGTTAGAAAACTAATTTTTTTTACATGATAGAGCTTTCAATGTAGAGCATTTTAGCTTTTGATTCACTCGATTTTGACTTAAAATAAGAATTTTATGGACAAAATAAGATTTTAATTTTTGAGAGTTTCCACCATGGCCGAACCTGCTATTTGGAAAAGACAAAGTCTTCATGCGGCCAGCGAGTTATGCGGCCGAGAGTGCTATACGACCTGAAAGGGCTATGTGGCCTGAGCTTTCATTGCATACTGACCAGCATGCGTCCATCTTCTTGGACACATGACTGCCATCACACAAGTATTCTGCAGCTTATCCTTGAACTCCTTGTGTGTTCACTAGCTGAACGAATAAGAAATTCGCTAATTTTAAGAAACCTCCATGATGCATCGAACTCCATACGACACTGACCCATGTGCGGCAAATAGGCATATGTGGCAAGCAGAGCATGCAGCCACTTTCCCTTGGACGCATGACTCTGAAACCTTGGCACATCTTTCTATGGTTTTATCTTTTTTTCTTGACACACTTTATGGATTGTCACATCAATAACTTTATGTCACATCATTAATACTTTATTTATTGGCCATCACTTTAACACTTGTCCCAAGGAGTAGACTTTAATCCTGAACATACTGCCCAGACTTCATATGCTGTCAAGTGGTTCATGCGGCCCTGACTCTATATGCGGCCAGGACTTTTCATGCGGCCCTGACTTCATATGCGGCCAGGACTTGTTATGCGTCCTGGACTTTCCATGCGGCCTAGAGACCCATGCGGCCTTGCCTGTTTTGATTGAATATTTTCTTATTCTTTCGTAACCCAATGTATAATTGGTAATTGGACTAGAATACTGTATCCATACTGGTACCCCTATTGCCTGATATTTGTCCATGATTTAATGTGTGTCGAGGTATGACACATCATGAATGCCTCTATATTCCTGAATGCATGATATTATAAATATATACTGTTTTCCCAGCACATACATAATAAGTAAGTCAACTACCAAAGCGTGGATATGATATTAATTGACTGAATGTTGCATACATGCTCGAGTGAATCCAGATTTGACTACCATAGATTCGTTTCTAGCGTGTCCGTAATTTGTACAACATCTTAAAAGAAATTCTTATGTGACCATATATTGAGATTTCAAACAAAACATAGGACTAATTAGGTAACTAAAAGTGGTAGTAATATTGGAGGGAACGGAACCCCGAGATCATGCCAACGAACATTCCTACAGAAATTCATTCTAAGTGCACTATGGGCTGGCCACCACGGATACTGTATATCATCTGCCTTAGTGGAGTGCAATATCTAACATATTATTATATCAAGCCATTGTTTCACAATAGGAACATTGGAATCGCTAATACCATATTTTTAGAGTAGTGGCCATACGGGGAACTAGTGCATCTCGTGAATACCTCTTTTATTTATCTATTGGTTCGGTTAGCTCATGTTCGGTACTGGCGTGATCCGCGGATAGCTATTATATATATATATGATACCTACACTCACTTGATATCCATACTACCTAGTCTCATAGGATACTAAAATGCCTATGTCGTATAGTCAGTTCTCTACCTGTAACCAATACTGCACCTATTAGACCTATTTAATAAATTTTAGGGTTCAAGTATGTCATATCCCTTTGTATTAGATTCTAAAACTTCAAACAAATTGAATTTTTGTGTTCAAAATCTCCCGGAATCGCAAAAATATCGAAACATGTTCGTCTTTCGAACACTTGACACTCAAACAGTTTTACAGAAAGTTCAAGAACGAATTTGGCCTAATTTATATATTAGGAAAGATAACTTCGATTAAGTTCTTTTAAAAAATAGAAGATTAATTGGAGACCTTAGTTAGGAGTTATGGCATTTCTAAGTTGCCATTGATGCTAAAAATAAGGTTGAATACTATGACAAATTTGGGTTATTTTGGACAAAAGAATAAATGTATACACCCAATTTACTAATTTTACCTATACGTATCATGACGTATCATGATACGGACTCTACGTGTCTAATTTTGGATACATGAACAACTTCACACTATTAAGTAAATATCAATAGTTCTTATTAGGACACAATACACACACTCCATGGACACAATTGGAGTTTTTTTTCCAAATTGAGCCCCAAAATCATGACACCAACTTAGATATACCAAATTGAGGGATTCTAGTACCTAGATCTACCATTGAGAAGTCAAATCTAACCATGGAAAGGTTTTTACACGACCAAGGAATCTTCTTAACCATAAATTTGATAAAATTGAGAAAATTATCTAGTATTTTGGTAGCCTCTTTGGAGAATTCTAAATTTGGACATGGAAGGGATAAGTCGAACATGATCTCCTAGCAAGCTCCTCTCCTATGGATCTCCTTGTGCTCTCAAATTCTCTAAGCCTTCATGATGGTGAGAATGAGTGAAATTAGAAGTGGATTGAGTAAAATTGGTAGGAAATTGGGTTTGCTTGGAAAATAAGAAGCTTTGAAAAAAATGAGGCTAATGAGTGAAATAAAATAAAGGGATGAGCCATAAATTAAAATTATCTCTTAGAGTAAGTTTTGGTTATGCCAAAATATCAAATTTGCCCCTCTTCATTTGTCATGAATGGAATCTAATTAACTAAAGGAAAGAATCTCTACAACTAAGAGGAATATTCTCTTCATGACAACTAAACTTAATTAAATCTAATTACTAAAGTCATGACTAACAATAATTAGCACTAACTAATAATTATAAATTCTAATTGGCTAGCCACTAACTGACAGTAATATAATTTTAGGCAATCACTAATATAAAATAATATATAAAAATTTAACAACATACAAAATTTCTAAAATACCCTTATGATGGAAAAATGTAGTTATAATCCTTTCCCCCTTAAATTTTTTTCTCTCTCGAAATTTAAGGATGGAAGTAGACACGAACTAAAAGGATATCGTGGTCCAAAAGTTAATCTGGTCTCATTTCTTCTATGGTTATAACATACTCATAAACCTCACTATAGTCATGCCTCCATCTAGTCATGGTCTAAGAAAATCTTATCTAAAATTATAGCAGCATACAATTCTGATAGCCATACTATACATTTCTAAAAGTACCATTATGGTCTTTATCTTTCATGATATTGTAGTATCTATCAAGGGTTTACTAATGTGAGCTATAAGATACTAGAGAATCAAGCAGATCAATAGATAAAAAGGAAAGGAAGGTCAAGAATAGAACAAAACCTGCTAACTCAACACCGGTAGCATCGGTCTGTCAACCATCATCGCAAAAACCCTGCCCTGCTGAGGTATCGTCCTCTACGGGTGCAGAAAAATTTGCTGTGCCACAGGTGGCCTAGCTGGACCTTTACCTTTACCTATATCTAATACTTACACTAATTATTCACTAAGCATCAATCTAGCTATAATACTTAATATCAAGGGATACACTTCTAATATTAATGATATACTATGGTTCTAGGCCATGGACACACTGGCATACACTACCTAGGATACTATGCTAACACTTCTAGGATACTATATTCTGGTACTAGAAGGGTACTCTACCAACACACAAATTTTCTACGTCCTTGTGAGACACATGAACGTATTCACTAGTATATCAATTTTTATTCTAGGTCACCCTCTAACACATATACAGACTTTTATCTGTCTTAGTTTCTTGCCGCCACTTGCATACTGCTTAACTATTCTTCTTACAAATGAACACTTGTATACACTCACGCTCATGTACCCTATTGGTACACCCTTACCAATCTAGAATACTCTCTATAGGGTACCTACCCCAGTCTTGACACCATCTACATAAGGCACTAGCTCCTATATGTGGCACCTAGATGATAATCTCATACCAAGTTATTCATGTCTCTTAATCTATACTTAGTACACTAGTAACTATAATGTTTGTACCCTAAACCTTCTCAATATTTGAGGTTAGTACACTAACGTACTCCTCCTATCTTGGCATCTGGTACAAACTCATATTTTATACCTAACAATCATCCTAGGTTATTTACCTGTATCTGTTATCAATGTACAAACATAAATACCTCCTACCCACTATGATACTATGATATCTCACTGGTACCATTATACCCATCATACGGTTCACTGATGTATAACTGCTCGCTCACTTCCAATACGCTAGCAAGGTGCTCACACTACTGAAACTTACTCCTATATAGGTTACTTATCTTCCAATTTTCTAATACACCTGTACTTTATGCTCCATGACTCATCCCTTATATGTCCTACCTCAATATGGCACTGGTACACCTAGATAATATTATAACCCACAATAATACTTACTAAAATCAGATTGACACATATCATATGTTAATTATCAAAATCTTGGAATACCCTGAATACTTATACTCTCTAGGCACTCTTGGTAAACATACACTAACTTTTTAACACTCACAACAGCTCATCACACACACTACTACCCATACTAATGCACAACTTTCACATATAGCTCAAGTCCTACTACCTAGCATAATACATTCTAATACTATCACACTCACCTATACACTTATGGGTATCACTCTACCATGCCTCACTCTCTAATACATCTCATGGGTACACCTCTCTACACAACTAAGTGTCAAACACCAATAGAATAGTGAGGCTCTATTAATTCCCAAAATAATTTTATGATATTCAATTGCTATTTGGATCACTCAACTATATGATCCTATATCCTTCTAAATATGTATGATGACATGATACCAATACCTAGAATCACAAATGGGTATGCTACTTCCTCTCACAACTCTCTTATTTCTAATACCAAGGTATCAATCACTAACTATACTCTGATACCAACCTTAGATCTATTGTTACAAATGTACTACGCTTTGAGTTACTTCTAGGATTATAAACTGATACCTGATGCTCATATACCCAACCAAGAACCACTCTCAGACTCACAACTTACACTCCCTATAGCCAACACCAATACTCAACTTGACACAACCTATCTGCAAGTTACCAAACCACTGCACTATCCAAGGAATCTAAAAAACTATTGAAATAAAGCTCTATGAGGAACTGGACTAGAGGAACTAAGGATATCCCTATTCCTGAGCTAGGGAAGGTGATGGAACAAAATTCTATAATACATGAGTGGAATGATAGAGATGATATGTTAAGAACTAATTTAAGATATAATCTGATAATCATATACGTCCATCTGAAATTATGTTACCCAAAATCCTCGCTACGCCAGTAAGCATAGCTGCGATAAACTCTAGACTCCATAACTAAAGCTGACGTTTACCTTTTTCACTGTCATCATCAAAATATGTCATCAGAATATGCCCTAATTCAGTCAATAAAATTTATCTCGATATAAAAATCAAAAGTCAATAACGAAATTCAAGAATCAAATTCATTAAGAACAAGTGAGAGTGAACAAAAATAAGTAAAAACAGATTTTGAAGTAGTGTTTATAGTAAGATTCTCAAGGGTCGTCCTAGGAATTTCTCAGAGAATCCTAATTTGTGATTGAGTATTCTCTCATACTATATCCTATATTTTATATCCTATTGCAGGCTCACAGTAGTACAACTAAGCCGTTGCACTACCACGATATCACACTAGTTGCGAAGCCTGACCTGCACGGGCCACCAAAAAAATATGTCACAACCCGTACCCGCATGATCAGGCACGAGTACATGGGTACGTCCAGCCTACACCACAGCATCGGTGGTAGAACACTGTTTAGGTCATTGATATCTAGCTATCAATCTTACTAATACAACTAGTTCTATCATATACTCAATCAACATAATCTAAAGGCAGAATAAATAAGAAAGATAAACAAAAGAAAAGAAACTAAACATAATAGGGAATAAAAAGTACTAGCCTAGATCTCTATAATTGTTACCTTAAGGTCCACAGTGTAATGACAGTCATGTCTATAGCACCACTCTGAAATCCCAGAATATAGAGCATAATAATCACTGAAAATGTTATCCAGACAGGATTGGAGTGAAGCACACCTCTAACAACAGTTCCAATAAATGATAGAGACTATATAACAGTAAATAGAGAGAAATACAAGAAAAATAGAACAAGAGTAAGAAATATACAAGATATATAATGTTGTAAATAGATACAAGAGATAAGCATCATATACAAGATTCAGAAAATACAATTAACTAAGTGAGTGAGTACTAGCTTCGACATATGATCGGCTTGGGAACTTAAACATAGATTAGGGCCTGGTTAATCATATGTGCGGTGTATGATCAACACTCACAAGGACATGCACAAGGAGGGGTATGATCATATATCTACACTAATACTCCCCGCTCGCGACTTATATAGTGGATCCAACCATGACACACTATGACACGAGATTCTATGAGAAGGGAGCTAATCTTCTTATGAATCGACGTCTCTACATGTACAAGAATCATAAGGCATGCACAAGACTCACAAGGCTTACACAAGATATACCAAGATACACAAGGAATAATATTTCATGACAGGATTCGAAAATACCAATTCGTGTAACCATGTGTCTAGAAATCAAGGATATCTACACTAGATACAAGAAACATAAAAGATATCATAAATAAAAAATTGTCAGAGAATGTACTCGCCTGAGATCCAGAGCAATGAATATAAAATAGTGTCTGAACTGGAGTCCAAGTGACCTATATATGATGTATCAAGGTCAAATAGTATTTTAAAGTCAACAATAAATTTAATTAACTCAAAATTAGGTTTCTAGGTCCAAACTAGGTCACAATAGTCAAACTACGTAAAATCTAGGTCAAAATAGTCATACTAGGTCATTTCCTAGTTTTTATGTTGATTTTACCTATTTATAAGGTTTATAAAGTTATACTAGGTTTTAACAAGTTATTATTTAGTTTTTAGGTGCTAACTAGGTCAAACTAGTCAATACTAGTTAATACTAGACCAATAATAGGTTTTTAGGCTATACTAATAAGTTACTAGTATATGTTACCCTAATATATACTTTTACCTATAATTTCTAGCAATACCTTGACCTATAGCTATTTATGTTTCTCTGTATCACACATTTATCTATTACCTTAGTTCGTATCTCAAATACCTTAACTATTAGTCAATATCTTAGTTCTAGGGTCAATACCTTGGCTGAACTAGGTTTTAAAGTCATACGAGTTAGCTATGATATAATAATATCATATATACTATATATATACTAATATATACAATAACTTAGTCTAACACTTAATACCGAGCCAATACCTTAGTATTACCTTATTACCTAGCTATTACCTTAGTATTACCTCATTACCTTAACCAATACCTTAACATATTATCCCGTGTCATAGTTTCTAGACTAATACCATTACCTTAACCAATACCCACTACCTTAACTCATACCTGGTACCTCACCCATTACCCAATCTAAACACTACCCTTACCATGGTATCTTAATCCAATACCTAATATCATAACCTTATCGTAGTATTCTACTATTACCTCATATTAGTTATAAAATTTTGGTATATTGGTATTCTAAATACCTTGATACATCCTAATATACCACACTCTAATTTATCTGACACATGTCCCACTTGTTCGTATATGGTATCATGGTACCACATTAGGTATCATATGGTACCAACCCCCAAGATACTAACCCATGACCATAATCTATACTTACCTTACATCCAAGATACTCATCCTACTCTTGGCACTTGATATCTTAATATTACCCATTATCTAGTTCTAATATCCAATATCTTAGTATCTTGACCAATACCTTATCCTCCTAGGTATTTATCCAACTAAATCTAATACTAATACTTAATACCAAATAGGATACCTTACTCAAGCCCCAATACTCACTTAACCTCACTCATGATACTTGGATGTCATGATACCAATATCCTCATGGTACCTAAGTATCACACTATTACCTTATCCCAAACTCTAATACCTTGACATATAACTTATCTATACTTGGCTCACTTGATAACCACTTATATCAACACTAACACGCACACTAACTAACACTTATTACTCAACACTTATATATATATATATATATATATATATATATATATATATATATATATATATATATATATATATATGCTTTGGCAACCTATGATATCTACACTCACTTGATATCCATACTACATAGTCTCATAGGATACTCAAAATCCCTATATCGTATAGTCAGTTCTCTACTTGTAACCAATACGGCACCTATTAGAATTATTCAATAAATTATATATATATATATATATATATATATATATATATATATATATATATATATATATATATATATATATATGCTTGGCAACCTATGATACCTACACTCACTTGATATCAATACTACCTAGTCTCATAGGATACTCAAAATCCCTATGTCGTATAGTCAGTTCTCTACTTGTAACTAATACTGCACCTAATATAACTATTCAATACATTCTAGGGTTAAGGTATGTTATAGCCCTTCATATTAGCTTTCTAAAATTTTAAACGGATCGCATTTTCGTGTCCGAAAGCTCCCAAAATTACGAAAACATCAAAACATAATCGTCTTTCATATACCTGACACTCAAACAGTTTTACAGAAAGTTCCAAAATAAATTTGGCCTATTAATTTATATATTTGGAAATTTAACTTCGATACGGCTCTTTAATTAAAAAGTAAGATTAATCGGAGTCTTGAATTAGGAGTTATGATATTTCTAAGTTGCAATGGCTGCTAAAAATGAGGCTGAATACTATACACCCAATTTATCAATTCCACCTATATGTATCATAACATATCATGATATGGACTCTACGTGTCCAATTTTGGACATAATCATACCATCAAATAAATATCAATAGTCCTTATTAGGACATAATACACACACTCACTGGACACAATTAGGGTTTTCTCCAAATTGAGTCCAAAAATCATGACACCAACTTAGATCTACCAAATTAAGTAATTCTAGTGCTTAGATCTACTATTAAAAAGTTAAATCTAACTATGAAAAAGTTCCTACATGACCAAGGGGTGTTCATAACCATGAATTTAATAAAATTGAGAGAATTATCTAGTATTTTGGTAGCATCTTTGGAGAATTCTGATTTTGGACAAGGAAGGGATAAGTCGAATATGATCTCCTAGCAAGCTCCTCTCCTATAGATCTTCTTATACTTTCCAATGCTCTAAGCCTTCATAATGGTGAGAATGAGTGTAGTTGGAAGTTAATTGAGTAAAATTGGTAGAAAATTGGGTTTGCTTAGGGAAGAAGAAGCTTTGAAAAAAATGAGGCTAGTGAGTAAAATAAAATGAATAGATGGGCCTAAATTAAACTTATCTCTTATAGTAAGGTTTGGTCATGACAAAATATCAAATTTTCTCCTCTCTATTTGTCATGAATGTAATCTAATTAATTAAAGGAAGGAATCTCTACAACTAAGAGAAATATTCTCTTCATGATAACTAAACTTAATTAATTCTAATTACTAAAGTCATGACTAAGAATAATTAACACTAATACTTGTAAATTCTAATTGGCTAACCACTAACTAACACTAATATAATTTTAGGCAATCACTAATATAAAATAACATATAAAAAATTTAACAACATAAAAAATTACAAAATACCCCTATGATGAAAAGTGGTAGTTACAATAGCACCTTGCCTCTTGGCAACTTGGCCGCATAGCACCTGGACGCATAGCTCATGGCCGCATAGCTCCAGGACGCATAGCGCCTATTCGCATTGCTCCAGGCCGCATAACCCCTGGACATATAGCGCCTGCCCGCATAACCATTGGCCACATAACCCCTGGCCGTATAGCGTCTCGGCTGCATATCTCCAGGCCGCATAACGCCTCGGTCGTATAGTGCCAAGGTCGTATAGCGCCACGAATCATGCGCCCGAGCAAGCTACTGTGCATGCAACTAGCGCATAAAATGAGCGCACAAGCACTATGCGACGATGCTGATATGCTAAGTACAAAGTACAAAGTGCTCCAACAAAGTGCCACTTTGCGCCCTTGAGCCAGAGTCCGAGTCGCTAAGCCCCTTCGGGGCTTAATTCCTAAGGGAAACTTCCCAAAGGTGGTGACAAAATAAAGTTATCATAATAGGGTTAACACTTAATTCCTCTAGGAAAATTAACCCATATGGGCCACCACCCCATGTGTATATACCAATACTAAGCAAAGCTATATATTGAGATATACACATTGGTGGTTTTTCAATGTGGGACTTAAACTCCAAAAGCAAAGTGGAAAAAACCAACAATCTCCCACATGTATCACAATATATGGTCAAGCGTCCCTCACATTGACTTTCCAACAAGCATTAGGATAGATGTCGCCCACGACTTAAATCTTCCCGCATGGGTCAAACAATAATATGATACTAGACTGGACTATGCCTTGAATTCTGAAGTATAGTTGCTATTCTTCCCACTCGCACAATGTAAGCCCCCTGTAATTTTTTATTTTAAATATATAATTTTTGGTTAAGTTTAGCTAATTTAAAAAATATATAATTCTTAGATTTTTATAACTTATATAAATAATTGGTAATATTGAGTAATTAAAAAATATTTGACAAAAATTATAATTTTGGTATAAAATAAATTATTATAAAATATTATGAAATTATTCTTAAAATTATTTGAGTACCAATCTATTTTGGATTACTGATTTCATACATATATATATATATATATATATATATATATATATATATATATATATATATATATATATATATACACTTAGTTATTTATTAAATAAAAAAAGAAAAGAAAAACAAAACAAAAGCAAAGAAAAGAAAAGAAAAAGAAAGGAAAGAAAAAGAAAAGGAAAAGCAACACTACTACCCACAACAATCAAATTTCAACAACAACAACAAATAATAATAACAACAACAAACTACAACAACATCAACAACAACTTACCCGACCCCTTACCCGCGACCCTCACCCCTTCTCTCTATATATAACTACATCAAAATCCTAACCCTAAAACCACATACCCTAGCCTCTCCCCAGATGAGTTTCGTACTCCTGTACCACTGCACCGCCGCCTGACCACAGCCGGAACCGCCCGACCGCCACAGATCCGCCCCCGCGCGCACGCGTGGGCGCAACCTGCAACCCCGACGACCCAACTTTCGGGTATAATAACTTCCTCATCTCCACATCATTTTTTGATCGGTTTCTTCGTACACACTCACAACCTAACCTTATAGTAATTTCTTCAAGTAGAATAATTTTAGGTGCACTGGATTGGGAGAAAAATCGATACAAATTCAGGGGAAAAACTATTTTGAAAATAGTATTGAATTCAATCCAAGTACCCCTGTTTCCATTCAATTTTCTTCCATACTATGTACGATTTTCAAAATCTACTAAAATGAATTATTAATAATATATCCAAGATTAAAATCCTTCTTTTATTTTTAATTAACTCGATGTATTCATCGAATAAAACCAGTTAGAAGTTGACTAAAAATTATGTTTTCAAAACCCAAAATCTCGCGATACGGGATATGTCCTGCCAAACGAGATGGCTTTGTTGTATGCAGATTGCACCGAATGGTGCATAACGTAAACATGGACGTGTGAGCTTTCGCGAAACTTGATTTAAACTTGCGTGTACACCAGAATCAACGTGTATCCGTCAAAACATACCATATCGACCTATTATGACACCTTGTCATAACTTCGTGTGTGTTTGTCATTTTGAAACAAGACTTATGCCATTGGATTCACAGAGTTATGCTGGTCCTGTGACCAAAGTTTGGTTCAATTCTGAGAATGTGGACGAAATGCCGTTTCGTGGGCCCTACTGTTCCACTTGACGGGCGATTTCGTGATCGGCTCATCGGAATCCAGTTCTGGATATTCCGTTGGGTTCGTATCATCGGTCTGGACTCGTAGAAACTAAGTTTCACAAATTTGGAGAACTTTATCTCCGATATATTTTTTGGTGCGAAGTGGGCCACAAAAGCACCCACTTTGACCCAAAACTGTTAATTTTGTGCCTGTATCCAAATTATACTTATGGGTAGTCAATACTAGCTATTTATTATATTTTGGAATATTAGTAATGTTTGTTGCAGCATTCAGGGACGTTCGTACGAATTCCATCTTTTCAAAAGTAGTTGACACATTGAGCTCACCACTTGGACGTCACCATATCCAGAATTTAGGCAAGTGTACCTTGCCATGATGTATCACAGTTTCTTGCCTTAATTATCTTATTTGATTATTGTAGTTATTTGATATGGTTGATGTATGTGTTTACCCTAGGGGCGTGAGATGTTTCTTAGTGTCCGAACAAGATTCGGGTGTCGACGTCGTACGCAGAGTCGAGTAACGTCACTTAGAGAGTTAATACCACAATCCTATTTCACGTGCTTATATCCTTGTGTATCAGATCGTATGACACTTGACACTATTTTATGTGACAAAATCCTTCTTGAGGTATTCATG
This sequence comes from Iris macrosiphon, assembly GCA_036927795.1. NCBI lineage: Eukaryota > Viridiplantae > Streptophyta > Magnoliopsida > Asparagales > Iridaceae > Iris > Iris macrosiphon. The sequence goes on along the minus strand of JAYESA010000002.1, from coordinate 19,617,435 downwards.
GTGATTATGTATAAGATTACAGGACTCGTAATATAAGACTTGCATATATATATATATATATATATATATATCATTATTACTCGATGTACTAGCTAGAGGTCCTGATCTTGCGTATTATGGACATGAGACATCGTGGACATGAGACGTGAGGTTACATTGGGTGGGGAGAGATATACCATACTACAGGCTGATTATGTTTATATATATATATATATATATATATACACTATGTTACTGGAGGTGCCTTAGACTCTGTCCCAGATCTTTGGCATATTTACTGGTCCTACGAGATATTACTTGTTGCTATGGGCTCCTCGACAGAGAGCCTGTAGAGGTTTCATCCTGAGTATGAGTGATGTTCTCATATGCATATCACATAGATGGTTACAGTAGTTTACCCTCGAGTATGTGGCATTATACTGTTTGACTTTCGACATGCTATTTTTTTTACCTTTTTACGTCCCTCTGAGGACCTGGTCCCTAGCCAGTTTTGCAGCATAGACCATTGTGGAGCCTGCCTGGAGTTGGTGATTTGGGTTGCTTTACCATGTGGGCATTGGTACCAAGTACTTATATTATTTCTACCAGAGTTATGTTATTTATTTATATTATTGATTTATTTATTGATGTAGCCTAGTTTTTATAGACTCATATTTCTTTCTCGAGTTTATTCGAGCTTGTGTTTACTGCGCGGCCGACTTTAGCACATATAGCTCATTCTTGTTGTATTCTGTTCATTTTGGATTGAGACATAGATATTTATATTTATTGGATTATCTAGATAGTGATCATTATAATATAGCTTATACGTATTCGAGTCGGACCAGAGTCTGGTCGAATGTGTAGCTGGCATATTATGTATTCCTAGTCCGACGTATTTTGGGACTGGGGCATTATATGTTTTTGTGGTTGTTTAGGATAATAAACGAGAAAAGATTTGAAGGAATGCGGAAAACGAGGTCTTGTGCGAAGACCCACCCTTCTTTTATGTTTACAAATAAGATTGTACAAATTTGATCCTACACGAGGATGTCTAAGAACAATTTATTTAATCTGGGTGAATATTGCTATAGGTGTCTGATCTGCAGTCGATCACTTTAGCCCTTGGACCACACGATGTTGAAGAAGTGCCGTGGAAGACAGGTAGCAGCTTCGAAGGTTGCTAAAGAGGGTGGATGCCCGATGCCAAAGTCGTTGATCCCTTCTCCTTGCCTGAGCTCTGGATTCTCCTCTCTCTCTCTCTCTCTCTCTCGACCGTTGGATCTGGTACTGGATCTCTTGATCAGTTTTTAGACCTAACTTCTTCGACCCTCTAATTTGTTGACCTTTTTCCTCATTGATAGAGGTCTCTATTTATAGAGTTTTAGTGACAGTGACCATACAGTCGGCGTAGAAACCGAGTAGTGGAAAGTACAGCACCCTTTTACACGATGGTTTAAAATAACCAATGCTTGCGTATAAATAATCTTTTGAGTGAGCATGTGACGCGCGTCCAACTAAGGGACAGAACGCGTATATCTGCTATGAAGATCACGACATAGAAGCCACGTAGGTAGTTATCCCTTGTGTAGAAGAGGTTGGCGTAGAAGCCAAATGACTGTCACCATGGCATAGAAGCCAAGTAGGCATAGAAGTCGAGTAGGCATAGAAGCCAAGTAGGCATAGAAGCCGAGCAGGCGTAGAAGCCGAGTGGTCATAGAGGCCGAGGAGGCATAAAAGCTGAGTGGGCATAGAAGCCGAGCAGGCGTAGAAGCCGAATGGGCATAGAAGCCGAGCAGGCGTAGAAGCCGAGATGATGTGGACGTTTTAGCCGAAATTATGACTCTTGGAGATATAATCAAATTTCTTGCATTAAATGCAGCGATCTACCCCCATCATGTGCATTAAATGCAGAGGCCTGTCTATAAGATTTGCCATCATTCTGCTCATTAAATGCAGATACGCGCCTCGAATCCTGTACGAAGAGTGACTGCTAATGTGGCGGTCTGTTTGCCTTCCGCGGAGCGTAAGAAGCTCACGTCTGCCTGTGTAAAACTGGACAGTGTATTCCCTTATATGCGTAAGAGTAGTTTACGCAAAGGGGATGCTACTAAACGACGGTTCGGTGGTATTTAATCAAATCTTCTGCATTAAATTCGGAGATTCGCTATTATCCTGCTCATTAAATGAGGAGGCGTGGTTTGAAGGTCCGCCACCCTTCTGTACCTCAAGTGCAGAGACGTGCCTCGGGCATCTGTCAGTATTCGGCGCTTTAAATGCAGAGACGTGCCTTGAGAAACTGTCACCGCTCTGTGCATAAAATACAGAGACGTGCCTCGAGCCTTGTACGAAGCGCAACTTTTGAAGTGGCAGGCTGTTTGTCTTCTGCGGAACGTAAACAGCTCACATCCGCCCGTGTAAAACTAAGCAGCGTATTCCTTTGTATGTGTAAAAGTGGTTTACGTAAAGGAAATGGAAGTAAATGATAGCCTGGGTTGCAGTGCCGCGCCATCATCATACCCGTCGCCTGGGTAGTCGTGCAGTACTCTTTGTCAGGAGTGCAGACATCAGGTTCATTGCATGCTCTGACAGGTTCATTTCGAAGAACACGAAGCGTTCCTCATACACTTCAATGTTGTATTAAAAGCGGATGAGTTTTACGCCATGAAGGCGATGTAGCACCTCTTTTACGCTGAAGTGGCCTGGTCACATTGTACTACGCGGATGGTCCTTGAGCTTATATTTTACGCTGTGCTCAGCGGAGAAGCTCTGTTGTAAGTTGATGGCTCTGAGGTCATCTTTTTACGCTGCCCTGTATGAACATGCTGTGTATAGCTATCCAGCATATTTTTTATGCTTCTACAAGCCCCCCTTCAAAGCTTTTAAATTTCTCATAATTTAAAATGCTTTGAATGAAGCATGAACCGTTCCTCGTAACTTGAAACGCTCTGAGTGGAGCCTGAAATGGTCAAGCCTGACACGTTCTTTCATGGCTGACTTTATGGCGGAGTTTATTGGGGATCGGTGCTCTCTCTCGCCTATAAAAAAGGCTGAGGAGTTCTCCTGTTCTTTCCACACTTCCTTCATCATACAGAGATGATGGCCGAATTTCGTCGGGTCGACTTGAGGAAGAAGGAGATCATGCTCTTCCAGCATGTAAGGAGCCAAAAAAGACGGCGTCTTCGAGCAAATATCCTCTACAATGATGGATCATGGAAGGATATCATAGCCTCCTTTGCTCGGGATAATCAACAACTTTGTATGGTAGTTCTTCGGGAGAGAAGAAGGGTCGCATTTCGCCATGCCGCTTACAAGCGGTACCTTCTTCCGTTACCTGTGGACTAGGGCAGGCACACTGGCTGCTATCCAGGATTGGGTTGGGTGAAAATACCTCAACTCGATTCGTCACGACGCTATCTGTAGAAAAGCAGAGTTACCCTGCTTTTCTTTTGTTGGGGGATGGGTCTATGCCCATTTGTATCCTCCCGTCGTTGATCATATGTCAGCTGTGTTGCGGTCAACGACTGGCTGCTAGAAAATGCTGCCCATGCGAGAACCTGGCCGAAACAGATTTTTGGGCACAATCTTTAAATGAAAATGAGAAACCCTTTTTAGACGGGATTTCCCTCATATGTAACCACGAAAATGGAGAAAAAACCCTTCTAGACTGGATTTCCCTCATATATAATCGTGATTTTAATAAGATCATTTTCTTCTTCATATGATCATGTTGCCATACTTTGCTGTGAAGTCTGAATATGTGTAGCTTTGACACGTCTGATTCTTTACGCTGATTCTGTGTAGAAAGAGCGCTAGGTGTCACGCCCCAGTCCCAAAATACCGAGGGACCAGATACGTGTCAATGGCCAGCAGTACGCACCGATGGACAAACCCAATTTAATGGATCCATCAGGGCATACTTAAGCTGTAAAATTAAGTCTACGATAACATGGCACAACTAATCTCATCCACACAAGATATAAAATATGATCCACAGAATCAATAAGGAATGCAAATCATCAGCTAGTATCAACAAAATGCTTCGGGGAACAACCCGATAAATATCTAATACAATGGTTCATCTGACAAGAAAATAAATGACTGAAATAAATAAATAAATACTGAGCATGAAACATGGATGCTCAGGAAAAGTCTTCGGCTAACACCTCGTCCTCGGATGGCGGTACAGCTCCTGGATCAGCTTCTGCTGCGGTCCCGTATACCTCGGGATAGATCTCGTCCTCAAATTCTGGGAACATAATCTATATCCAGGTCCTCAGGGGACATAGCAAGGTACAGAAAATATACAAGCCAGAATATAAACAGTGCAAAAAATAATGAGATAAATAGGGCAAGTAAGTAACCATCTATGTGAAAATGCAAGTGAGAGCAACACGAGTACTCAGGCTGAGCCACTACAAGCTCTGTGTCGGGGAGCCGGTAGCGGTAATAACACGTAATGTGCCTAGCTCTGCTACGAGAGTCTACGGCCTCACAATAGTAGTAGATATATATAGAAAATAGCCTGTAGCCTGTGTGTCTCTCCCCACCCAATGTAACCACGCATATCATGACCATAACGTCTCATGTCCATGTCAAGCGGGATCATAGCTAATGCAACAAGTCATAAAGTATCTATGAATATAGTAACTCTGTCAAGTCCTGTATCCTATACAGAATCACCATGAATATCTCGGAAGATCCTGTCTCATGAATGGTGTCAAGTGTCCTGGGTCGTATGGTACTTGATAAGACAAGTACGAGAATATAAAGTGTCACGAATGTCCATCTCTAGATGACAGTATCCAACGCCGCGTACGGTGTTGGCACCCGACTAATAATCGGACGCTAAGTACGTCACACGGTCCTAGGTTAAGCATGCACAACAATATAATGAAGCATGAAAAATATGTAACAATACTACAGAGTTTGGCAATGTACACTTGCCTGGGGTCCTGTTGCTGGTATGAATCAGAGTCCAAGTCACAGTCCAAATAACCTATGTATTACAAATTTATCACGTCAAAAGATAATTTATTTTAATTTATTTAATTCTGGAATAATTACTCTAAAATCCTATTTTAGTCTTATTATTCTGATTTTTATGTTAATTCCTAAATTTTGTCCAAAGAAACTGAATTTTATCAACTCGAGACTCATGGCACGCAAATCGAGGCAATTATTGACCAAAAAGTCAACCGACACAAACTCGACTTTCATGCATGATTTCCTGTAGATTTCAGCATAAAAAACATACTGGAATTTATGGCTCGTCCGAATTCAAATTCGTTTGGGAATTATGGCACATACAAGTTTCGTATCGTACACCGATAGTTAAATTCTAACCTAGAAGTTCTACAGAAATGTACAGTATAAAAATACATTGAATTAAATTCTGATAAAAACATATGTCAATGATCTCGACATTAGCTTTCCGAAACTTTAAACGGTTCATGATTCTGATTCCTGGTTATCCCAAAATCGCGAAAATATTGAAATACGTCTATTTTCGGACATGCTGTGCTCTACGAATTTTCCAGAATTTAATACTCATAATTTTGTAAAACAAATTATATAATCAGAAAGCTAACCTCAATATCATTCTAACGCAAGAAACTAGGTCTCGTTTGGAGTCCGGAGCTATGCGCAATGGCTTCTGGAAAATGAAGGAACCCTAGATGGCAATTCTCTAAAATCTCTCTCTCTAAAAATAATAGGATAATTAGGGTTATTATAATATATATATATAGGGATGTTGAGCGGCTGAGTGAAAATTGATAGGGTGACACATGTCATGATTTGATTGGATGGTTTTGGTTATATTTTTTTTTTTTTTGATCTGCCTTTATCAAAACATTATTTTAGTCATTTTAAATCTAAATAACTCAAAATAAACATTAAAAATAATCATAAAAATATGGAAAAATTACAAAAAATATATTTTGAACCTAAAAATCCTAGAAAAATATTTAGGATAATTATATATTCATAGATTTCCTACTATAATTAGGAGAAGCTCTAAAAATTAGTTTTGCCATAAAACTAAAAATAAATACTAACATTATTCCAAAAATTCTGAAATAATTCCAGAAAATATATAATAATATTATAAATATTAGAAAATAATGTGGGTCCATTCTATATTCCTGGGCTTGCACAATAAATTCTACAAGTCCTAAAAATTAGTGATTAGCCTAAATAACTCCCAATAAATACTAAAAATACTCAAAAAAATTTTCAAAAATTTCTAGAAAATATATTTTATTATTTAGAACCTAAAATAAAAGTTTGGGATATTTTTAATTATATTTTAATCTAAAATAAATTCTTGAAAATCCTAAAAAATTATAAAAAAATTATGAAAAAATTCAAATTAAAAAATTCTGAAAAATCAGGGGGTTACAATCTACCCAACTTATAAAAATTTTGTACTCGAAATTAAAATTAAGCCATGGTAGAAGTCAAGGATGGTTTAAGATTTGCATTGGTTAAAATGCAAGGCTAGGTTTAACGAAGTGGACGATGTTGCACGTTGCACATTCCGAAAATCATGAGAGAAATTTACATAAGTGAAAATAGGTTTCTTCGTGTGTCATGTCCAATAGTGTGGACACCTAAATGCTCTTTTGCATCAAGGCGCCAACAATTGAAACGTTGCACAAAGATGGAAATTGGAGGATGGGCATGTCTAGGACAAGGTGTGGAATTTGTAGGAAGGCCAGTGACTAGTGAAGTGCTCCAATTATTGAAGCAATGGTAAGACGTGCCAAGGGATACCATGTTGTAAAACTAATTAAAATATCGTGTTCTAATTCTAAGTGGATTCGAGCTAGCCTCAGTCTCACTATCTAAGCCAAGTAGGTCAAATTCTTAGGTGAGGGGGTTTCTCAGTCCAACCAACTTAAGACAATATCGTCCTCAAAATTAAGATAAGACATAATCTGTTAATCCTTCATGTACATAAGGCAAGCCAATCGTAATCTCCTTGCGATAATTAAAATTTGAATCATATCCCTTGCATCACTTCAAGGTTAAGATGATCACTGCTCCAATCAAAATTCAACCTATAGTTATCTCTTCTCATTTTTTCAAATTATCCATATCCAATTTAAATTAAATCCATATATCATCTTCAAAATTTAAATACGCATATCAATTTTACCTCAAGATCTCCAATTATCATAATCTCCTCTAGAAGTAATTCGAGTCCATTATTATTCCTATTTCCACTTATAAATTTTTGTATGCTTCAACTTTTTAAATTCCATTCACATCCTCAATATTTCACATAGGTAGTCCAACCATCAAAATTTAATTCTAAATTCAAATCATCAATTAAAATAATTTAAATGCAGTCCACCAATGTTCAAGTCTGAAATTCTATGTTTATCCTCTAAATTCAAATTGATGATTTTGCCTTCATTATTCAAAATTTTAAATCATGTACTTAAGGTACAAATATTGGGTCCTCAAAATTAATTCATTAATCCTCATCATCTTAGTCATTCTTCTAAATTTCTCAAGATTAAAATGGCTTGAACCTCTCCCAATCTAATCTTACTCGATCACAATCTAAAAGAAATTCCTCTCGAGTTGACAATGCACTATGTAAAACCCCCTTCCTAGAAAGTCGTATATACCTTTTTTTTATTAATTATTAATTAAATTATAGTAATTAAGTGCTAAATAGGAGAAATAGATTTTTTAATAATTTTTATATTAGGTATTCGGGCCCTTAGAGGACTTGTGGGACCATCAGGAATTTATTGAATTTTATTCCATGTAGGAGACCCCCTTGAGCTGTTGCTAGTCTAACGATGTGCAATACCCTAACCTATAAATTTTCTTATGAGTATATATATATATATATGTATATACAAATATATATATATATATATATATATATATATATATATATATATATATATATATATTTTATAAAGAAAGAAAGGAAAAGAAAAGAAAGAAAAAGAATTAATTTAATAATAAGATAATAATAATAGTAATAATACTACTTAGTTTACTACTACTAAGTAATCATTCTTTTCCCTTCAGCCAAATTCCATTCAGCCAATTCCCTTGCTCAACGCCTTTAGCATTAGCAACATTGCTAAGGAACCCGACCCTTGCAGCCAAACAGACCCCCTTGAACCCGATCCTTCCCTTCGGCCAAACCAAAAACCCGCTCCATATCCCTCTCTCTCTCCTAATTATTAATATATATATATAGTTAGCTCTCAAAACCCTAACCTAAATTCCCAGACTTCTTCTTCCCATCTAAGAGCCGTCACCGCAGCCAGAGAAGTCCCGCTAAGCCATCCAACCATCCCGTCGACGTCGACCTCGCAAACTGCAGTTTTCCACTCGAGGCACCTTCGCTCCGGCGTGATTTTCCGTCGACTCGCTCGACCAAATGCTGTTCCATTTTCATCGGTATGATCATCCCTTAACCCTCTCCAATATTTGTTTTATAGCCTACCTCGGAAAACGTGTGCCCCTAGGTACAAAACAGCGCCCAAGTTGGCCCGGACTCACCCAATTCTGAAATCGCAGAACTTGCGATGACCACCCATATTGTCGAGTTCGTATCTTCCACCACAGAGATCCGAATTCGATGATTTTTTTTGATACCTGTAGAATACTTGACCTAGTTTATCTTCTGTATTATAACCCTGTGCTATTAGTTGCTGTGGACAAAATTATATTCGTCACAAAACTGCGCGCACTCACTTTTTTCAGATTTTCAAAAGTTGGAGATCGGAGCGCGCCCCGCCAAACGGGACCGCCCCGCCGTGTGCCAAGTGTACCGAATGGTACACACAGCGTAATCGGACACATGAAAATTTGTGGGGACTGATTCGGACGCGTGAGCGCGCCGGAATCAGGCCGTATCCGCGGACACATTTCGTGTCGCCACTTTTGTGGAACTCGTACGTATTTTGTGCACACTTGTCAGATTGTGACGAAACCTGCGCCATTAGACTCGTGGTAACGCGCTGGTCCTGTGACCCAATTTTCACGCATTTCTGAGACGGTTGACCAGATCGCCAATTGGCGGGCTCCACAGTTGACTTTTTGGACCAAATTTTGTTCGGCTCATCGAAATCCACATTTGGACATACCGTTAGGTTCATATGGACATTTAGAGTTATTTGACCTATAGTTTGTCCCATTTAGAGACTGTTACCCTTGGCACGCTTTTCGGTGCAAAGTGGGCCACAGGTGGACCCCACTTTTACCCGAAATTATCATTTTGCCCCTGTGTCCAAATTGGACGAAAGGAAAGTGCTTTTTAGCTATTTTGCTCATTCTAGAAACGTTGGTGATATTTATTTCAGCATCCGGAGACATTTATTCTGTGGCCATAGCTTTTGATCCTGTGCGTTTGACTTCTGGACAGTACACCTTGCAGCTTTCTTATCAGGCAAGATACCTTGCCAAATTGTTATAGTACCTTTACATGCTATTTATATTTCTTTATATTTAGTACATTTTTGTTTAGTCTTGCATGTGTAGTTTTCTTTCAGTCATTACTATCTATTAGATTTGTTGACACACACATGACACTTAGTATCATAGAGGACAATCATTAGGCGTATGGGCTTTTAACCACTCTGGTAACACCGTAGTCACTAGCACGCACTATGGTGGGTCGTGTCCGATGGTCGCTACCCCCGAGGTATGTCGATTGATGGAGTCCGAGGGTCGCTACCCCCGAGGTATGTCGGCTGATGATGTTCATGGACGAGCGTGAGGTTGTGAGGATTAGATCGAGTAGCCTACCCTTGCCCATACGTCGAAAAGTTGTCCTCATTTGCATTCATATATATTTTCTTGTACAGCGTACTTATTTATTTTCAAATTATATGCATGTTTACTGTATTCAAGTTGGCTCGTATTTTCTGTATCTTGTTACGTCCCTCTGAGGACCTGGTCCTCTGCCAGGTGTATCTATTCTTGAGTATTTGCAGGAGCACAGATCGGATGGCTATATATGTTTCGTGGATGTCCTCTCTCCGAGTCCATGATTGTAGCTGGTATTCCTATAGTGTGTTTATTGTGTGTGGTGTTGTACTTATATTGTATATACTTTCCATTCGAGTTGGTAGTGGATTTGTTTCCATCCAACTATCATCTTTAGATACTTATGTTGAGATCTAGTTCTATAGATGCTGGTTATTCATTTATATTGATTTTCTGTGGATGAGATTTAGATTGTACCCTATGACTTGTGACATATGTTTATACCACTTGTGGATTAATTTTCATATTACAGCGTACGTGCGGATTTTGGTTTCCATATATTGGAGTTGCCATATCCATGCGGCTGGCATGCTTACGTGTCCTAGTCCTACGTATTTTGGGACTGGGGCGTGACATGTTTTTGTGGTGGCCCATGCAGGTCAAGAGCATATTGTCTCGGTTACGTTACTGTGCCGAGCAAGCCTGCACCTAGGAATAGAGTATAGGATCTCATCCACAATTGACTATGATTCATTTTCCTTCCAATCCATTATATCTGAATAATTGTATCTTGCTTGATTCATGTACTTCCCTAATAATTCTTTGAGTATAGCCTTCTGCTAGATATAGGAACCCCTGTTATTAGGATGATAATTAGAGTAGCACACCTATTAAGAATACAACGAGAATATAGACAAACCACTAAGTTTAGAATATCTAGTGAACCTAGAATTCCTTATCTTTAGATTGTTATACCCTTACCCCTTGATGTATTAAGAAGACTTGAGAGTAGTATAGATGCTACTAGAGTTAGTTAGAAGTTTTACCATAATATTTGACCTAGTATAGAGGATACCCTAATAAGTACCAAGACCCCTTCTCGTAGACCTTAACAGGAGTTCTACGGTATCCTTAAGACAATTATAGTATTAGTTAATTTTTATAAGTTGGGTAGTATACCTCACAACATAGTATCACATAGTCTTTTGCCTTATTATTGAAGTGTGAATGAATGACATTTAACTGTATGCTAGCTTAGGACGACATTGTTTTTTTTTAGACTGTAGAGCTTAGAAGCCATACCCCTGCTTTGTCAAATATCGACCTAGACAAGGAATTAGTATGATAACTGTAGAGATTGTAGAGTCTTTTATTATTTTTGCTTATGTTATTTTTTTTGCTTCTGCGAACTTGAATTAATCTGTACCTTCTTCCATCATAATCCAGCGTATTGATGTTTGTTGTACTATCTTGATTTATGCTGCTATTATAGCCTAGTTTTTGCAAGCTTATTCTTTCATCGAGCTTGCTCATGGCATATGTATTATTGGGTGCACACAATGATACAATTGCCTAATCAGAATCGGTGTATTAAGGTCTAGCTAACCTTAGTGCGCTTGGTTCGCTCTTCGCATTACTACTTTACGTGGATTGAGATATATGGTAGTAGACATATATACTTGCCCCTAGATATATCTGACACATCGTATCGATTACATAACTGTACTAATACGAGCATGTAAATAGAAAATTACCAAAAATAGGATTTCAATCCACAACTGTCCTGACAACTCTCTTTTCGATTCTTTAATCTCTTTGAACCTCGTACTTGTATTCTGTCACCTTCACCTTGAGTTCTTTATTATTTCTCTCCGTCTCCCCCTATTTCGGAAAGACGAAACCTCGTGCTGGTATAAGTTGACACTGATAGTACTAGCTATAGCCCATAAGGCTAAACACATGACTTAGTGACTCTCTTTTATAATTGATTAAGGGTATATCATAGGTGATATGTTTGGGTTAAACCTTTGAGGATTAAAAATCATGATTAAATAATTTGAGCAATAGTTTTTCTAGATGTATGGCCTTAGGTGGTAGATGGAAAATTTTAAGTTCGGCAGATTGTGAACCCCTCACCCAAAAATTTGACCTACTTGGCCGAGTTAGTGAGACTAAGGTTAGATTGAATCCAGTTAGAAATAGAACACAGTATTTTTATTTAATTTTACAATATTGTATCACTTAGTGCCCTTATCGTGCTCCGATAATTGGAGCACTACACTAGCCACTGCCTTCCTACAAATTCCACACTCTTATCCTAGACGTGCCCATCATCCAAATCTCATCTTTGTGCAATTTTCCAATTGTTGGACGCTTTTATGCAAAGGAGCATTTAGGTGTCCACACCATTGGACATGACACATGAAGAAACCTATTTTTCGCTCATGTGGATTTTCCCATGATTTTTCGGGATGTGCAATGCGCAACATCGTCCAACCCTTTAAACCTAGCCTTGCATTTTAAACGATGCAAATCTTATACCATCCTTGCATTCTATCGTGGCTTAATTTTAATTTCGAGGACAAAATTTTTACAAGTTGGGTAGAATATAAAACCCCCTTCCTAGAAAGTCGTATATACCTTTTTTTTATTAATTATTAATTAAATTGTAGTAATTAAGTGCTAAATAGGAGAAATAGATTTTTTAATAATTTTTATATTAGGTGTTCGGGCCCTTAGAGGACTTGTGGGACCATCAGGAATTTTTCGGATTTTATTCCATGTAGGAGACCCCCTTGAGCTGTTGCTAGTCTAACGATGTGCAATACCCTAACCTATAAATTTTCTTATGAGTATATATATATATATATATATGTATATACAAATATATATATATATATATATATATATATATATATATATATATATATATATATATATATATATATATATATATATATATTTTATAAAGAAAGAAAGGAAAAGAAAAGAAAGAAAAAGAATTAATTTAATAATAAGATAATAATAATAGTAATAATACTACTTTGTTTACTACTACTAAGTAATCATTCTTTTCCCTTCAGCCAAATTCCATTCAGCCAATTCCCTTGCTCAACGCCTTTAGCATTAGCAACATTGCTAAGGAACCCGGCCCTTGCAGCCAAACAGACCCCCTTCAACCCGATCCTTCCCTTCGGCCAAACCAAAAACCCGCTCCATATCCCTCTCTCTCTCCTAATTATTAATATATATATATATATAGTTAGCTCTCAAAACCCTAACCTAAATTTCCAGACTTCCTCTTCCCATCTAAGAGCCGTCACCGCAGCCAGAGAAGTCCCGCTAAGCCATCCAACCATCCCGTCGACGTCGACCTCGCGAACTGCAGTTTCCCACTCGAGGCACCTTCGCTCCGGCGTGATTTTCCGTCGACTCGCTCGACCAAACGCTGTTCCATTTTTATCGGTATGATCATCCCTTAACCCTCTCCAATATTTGTTTTACAGCCTACCTCGGAAAACGTGTGCCCCTAGGTGCAAAACAGCGCCCAAGTTGGCCCGGACTCACCCAATTCTGAAATCGCAGAACTTGCGATGACCACCCATATTGTCGAGTTCGTATCTCCCACCACAGAGATCCGAATTCGATGATTTTTTTTGATACCTGTAGAATACTTGACCTAGTTTATCTTCTGTATTATAACCCTGTGCTATTAGTTGCTGTGGACAAAATTATATTCGTCACAAAACTGCGCGCACCCACTTTTTCCAGATTTCCAAAAGTTGGAGATCGGAGCGCGCCCGCCAAACGGGACCGCCCCGCCGTGTGCCAAGTGTACCGAACGGTACACACAGCGTAATCGGACACATAAAAACTTGTGGGGACTGATTCGGACGCGTGAGCGCGCCGGAATCAGGCCGTATCCGTGGACACATTTCGTGTCGCCACTTTTGTGGAACTCGTGCGTATTTTGTGCACGCTTGTCAGATTACGACGAAACCTGCGCCACTGGACTCGTGGTAACGCGCTGTTCCTGTGACCCAATTTTTATGCATTTCTGAGACGGTTGACCAGATCGCCAATTGGCGGGCCCCACAGTTGACTTTTTGGACCAAATTTTGTTTGGCTCATCGAAATCCATATTTGGACATACCGTTGGGTTCGTATGGACATTTAGAGTTGTTTGACATATAGTTTGTCCCATTTAGAGACCGTTACCCTTGGCACGCTTTTCGGTGCAAAGTGGGCCACAGGTGGACCCCACTTTTACCCGAAATTATCATTTTGCCCCTGTGTCCAAATTGGACGAAAGGGAAGTACTTTTTAGCAATTTTGCTCATTCTAGAAACGTTGGTGATATTTATTTCAGCATCCGAAGATATTTGTTCTGTGGCCATAGCTTTTGATCATGTGCGTTTGACTTCTGGACAGTACACCTTGCAGCTTTCTTACCAGGCAAGATACCTTACCAAATTGTTACAGTACCTTTACATGCTATTTATATTTCTTTATATTTAGTACATTTCTGTTTAGTCTTGCATGTGTAGTTTTCTTTCAGTCATTACTATCTATTAGATATGTTGACACACACATGACACTTAGTATCATAGAGGACAATCATTAGGCGTATGGGCTATTAACCACTCTGGTAACACCGTAGTCACTAGCACGCACTATGGTGGGTCGTGTCCGATGGTCGCTACCCCCGAGGTATGTCGATTGATGGAGTCCGAGGGTCGCTACCCCCGAGGTATGTCGGCTGATGATGTTCATGGACGAGCGTGAGGTTGTGAGGATTAGATCGAGTAGCCTACCCTTGCCCATACGTCGAAAAGTTATCCTCATTTGCATTCATATATATTGTCTTGTACAGCGTACTTATTTATTTTCAAATTATATGCATGTTTACTGTATTCAAGTTGGCTCGTATTTTCTGTATCTTGTTACGTCCCTCTGAGGACCTGGTCCTCTGCCAGGTGTATCTATTCTTGAGTATTTGCAGGAGCACAGATCGGATGGCTATATATGTTTCGTGGATGTCCTCTCTCCGAGTCCATGATTGTAGCTGGTATTCCTATAGTGTGTTTATTGTGTGTGGTGTTGTACTTATATTGTATATACTTTTCATTCGAGTTGGTAGTGGATTGTTTCCATCCAACTATCATCTTTAGATACTTATATTGAGATCTAGTTCTATAGATGCTGGTTATTCATTTATATTGATTTTCTGTGGATGAGATTTAGATTGTACCCTATGACTTGTGACATATGTTTATACCACTTGTGGATTAATTTTTATATTACAGCGTACGTGCGGATTTTGGTTTCCATATATTGGAGTTGCCATATCCATGCGGCTGGCATGCTTACGTGTCCTAGTCCTACGTATTTTGGGACTGGGGCGTGACACACTACTACCCAACTTAGAATTTACCCATCTATCACATAAGGCTATATACCTTAAGAGAATATTCCTTAATATGTTTACTCATGTCATTCAATCCTCGAACTTCAATGTCGATCATGTCACATATAATATGTCCTTAATTACGAAGAATAATCCTCAAGTATGTGATCGGCCTATGGGGTATATCTAGTATTCTCTGTGTATCAAACTTATACCAAGCATGAGGTTTCGTCTTTCCGAAATAACGGAAGACGGAGATCAATAATAAAGAGTTCAAGGGCGAGGTAATAGATTAGAAGTATCGGAATCAAGGCGTTTAAAGAATTCAATGGGAATTGTCAAGGCAGTTATGGATTAAAATCCTATTTTGGTAATCCTTTGTTCGCCTGCTCGTATTAGTACAATTATGTAACCGATACAATATGTCAGACATGTCTAGGGCAAGTATATTCGTCTACTAATTACTACATATCTCAATCCACGTAAGGTATTATTGCGAGGGCGAATCAAGCGCACTATGGTTGATCAGACCGTAATACACTGATTCTAAAATGTATTATTGTGGGCCTCCCTAATAATACATATGTCATGAACAAGCTCGATAAAGAATAAGCTTGCAAAACTAGGCTATAAAATAGCACAATAAGTCAAGGTAGTATATGAAATATAAGCACGCTAGATGATGATGAAAGGAGGTACAAATTATTCAAGTTCACAAAACGAACAAAATGAGCAACAATAATAAAAGACTCTACAATCTCTACAGTTATCATACAACCTCCTTGTCTAAGTTGCTAGTCGACCCAATAGGGCATGAACCTCTAAATTTTATTGTCTGAATAAACACTGTCATCTTATGCTAACATACAATAAATGTCATTCAGTTACACCGCCTCGATGGGTCAAGTGGACCATGTGGTACTAGGTTGTAAGGCATCCTACCCAACTTATAAGATTTAAACTAATACTGTGACAGTCTTAAGAGGATCCTACAAAATAACCATGCACATGTAAATAAAATAGAAACTCTTATTAGGGCATATGAGGAAAGATCTTGGTCCTTATTAGGGTCTCCTATTGCATTATATAGGTAAAGGTCACCTTAAGTCTTAATCATAGTGCTCTTAAAATATGTGTCAATAACGAGAATGGAAAGGTTATAAGTCTCAAGGGAAAGGGAATATAACTTGTATCGAGGTGGGGATACAATTTACGTGATTTAACACTAAAGGATAATCATCGGGTCACAATCTACAAGATTAACTCAACTCATCGATTTCTAACTACCAAGCACAAAATTTTCAAATTCAAGACTACAGCTATAATCCTAGCAAACTATGGGTCCTTAACAAGGAATAAAATTACTTGGCCTACTATTAGAAGTGTCAGGTGGCATGAATTGAAAGACGGAGAAAAGAAGAACATATTTTAGTCGTTACGCATTAGTGAACGTTAAGGTCGCAAACGAACAACGTATGAAATTAAAATATGAGGCTCTAGATAATATCATAGTTTCCTAAGATGAAGGTGGCGAGCTATTCTCCGTGTTTGAGGTATGATCTCATGAGGAATGTCATACTCGTTGCTCTGGGCTTCCTGAGGTACAGTCTGCTAATATCACGACAAGAAACTATATCCTAACACTATCTCACTATGCACACTAGGTTCTGTTCTAACATTCGATCTCAGATTTTTATTGGTTCCTCAAAACTGGGGTCAACCACTAGGGTCAAACATTAGGGTCCAATCTCTAACTATCTCTTAGCAGTGCCTATACTACTCTTAGGTCATTCATGACTATAACAAGAAGTAATAATAAATTATTCTATAGGTAAGGGACACTAGGGTTCATTAAGCGTTCTACTTAGGGGTGTGTCAATATCCTAGCTGTACTTTTAGTAGGAAGGTTACCCTACCTATCATTCTATCAACAGGGACTTCTATATTCTAGAAGAAAGCAACACTCAAGGAACTAATGAGAAGGCACATGAATCAAGCATGATGCAATTTTTTAACGGAATAGATTGGAAGGAGGAGAAGGAGAAGCCATAGTCAGTTGTGGATGAGATCCTATACTCTAATCCTATTTGCAGGCTTGCTCGGTCCCTAAGTTAAAACCGAACGATTTAGTCGTAGACCTGCATGGGCCACCATAAAAACCATGTCACGCCCCAGTCCCAAAATACCGAGGGATCAGATACGTGTCAATGGCCAGCAGTACGCACCGATGGACAAACCCAATTTAATGGATCCATCAGGGCATACTTAAGCTGTAAAATTAAGTCTACGACAACATGGCACAACTAATCTCATCCACATAAGATATAAAATATGATCCACAGAATAAATAAGGAATATAAATTATCAGCTAGTCTCAATAAAATGTTTCGGGGAACAACCCGATAAATATCTAATATAATGGTTCATCTGACCAGAAAATAAATGACTGAAATAAATAAATAAATACTGAGCATGAAACATGGATGCTCAGTAAAAGTCTTCGGCTAACACCTCGTCCTCGGATGGCGGTACAGCTCCTAGATCAGCTTCTGCTGCGGTCCCGTATACCTCGGGATAGATCTCGTCCTCAAATTCTGGGAACATAATCCATATCCAGGTCCTCAGGGGACATAGCAAGGTACATAAAATATACAAGCCATAATATAAACAGTACAGCAAATAATGAGATAAATAGGGCAAGTAAGTAATCATCTATGTGAAAATGTAAGTGAGAGCAACATGAGTACTCAGGCTGAGCCACTACAAGCTCTGTGTCGGGGAGCCGGTAGCGGTAATAACACGTAATGTACCTAGCTCTGCTACGAGAGTCTACGGCCTCACAATAGTAGTAGATATATATAGAAAATAGCTTGTAGCCTGTGTATCTCTCCCCACCCAATGTAACCACGCATATCATGACCATAACGTCTCATGTCCATGTCAAGCGGGATCATAGCTAATGCAACAAGTCATAAAGTATCTATGAATATAGTATCTCTGTCAAGTCCTGTATCCTATACAGAATCACCACGAATATCTCGGAAGATCCTGTCTCATGAATGGTGTCAAGTGTCCTGGGTCGTATGGTACTTGATAAGACAAGTACGAGAATATAAAGTGTCACGAATGTCCATCTCTAGATGACAGTACCCAACGCCGCGTACGGTGTTGGCACCCGACTAATAATCGGACGCTAAGTATGTCACACGGTCCTAGGTTAAGCATGCACAGCAATATAATGAAGCAAGAAAAATATGTAACAATACTGCAGAGTTTGGTAAGGTACACTTGCCTGGGGTCCTGTTGCTGGTATGAATCAGAGTCCAAGTCACAGTCCAAATAACCTATGTATTAAAAATTTATCACGTCAAAAGATAATTTATTTTATTTTATTTAATTCTGTAATAATTACTCTTAAATCCTATTTTAATCTTATTATTCTGATTTTTATGTTAATTCCTAAATTTTGTCCAAAGAAACTGAATTTTATCAACTCGAGACTCATGGCACGCAAATCGAGGCAATTATTGACCAAAAGTCAACCGACATAAACTCGACTTTCATGCATGATTTCCTGTAGATTTCATTATCAAAAATATACTAGAATTTATGGCTCGTCCGAATTCAAATTCGTTTGGGAATTATGGCACATACAAGTTTCGTATCGTGCACCGATAGTTAAATTCTAACCTAGAAGTTCTACAAAAATGTACAATATAAAAATACATCGAATTAAATTTTGAGAAAAACATATGTCAATGATATCGACATTAGCTTTCCGAAACTTTAAACGGTTCATGATTCTGATTCCTGGTTATCCCGAAAACATTAAAACACGTCTATTTTCGGACATGCTGTGCTCTACGAATTTTCCAGAATTTAATACTCATAATTTTGTAAAACAAATTATATAATCAGAAATTTAACCTCAATATTATTCTAACGCAAGAAATTAGGTCTCGTTTGGAGTCCGGAGCTATGCGCAATGGCTTCTGGAAGATGAAGGAACCCTAGATGACAATTCTCCAAAATCTCTCTCTCTAAAAATAATAGGATAATTAGGGTTATTATAATATATATATATAGGGATGTTGAGCGGCTGAGTGAAAGTTGATAGGGTGACACGTGTCATGATTTGATTGGATGGTTTTGGTTATATTATTTGTTTTTTTGATTTGCCTTTATCAAAATATTATTTAAGTCGTTTTAAATCTAAATAACTCAAAATGAACATTAAAAATAATCATAAAAATATGAAAAAATTATAGAAAATATATTTTGAACCTAAAAATCCTAGAAAAATATTTGGGATAATTATATATTCATAGATTTCTTACTATAATTAGGAGAAGCTCTAAAAATTAGTTTTGCCATAAAACTAAAAATAAATACTAACATTATTCCAAAAATTCTAAAATAATTCCAAAAAGTATATAATAATATTATAAACCTTAGAAAATAATGTTGGTCCATTCTATATTTCTGGGCTTGCACAATAAATTCTACAAGTCCAAAAAATTAGTTATTAGCCTAAATAACTCCCAATAAATACTAAAAATCCTCAAAAAATTCCCAAAAAGTTCTAGAAAATATATTTTATTATTTAGAACCTAAAATAAAAGTTTGGGATATTTTTAATTATATTTGAATCTAAAATAAATATTTGAAAATCCTAAAAAAATTATAAAAAAATTGTGAAAAAAATTCAAACTAAAAAATTCTAAAAAATCAGGGGGTTACACTAGGTCCTATCTTGTCTTTTACGCATAACTAAGGATGCATAGAAAGCCGCTTAGCAGTCGAGTGTTCGGACTATCCTGCTGTTAGGAACCGCGTAGAATTCTGAACTATTATTTACTTCTGATAAACATAATTTTTGTTAAGACCGTCGTCTTCAAGAATGATTTCTCGAAAATCCCTTGGAACAGGGCGAGAACTGGCTGTCAAACTGAGTCGCCATCTTGATTTTGTAGACGAGATATTCAGACTTGATTCTGGATGAACTTCGAATCGACCCATGAAGAAGAGTAATTTTCAATGTTTGAACTCTGTATGCTTCGGGTACTTGGGGTATCTTGAGGTCAAGAAGGAGTATCTTCTGTATAAACTCCTGTAATTGACCGCCTTGAGAATCATTCAGATGTACTGTACTGGCCTGCGTATCTTTCAGATGTGCAGAAAATCGTGGAGCGTGAAATCATAAGTTCGTTGCCTCTGAGCGTAAAAAGCCACCGAGCGTGAAATCATAGACTTGTAGTTCCTGAGCGTGAAGTCTTAGGTTTGTAGCCTCACGAGCATAAAAGCTACCGAGCACAAAGGCATTCGGACGTAAAACCATAGATTTGTAGCCATTGGAACGTAAAAACTGTAGATTTGTAGCTGTCGAGCGTAGAAAACTCCTTGGTGCAGAACTGTAGATTTGTAGCTTCTGAAAAGAAAATATTCTGAGCGTGAAGTCATGGATCTGTTGCCTCTGAGCGTAAAAAGCCACCGAGCGTGAGATCATATGTTTGTAGCTGCTGAGCGTAAAGTCGTAGGTTTGTAGCCTCTCGAGCGTAAAAGCTACCGAGCACAAAGGCATCCGGGCGTAAAACCATAGACTTGTAGCTTGTGAGCGTAAAACCGTAGATCTGTAGCTATCGAGCGTAAAAAGCCCCTTAGCGTAAAAACCACGTATCTTTCTCGCGCGAAAAACTTTTCGGATTCATTGACTGTCCGCCTTCTCTGAATGAAAGGCTGACGTAGTACCCAATCATAACCAGATTATTAATTAGGAGATTTGGTTCAGGATTCGAGGAGTCCATCTGAACTCCATATATACCCCAAGTTTCTGAGAGAAAAAGTTTTTTATCCGTCTTCTGCGAAAGAAAGCCTTCGTCTGTTCGAGTTCTTCTTCGTTTCTTCTCCGAGATTTCGAAGTTTCCAGTAATGGCCTCGAAATAATCCTCCTCCATTAAGGGAAAGAAGGTTGATTCTTCTTCTCGTTCTTTCGCTCAAGTGAGAGCGTCTTCGGTCGGGCAAGGCGAACTTTCTTCTGAGCGAAGTATCCCGCCGACGAGCAGTGCACCCGGCCTAAAAGGTAGAGCATTTGGGATGAAGAAGAATGACCGAAAATCCTTCACACACATTGTACGTGACCGCGCTAGGTCGTTTCCTGTGCTGATAGCCTATTTGAGGAAGATGATGCACAAAGACGTTTCATATTTTTCTACCCATATTTCTAATGTGTCAGCGCAAAAACTCCATATTTTTGCAGTCTGGCGTGAAAGCTTCGACTGTCAAAAGTTGGTGTATAAAATTTAAGTGTTGCGCTTCTGGATGAAGATTCTGGCGTAATACCTCAACTTTATCAGTCTGGCGTAAAGCACAGACTGTATACTGTCAGCTTTAAAATTTTACGCTTTAGGAAATGGATTCCAGCGTAATGGTCAAGTTTTTTTTTTTTACGGTCTTGGCGTAAAGCACAGACTGTTGATTTTTGGTGTGTGCTGCAAGATCTGTAATATCTAGTTATAGGAACTGACGTGTTTTTCTTGCACTCTTGCAGTTAACTTGCATGTGTCTCCGCTAGCCGATGTGATGGATTCTGCCGCAGGGATGCTGCACTCCAACTATCTGGAGGATCTGTCACACGTGACATTTCCTATCTCCGGGCCGTAGTATCCGGAAGGAAGGAAGATTCTGATATCGGCTCAGGGCGAGCGAATGCTGCTGAGCATGATCAACGGTGAGCCCTTGATATATATAGACGGGGACCAATATATAAAGCCGGCCTTCCTCTTCGGGGACATGATTGACAAGCAGTCCCAGACGAAGCCCAAGAGAGAACTCTGGGTTTTCCCTGCCGGGAGTTTGGTTTTGTATCTGCCCAAGATGCCGAGAGACTATCCCATCTCGGCTTTCTTTCACGCCACACATCCCAGGAAGATCTCGTGGACGATGACTCCCGATCTTCACGGCAGGCCGGGGAAGATCTTTCATCTGAAAGGAGCTGACCAGGGGTCATTTGTTAGCCGTCCTTCCGGCAATGTAACGGTGTTCAGGGGACTGTACCCGGGCAGTGTCCCAAGTGAAGACAGCTTGGTGATCCAGCCGGTCCAATTATCGACTTTCTGCAATGATTTTATGGGGCACGGGGGAGTATACCCTAAGGTGAACCCTCGGTGCGGTGGGTGGATCACCCCTTCAAACCTTCGATGGGCTCGTTTAGTTGATTGGGCCTTGAAGCATTTTCAGATCGAGTTGGAGAACATCGGCCTGTTTGTCGCTGTGAGTGCCACCAGTATTGGGTTACTTCCTAACCCTAACCAGTTCCTGGCACTGATGGAGCGATATATTTTGCTCACCGGGACTTTCGCTACTCCACTGGGGAAGTTAGGATTGGCCCTCCATAGGATGGCAGAGATCTCAAGACTGCCAATGGGGGATACTCCATATGAAGAAGATGTTTCCACGAACCGGGAGCTGGAGGATTTAGACCCTCGGGTAGTGGAAGTGTATCAGGAGCTGATGTGCCACTACCTCGCTTGCACTGCTTTTTATGATGAGCCCTCAGATTTGGCTCACATCAGCAAATGGACGTCCTACCTCTTCTTTCACCGGTCCAGGACTGCTAAGCCGGAGAAGGTATTGGAGGGGAAGGATCTGCCTGTGAATCCTCTGAGCGTGCTTAATGCTCAGGTAGTCGACGATCTCATAGTGGATGCTGGGGCTCCGGACTTGATCCTCGACGAAGGGATAGGACAGTATCCTGTAGGCACTAAGGCCTATAGTTATTTGAGGCACTACCGCAGGCCTCTGTCCAGGGAAGCTCAATTGGCTGGCTTTCTCTCCATATGGCTGCGCCGAGTAGTGGTACCTGGCGTCGCATCTACGGACCGCATTCACCACAACACGCTATGGCCTGCAGTGCGTCTGGTGTTTGGGGCAAGAATGGGTTTGCTCCCTTCCATGGTGTGCCGCATTCAAGCTGGCCTGAGGGCCATGACTGACGGGCTGCTTGTCGATGAGACTCGGCGTGATAGCTTTCCCAGGATAGAATTACCATACCTGTATTTGATGGGATGGTTAATTCTTCATAACCCCAGGGTTATGTCTCCCGGCTCCGACAGTAGTTCGGGGACTAGTTTCTTGTTGAACTACCAAAAGTCTTCCTGGAATGTGACCACGGTTCTAGACTGTCGGCGGGCGCTGGGTCACAGTCACAGTTGGAAGCTCTTCTGCACTGTCTCCTCCGTACATCGCAATCAATCGGGGATTAGGGTTAAAGATTCCGGTAGAGAGAAGACCAATCTTTCTCCTGAAGCTTTTAATTGGTTGGTCTGCATTAGGCCTTCCCATCTACTGTATATGAGTGAAGACCATTGCTTCTTGGAGCCCTACCTGCCTAGTCGGTTTGCCAGGCAGTTTGGGTATGATCAGTTGCACATGGGCAACGCCGTCACCAGCTTCCGGTCCAGTGGTAGACTCATTGATGGAGCGAGAGGATGGCGATATTTCCTTATGGGTTGCACTGGAGAAATTTTTACCATGCCGGTTATTACACTCTCCACGGAGCTGCGCATCCTGCACTCGTATGCCCAGTTCTATGTGGCAACGAACACCTTCCATCCCAATTTTGACATGCATGGAAGTTTTAGGGTGCCCTCCTCCATGTCTGGGGGAAGAGTCGAAGTCCCCTCTATCTCTTCCGACGAGGGTGAGGAGTTCGTCAATCCAGATGAGCCTCTGGTGGCGGTATCGAGGGGTGAAGTTCCTCTGCCTGCAGGCCCTTTGGTGATTTATGGGAAGCGAAGGGCCCCTACTCCGAAGGAGACTTTCCCTCGTTAGAGGAAGAAGAAGATGGTTAATCGTCCTCTCCGGATCCTTGATGTTGAGGCTCCTGGAAGTGAGCTTGCATCTCCCCGTGTTGGGGATGATTCTTTGATTGGGGGTTCCTCGCCTTTTAGAGAGGGACCCTCTAATATTCCGGCTGGTGGTGCCGGAGAATCTCTGCTGGAGGATACTGTCGCTGCTTGTAACCTCCGATTTCCAATTTCCAAAATTTTTAGATTTTAAATTATTTTAAAAATATCAAATTTTATAAAATAATTCTCCTTGAAAATTTTTATTTGATTTTGAACGATGTTTGATTTTAGAAGGTAATTTAAAAATCTTTATAAAAATTATTTTTCCTAATTGACGATGTATTACAAAAATAAATAAATAATAATGTATATATATTCTCTAGTTTCAAATGTTTATTAGCTTGAAATCATAAAGTTAGTTATTTGATAAAATTAATTAAAAGACTAGTGTTTCTTCATAATAATTTTATAATTAATTGGGGTAGTAAATAAATGAATTACATACTTCCTAATATTTTGAAAAATGAGTTTAATTAGTAGCTAATCGAAAGCCTCTTAAAAACATTTTTTCTTAAATTTCTTTTCTATTTAATTTATCGTTTTCTGTCTCCCATTCACGCCCCCATTCTTTCCACATGAAAAGCCCTTTATATTTAATTCTGGGCCATTCATCATTGGGCCAACCCGCAACCCTTTATCCCTCACCATCTCTCCCTATTTAAGTTCTCATTCTCACAATTCCCAAGAAACCCTAATCTCCTAATTATTAGCTAGCCTCCACAATTTCCCACAAGCCATCATCACAATTTTTGTGCTCGTGACCGTGTGTCCAGCATCACCGTGTCAGCCGTGATGGCCTCGGGTCCGACCCCGGGTGTCCCACCGTATCCATTCATTTCCTGTGTCCAGATTTACAGTTTACAACCAGCTTTCCGTGTCCGACACACCCGGACACCACCTCCACATCCACCACTGTACACACCCACCCCGTGTCCAACTCCCGGACACGCCCACAGAGCATCATCCCCGTGTCCGGCAGACCCGGACACGACCCCCTGACACACAGCACCCTAACCCTAACCCTAGATCTGAACTGCCACCGCCGGCGGCCAA
Organism: Iris macrosiphon; assembly: GCA_036927795.1. Taxonomy (NCBI): domain Eukaryota; kingdom Viridiplantae; phylum Streptophyta; class Magnoliopsida; order Asparagales; family Iridaceae; genus Iris; species Iris macrosiphon. Next base: position 19,592,346 of record JAYESA010000002.1, on the reverse strand, counting down.
GATCTCCTTCCGCCGCATCGAGCCAGACCCGCCGGTGGCCATGCCTCACCGCGTCGAGCACCGCCGCCGAGGAGAACGACGACCTCGAGCCGAGTTCGAAGCCGCCGCCGCCGCTGGAAGTCGAGCACCGCCACCGCCTCGCAGAGTCGAAGCCGTCGCCTCGGTGCGAGCAGACCGACCGCCTCGAACAGAGGAACCGCCGAGCCCGCCTCCTCGACCAGACGCCGCCGTCGTCGAGATCCCGCGCCGACGTCTCCTCGAAGCCGCTGCCCTCGAGCGCCGAGCCGCCCCCTCGAGCGCCGAGCCCGCTGCCCTCGAGCTCCACGCCGTCCACCGCGCCGTCCACCGCTGACCACCGAAGCCGACGCCGGAGTGAAGTCCGGTGAGCCTCTCTTCTTCCCTCTTTCCCCTTTTCCTTTCTTTCAGTTCTGTGTAAATAGAATTTAGGGATTTGATTAAGGTAATAAGTATGTCATTAGTTAAGTAATCTTTAATTAGTTTAGTTAAGTCATTTAATTAGTTTAGTATGATTAATTAGTTAATTAATTAATTATAGTTAGTTTAAGTTAATGATTTGATTAGCTAATTCTTAATAAACAGTAATTTGTTATTAATCAGGAATTTATTTATTAACCAGTTAGTAAATATCAATTAATTAGTTTAGTATTTTCTTATAATTAGTTTAGTTAATTTGTAATTAATGTAGTAGATAAATGTAATTAGTTTAGTATATGTAATTAGCTGATTTTATGTAATTAGTTTATTTAGTTATAATAAAAAGGTTTTTGATTATGTTAAATATAATAAATCTTGGGTTTTATATTATTATTAAAAATATAGTTCCAATAATAAAATGAGTTCAAAATTAGTTATTTAGATCGGTGACCGATTTTACCATAAATGAAAATATATTGGCTTTTACGTAAATTCTAGATTTTTATAAATAAACCTTTAAATTGTAATCTTGTTCAAAAGGGAAGTTTTAACAATTATTGTTCAAAATGATTTCCAAATGATTTTTCATAAATTAAGAAGTTACCTTGATTACGAACAATCGACCCTCTCTCTTATTAGCTAACTTGTAAATCTTAACCTTAGCTAAACCCCAGTAAATTTCTCCATGTATTAAGGACTCGGTATCCTTATCTCGATTTTCATGCCGAGCTCCGATCTTGGACTTCTTTATGTAGTTTCTAGCTAATTGGACTGCTCCGGACCCATTGGAACTAACTGCTACTTCATTTGGGATCACCTTGAGAAGTGTGGCATTATGTACATTCTTTGATTTGCTAATATACATATATAAGAATATTTGATTGATATATAAATATACAAATATGTATTTTGGTATAAATATATATTATATACAACTATTAGTGTATATACACAAATACGTATTTCGTACAATTACTAAGAGACACTTGTATATATATTATATACGTTTTATTGGTATACTTGAGTGTAAATGTATATTATATACATGCCCCTACTAGATGACCCTAGTTGACTAGTGCCCTGCCTGACATGGCCCTGAGACCAGTATTTTTGACTGTGTTAGTGTAGCATCTGATGCCAATGTTGTATTTGAAATATTTTTAGGACTGTTGGTTCCTCCAGACGGTACATCTGGGACAGGACATTGGTTTTACCAGCTAAGGACCCAAGGCGAGTACATTCTCTGATTAGTTTCTAATTTATGATATCTCCTATGTTCACTGTATCTAGTGTAAATATACATGTTCTTGACACGTTGGTTACACGGATTGGTATACACGGATCTCGTCATGAGATGTTATTCCTTATTCATGGTGTAGCTTGTACAAGACTTGTTTTCCTTGTTATCTTGTGCATGTACAGACACTGATTCCCGGGGAGATTTGCTACCTTCCTAGGGAATCCTGTGCCATAGCGTACCATGATTGGATCTACTATACCAGTCGGGGGTTTGGGGAGTACTTTAGTTTAGATATGTGATCATACCCAACTTTATATGCACCATAGCTCACCCCACATCTCACGTCGGGTGCGACCTGACCATTTATATGAACCATAGCTGTTACGTGTGATTAGCCTGATCTCTACATGCACCATAGCTAACCAACGGTTAGCCTGACTCTATATGAACCATAGCTAATCACATGTAACCAGCCTGATCAAGTTCCCAAGCCGATCACATATTAAAGCTAGTACTCACACACTTAGTCATAGAACTCTTGCTCATGGACATAATATTTCTTTCCTGCATTTACTTACAGTATTTCCAGTATTTCTCTCATTGTATATTTCTCGTACCTATACATGCATCTGGTATGTTTCCATCTAGAACTGCTACATAGCTTATGTCATTTATATAGAACTGCTATTTAGAGATGTACTTTGCTCCTTCCTGACTGGAAAATATTTTTCCAGACTGTGACCTTAGTAGACTGGTTCAGACACACTTGGGGATTGGAAGTTAATGATTGCAGGTATGATTATGTTGTCTTTAGACTTATGTTGTTTTCTTTTACTTCTTCAAATTCCTATCGTGCTGTAGTTGTGATTGAGTATGTTGTTGATATTTTATAGTATCATCCGAGTCTCCTTATGGAGTTGGATACTAGCGTGAGATTGTTAGATAGTACTCGACCTAGACAGCGTTCTACCGCCGATGCTGCGGCGTAGGCTGGACGTACCCACGCATTCGTGCCCCTAAACCGGGTGCGGGTCGTGACACGTTTTAGTGGTGGCCCATGCAGGTCTCACTTCGCAAGTTGTGCGATGTCGTGGTGGTGCGACGTTATAGTTGTACTACTACGTGCCTGCTGTAGAATATAGGACATAGGATACTAGGATGAGAGAGGATACTCAATCACAAATTCTTGAAAGATTTCCTGGGATGACCCCATGAGAATCTTATTTTCAATTTAAATCTTTTTCCTTGTTTCCGTCCGCTCTCGCTTGTTGTTACTGGACTTGATTCTTGTTGAGCAGTTATTAAATTAAATTCTTGGTATCATTGTTGAGTTTGATTCTTGTTGACCAGTTGTTAACTTTAATTCTTGGTATCGTTGTTGAGTTGATTTCAAATTGAGATGAATTTTATGGGCTAAAATTTACGGTATCATCTGATGACATATATTGATGAGGACAGTGAGAAAGGTAAAACGTCTACTTTGGTTATGGAACCTAGAGTTTATCGCAGCCATATTAGCTATCGCGACGAGAACGTAGGAACCTGACTTGGGTGTACATACTGTAGTTATGAAACTTAGGGTCTCTCGCAGCCATACCGGTTGGCGTGGCGAGGATTCTAGATGACATGATTATAGAGTTGCATACCTTAGTTACGGAACCTGTCGTTATCGCCTCTATGCTTACTGGCGTGGCGAGGATTCTGAGTGTCATGATTTCAGACAGACGTGTATGATTATCAGGTTGTATCCTAAATTGGTTCTTAAAATATCATCTCAAGCCTTATCTATTTCTGTTAATCCAGGACTTTGTTCCACCGCTTCTTTCTTTACTAGCAGTAAAGATACCTTCTGTCCTCAATTCAGTCTTTGAGCTCCTATTCCTTGAGGATTTCTTGTTAAGTATGATAATTAGTGGCTTGTAATTTTGTTGTGTCTTATATTAGTATTGACTGTGTTGCTAGTGAGTTGTAAGTGTTTCTTAGTTGGACATGTGAGCAGTAGGCTTTAATCTAGAGTTAGCCTTAGCATAGTACCTTCTACCAATGATTCTGGGAGTAGTGTCATTAGAGACTAAGAGTTGAGGAGAGTATAGAGTATCAGTGATAGTTCTCAGAGTTAGTATCAGAGCCAATTACCCGTCCTGGATAATCATGATTATGTAATTGAGTGATCTATGTAAACGATTAAGTATCCGGGAATTGTGTTAAGGATTTGTGGAGCATGATGTCCAATTTGATGATTGATATCGGAAATGTTAAAGGTAAGGAAATGTATATGTATAAAGGGTTTAATGAGATGTCATAAGTAGAGAAATATCGGGATTAGTAATGGAAGTTGTGAAGCGTATCACGGATTAGTTTAATAGGCTTTAAAGGATTGAAGGAAATACACATACAACCATCGAGATGAGGAACCATACACATACCCATGAGAGTAAAGAAACATGAGTGTTATAGAGGATACAGGTGATCATGAGTCTAATGAGCTTGATGAGATAATCCATTAATGCAGCTAGTGATATAATACCAAGAGTGCCGATGATTCTATATCAAGGATTACTGAAAATGGTGCTAGTAACAGTAAGCACTCGGTGTGATGATAATTAGATGATATACCAGTTGACATAAAAATGAAATTATGAAAGAAAACACAGTTGATGGTAACTTTGATCATTGGAGGTAATAGTGCAAGTGATTCAGGCAGTACAAATTAGTACACAGTTCTAGACAATAGAGGTATTGAGAGCACCTTGAGTATCAGAGACCGTGAGCACTAATATGTATATAGAGGAGTTATAAATTAAAAGGTGGAAATGAATTTTAAATTTTCAGAATTTTAAGGAGTTGAGATTTTATGTTGTTAAAATATAGAGGATTTAAATTTGATTCCCTAAACATAGTTAAGGCTACAAAGATTTTAGAAGTGATTAAATTTTATTTCGATGTGAAGTACCTAATTTTGAGGAGGTATATGCATTTTATTTTAAGTTGATCGGGAAGTTAAACCTTGACGATTATTTTGAGGATTTATTTTTGGTAGATGAGAGATATGAATATTAATATATGATTAGTTGATATGGGTACCAGTGTACATGAATAGGAATTTGTTAGTGTACTAGAGTTAAGTGTTTGTTAGAGATAGTGGACACTACAAGTAATATGTTAACATGATCCTTCTTCCTTCCTAATGTTCCTTTTCTTTCGCCTTTCGATTGATTGATTGATTTTCCTAGTACTGTGGTTCACATGCATGATTTTTCTTGTTAAAATATAACTAGTAGTACCCCTAACCGAGACTGAAATACCATGACAAAAGACACATGACCTATATATTTTCTCAAATTGCATGGCTGTAAGTAGAGTTTTCTTAAACCATGATCATTGGGGTTTTGACCATAGCGAAGATCTATGACAAGGTTATGACTGACAAAAAGGGACAAGATGATTAAACTTGTGGATAAGCATTTAATTAAATAAAGAGTTAAGGCGTTAATAAAAGAATTGGCGGATCATTAATTTTACGAAGATTGAGGATGATTGAAACTCGAGGATAAATATTGACTTGAAAGGAGAGTTAAGAAATTGACAGAACTAAAAATTTGAGGATTTAATTAATTTTAAGGAGGTCTTGATATGATTGAATTGATTATTTAAAATTTGAGAAATTCGAGAGATTATCATTTTATCTATTTGATTGCAAGATAGAAATTTTATATATTATGAATGTTGCATTGAAGATTCTGGAAGCATCGCATCGTTGAATATTTAAGGAAAACGAAAATCAGAAAATAAAATCGTAAATGGAATAGTGTCGAATTAAATTCTTGGGATGAGGAGTTAGATTGGAATAAGCATCAATTGAAATTGAGTTAGAGGAGTAAGATGATTGATGAGTGTTTAAAGTTAAATTTTGGGATGCAGATTTTTAAGTTTTATAAATATGCATCGATTGGATTTCAATTAAAAGGATTGGATAGTAAATTTTGTATTTAGTTATTTACTCAAAATTTGAGGAGATTATGATACGACTGGAATTCAATTAAAATATTAAGGATTGAGTAGTAAATTTTACATTGGGATAATAAATTCAGAGGAGGAAAAAAAAAAAATATTGGTTCAAAATTCGGAAACATTATACATACGGATAAAGAAATATGGAATGAAATGAAGCTCATGGTAAAGAAGATTATAATATAATTGATTATGGGATCATATAATTGAAGGTCGTAAGGTAAGATCATGGTATATTGAGGTTGTGATTTAAATTAAAATCTTGACCATGACAGTAACATTTGAAATCGAAGAAAATAAGCGAGGTATAGTTGATGTAAGATAAACAAACTCGAGTTTGATGATAAGGATTTTGGACATGTAATAAATTTTGATTCAGAAATTCTAAGATCTAATCTAATAAAGTTTGTGGAATTTGAAACTTTTATAGATATTAGTTAATGATGAATCACAAGATTGAGAAAAGTAAAATGAATGAGGATAAAAAGGAAGGATTATTTTCAGATGGTAGTAAAGACTACTCTTTTCCTAGAAATCAAGAAAGGCGATTAGATGTCTCTTGATTACATTCTGAAGGATGTATTTAAGTTCTTAAATCAAATTGTCGACCGTATCTTTCGAAGTAGCTATAACTTTCATGTCTATATCATTCATTATACTGGGTCTTCCTTGGTTTAGTTACTTTGAAAAGGTAACGTGCATTATTCCAATTATCTGTTTTTGTGATCGTGTCTACTCCCCAAACCTAAACCTTCTAGAGGATTCAAGGCCGAGCCATGATTCTTTCAAATTATTCCTGTCTTAAACCATATTTTCTTTTCTTCATGTTTCCTTCTGTTTGGTAAATATTTTCCTCATAGAAATATTTTCTTCAATGATATATTCATCATTATGAACAACAAATTTTTCTATCCTAGTCATCCCTAAAATTTCGAGGACGAAATTTTTCTAAGGTGGATAGACTTGTAACCTCCGATTTCCAATTTCCAAAATTTTTAGATTTTAAATTATTTTAAAAATATCAAATTTTATAAAATAATTCTCCTTGAAAATTTTTATTTGATTTTGAACGATGTTTGATTTTAGAAGGTAATTTAAAAATCTTTATAAAAATCATTTTTCCTAATTGACGATGTATTACAAAAATAAATAAATAATAATGTATATATATTCTCTAGTTTCAAATGTTTATTGGCTTGAAATCATAAAGTTAGTTATTTGATAAAATTAATTAAAAGACTAGTGTTTCTTCATAATAATTTTATAATTAATTGGGGTAGTAAATAAATGAATTACATACTTCCTAATATTTTGAAAAATGAGTTTAATTAGTAGCTAATCGAAAGCCTCTTAAAAACATTTTTTCTTAAATTTCTTTTCTATTTAATTTATCGTTTTCCGTCTCCCATTCACGCCCCCATTCTTCCCACATGAAAAGCCCTTTATATTTAATTCTGGGCCATTCATCATTGGGCCAACCCGCAACCCTTTATCCCTCACCATCTCTCCCTATTTAAGTTCTCATTCTCACAATTCCCAAGAAACCCTAATCTCCTAATTATTAGCTAGCCTCCACAATTTCCCACAAGCCATCATCACAATTTTTGTGCTCGTGACCGTGTGTCCAGCATCACCGTGTCAGCCGTGATGGCCTCGGGTCCGACCCCGGGTGTCCCACCGTATCCATTCATTTCCTGTGTCCAGATTTACAGTTTACAACCAGCTTTCCGTGTCCGACACACCCGGACACCACCTCCACATCCACCACTGTACACACCCACCCCGTGTCCAACTCCCGGACACGCCCACAGAGCATCATCCCCGTGTCCGGCAGACCCGGACACGACCCCCTGACACACAGCACCCTAACCCTAACCCTAGATCTGAACTGCCACCGCCGGCGGCCAAGATCTCCTTCCGCCGCATCGAGCCAGACCCGCCGGTGGCCATGCCTCACCGCGTCGAGCACCGCCGCCGAGGAGAACGACGACCTCGAGCCGAGTTCGAAGCCGCCGCCGCCGCTGGAAGTCGAGCACCGCCACCGCCTCGCAGAGTCGAAGCCGTCGCCTCGGTGCGAGCAGACCGACCGCCTCGAACAGAGGAACCGCCGAGCCCGCCTCCTCGACCAGACGCCGCCGTCGTCGAGATCCCGCGCCGACGTCTCCTCGAAGCCGCTGCCCTCGAGCGCCGAGCCGCCCCCTCGAGCGCCGAGCCCGCTGCCCTCGAGCTCCACGCCGTCCACCGCGCCGTCCACCGCTGACCACCGAAGCCGACGCCGGAGTGAAGTCCGGTGAGCCTCTCTTCTTCCCTCTTTCCCCTTTTCCTTTCTTTCAGTTCTGTGTAAATAGAATTTAGGGATTTGATTAAGGTAATAAGTATGTCATTAGTTAAGTAATCTTTAATTAGTTTAGTTAAGTCATTTAATTAGTTTAGTATGATTAATTAGTTAATTAATTAATTATAGTTAGTTTAAGTTAATGATTTGATTAGCTAATTCTTAATAAACAGTAATTTGTTATTAATCAGGAATTTATTTATTAACCAGTTAGTAAATATCAATTAATTAGTTTAGTATTTTCTTATAATAAGTTTAGTTAATTTGTAATTAATGTAGTAGATAAATGTAATTAGTTTAGTATATGTAATTAGCTGATTTTATGTAATTAGTTTATTTAGTTATAATAAAAAGGTTTTTGATTATGTTAAATATAATAAATCTTGGGTTTTATATTATTATTAAAAATATAGTTCCAATAATAAAATGAGTTCAAAATTAGTTATTTAGATCGGTGACCGATTTTACCATAAATGAAAATATATTGGCTTTTACGTAAATTCTAGATTTTTATAAATAAACCTTTAAATTGTAATCTTGTTCAAAAGGGAAGTTTTAACAATTATTGTTCAAAATGATTTCCAAATGATTTTTCATAAATTAAGAAGTTACCTTGATTACGAACAATCGACCCTCTCTCTTATTAGCTAACTTGTAAATCTTAACCTTAGCTAAACCCCAGTAAATTTCTCCATGTATTAAGGACTCGGTATCCTTATCTCGATTTTCGTGCCGAGCTCCGATCTTGGACTTCTTTATGTAGTTTCTAGCTAATTGGACTGCTCCGGACCCATTGGAACTAACTGCTACTTTATTTGGGATCACCTTGAGAAGTGTGGCATTATGTACATTCTTTGATTTGCTAATATACATATATAAGAATATTTGATTGATATATAAATATACAAATATGTATTTTGGTATAAATATATATTATATACAACTATTAGTGTATATACACAAATACGTATTTCGTACAATTACTAAGAGACACTTGTATATATATTATATACGTTTTATTGGTATACTTGAGTGTAAATGTATATTATATACATGCCCCTACTAGATGACCCTAGTTGACTAGTGCCCTGCCTGACATGGCCCTGAGACCAGTATTTTTGACTGTGTTAGTGTAGCATCTGATGCCAATGTTGTATTTGAAATATTTTTAGGACTGTTGGTTCCTCCAGACGGTACATCTGGGACAGGACATTGGTTTTACCAGCTAAGGACCCAAGGCGAGTACATTCTCTGATTAGTTTCTAATTTATGATATCTCCTATGTTCACTGTATCTAGTGTAAATATACATGTTCTTGACACGTTGGTTACACGGATTGGTATACACGGATCTCGTCATGAGATGTTATTCCTTATTCATGGTGTAGCTTGTACAAGACTTGTTTTCCTTGTTATCTTGTGCATGTACAGACACTGATTCCCGGGGAGATTTGCTACCTTCCTAGGGAATCCTGTGCCATAGCGTACCATGATTGGATCTACTATACCAGTCGGGGTTTGGGGAGTACTTTAGTGTAGATATGTGATCATACCCAACTTTATATGCACCATAGCTCACCCCACATCTCACGTCGGGTGCGGCCTGACCATTTATATGAACCATAGCTGTTACGTGTGATTAGCCTGATCTCTACATGCACCATAGCTAACCAACGGTTAGCCTGACTCTATATGAACCATAGCTAATCACATGTAACCAGCCTGATCAAGTTCCCAAGCCGATCACATATTAAAGCTAGTACTCACACACTTAGTCATAGAACTCTTGCTCATGGACATAATATTTCTTTCCTGCATTTACTTACAGTATTTCCAGTATTTCTCTCATTGTACATTTCTCGTACCTATACATGCATCTGGTATGTTTCCATCTAGAACTGCTACATAGCTTATGTCATTTATATAGAACTGCTATTTAGAGATGTACTTTGCTCCTTCCTGACTGGAAAATATTTTTCCAGACTGTGACCTTAGTAGACTGGTTCAGACACACTTGGGGATTGGAAGTTAATGATTGCAGGTATGATTATGTTGTCTTTAGACTTGTGTTGTTTTCTTTTACTTCTTCAAATTCCTATCGTGCTGTAGTTGTGATTGAGTATGTTGTTGATATTTTATAGTATCATCCGAGTCTCCTTATGGAGTTGGATACTAGCGTGAGATTGTTAGATAGTACTCGACCTAGACAGCGTTCTACCGCCGATGCTGCGGCGTAGGCTGGACGTACCCACGCATTCGTGCCCCTAAACCGGGTGCGGGTCGTGACACTGCTACTGCTTCAGGTAGTGGAACGAGGTCGCCTTCGGGGCTGAGAATACCCTTATGCGGATCGGCATCGGGAGAGACTCCTGCTGTATCTGTCAGTGCATCTGGCGAGATTCCAGCCGATGAGCCTCGGTCGAAATTTGACGAGGATCTGGAAGAGCATTCGCCGGTGCTTCTTAGAGCACCCCCTTCTCCAGGTATAATAGCTTGCCTAGCATCATTAAGGAATGATTTAGCTGTACAGGCTGCAGATGCGACATATATGCCATCGGCCACGGGTAAATATCGTCTTCACGCCTTTTCTTTTAAGAAAGTTAACATTATGCTGATATTAACTTCCTTTCGTCCTTCTTTCAGGGGAAGACCTCTTCGGGGAGGGTAGTGTAATGCGCCCTTTGGCTCTGGCGGCGACACGGATGTGGCTAATTTTGAAGAGGAAGCATCTTCAGGTGCCGGCTCGCCTGTCGACGAGGTTCCGATATCTCAAGAGGAGGACGAGCCTGTCATTGTGACAATGCCTCCTTTGAGTATGCTGGTATCTTCGTCCGGTGTTGGCGCTTCTTCTTTCGTCGCACCATCTGTTGAGGCGACGGTCGTGGCAACATCGTCTGCGGTCGTTCTCGGAGGGAGATTTGCCAATGTCGAGGCTACCCCCAGCGTCCAACCGGATCTAGCTGTGCTGATCGGGCAGTACACTGATATCTTCTACACCACTTTAAAAATATTAATATCAAGGGTGTTGGCAAAGAATCTGAGCTTTGCATCGCTGAAGAGGTCCTCCCAGTCGGCGATAATGCCGATCCGAGTATTCGACGACACTGGGCTAGCTGAAACGCTGGAGGAGATAGTTAATGGTTTGGAGCAACCCATTAACGAATACTTGCAGCTAGCTCAAGGCAATATTGAAGATCTGGTCCAGGCTAGATACGACTCCATGACTGCGCGGCTTACTAAATAGATGGCAGGCGTAAGTAAATCCATCCAAACATATCAGCAGGAGATGGATGAAGAAAAAGTCGTCCTGGAGGAGACCATTGCTCTTCGAACGAAGTGCCAGGCCGAGCACGAAGGAAATATAGCGAGGGTCCTCAGGCTGGAAACAAAACTTGCTCAGGCAAAAGAGTGGGCTTCTCAGTCGACGGAAGCTCTAGCTGTGGTGGATAGCCGATTGGGCATAGCACAACAGAACTTGGCGCGTGCAGATGTCGCTCGTGCTGGTTTTCTTCGGGCTAGAGCCGAACTGTCCCTCATGAGCAATGATGAGGCACGACTGGAGCGGGCTCACCATGATATCTTGGATTCCAGGACTGAGAGGATGGCCGCACTGGCGCAGCAGCTTCGTGACCTGACCGCTCCCCCTAAATGATGTACTTTTGCTTTTGCTTTTCAATGTACTTCTGCTACTTTTTGAGAATAATAAAGCGGCTTTCATCTGATTTTGTGGACCCATCGTTTCGGAATGTAAATGACAGGTTTGGGGTGAAAGTGATATCAGAGGTAATATGGATGTGATATACTCTCGGTAAGTTTTAGCAGGATATATCTATTTAGAGGTTGTATGAACATGATAGAATACGATCCCACTAGTTTTGCTTTAGAAGTAGTTTTGTCAGAATAAGGTTTTCGCCATATTCTACTTGAGCAGAGGAGGTCAAGCATAGTATCTTTTCAGGAATTTGCCATTGATAGGAGCCATTAGCAGGTCTCCATTAGGCTGGGCTAACCTGTAAGCATCCCATTTGGGCTGGAATTTGCCCTTACTTCTGTTAGTGAGAATCATCGGCCTTGTCACAGCTAAGACTAGCTCGCCGACTTTGAACTCCCTTTCCTTCACTTTTTGATTAAAAGCCTTGGAAATGCGTGCTTGGTAGAGCATGATGCGCTGTTGAGCTTGGAGGCATTTTTCGTCTAATCCTTCTAGCTCTTGAAGCCTTAACAGGTCATTCTTTTCTTGAGTCAGCTCATTAGCCACGGCTATCCTGAGTGACGAAATTTAGATCTCAATGGGGAGAACTGCTTCGCTCCCATAGACTAATAAGAATGGGGTGCAACCTGTTGGTGCCCGTACCGTTGTGCGGTATGCCCAGAGATATTCTCCCAGTTTCTCATTCTAATCCCTTTTGTTCGAAGAGACGAACTTCTTCAAGAGCTTGATAATGGTTTTGTTGAAAGCTTCCACCAAACCATTAGCAGCAGGATTATATGCCGTAGAAGCGATATTCTGTATCCGATTTTTATCGCAAAATCGATAAAATGCTTGGCTGATGAACTGCGATCCATTATCATGGATTATCCTTTAGGGTATCCCGAAGCGATAAATGACATGATGCTTGATGAAGCTGATCACATTAGATGCCTTCACCTCAGTAAGAGGGATCGTTTCCGCCCATATAGAGAAATAATCCGTGATGGCCAGTATGAACTGGTGACCTCTGGAAGAAGACGGGTGAATAGGACCAATGATATCCATACCCCATGCTTCGAAAGGCCAGGACGCAACCGTAGGATGTAGATATTCGGGAGGTTGATGAATAAAGTCTGCATGGACCTGACAGGCTCTGCATTGTCTTGTATACCTTATTGCGTCTATGATCATAGTAGGCCAGTAATAGCCCATTCTCCTGATGCGATCCTGTAGCTTAGGACCGGGTTGATGCGCTCCGCATACGCCATCGTGGGCTTCACGGATAATCCGTTGTGCTTCATCACCAGAGAGACATCATAATAATAGTCCGTCATAAGACCGTCGATATAGACATTGTGACGATGCGTCAAAATAGAAGCGTAATGATCGTCTTTTGACGGATACCGCTTCTTTAGGATCCTCTGACAAGATTCCGTATGCTACAAAATCTATGAAGGGACTTCTCCAGTCTCTCCTGGGAGGATCTGTGTTCATAGCGTAGCTGCATTCGATGTGAAAGTTGTTTTTCACACAAAATAAGTCTCTGTTAAGAAGGATTACCGAATTCTGCCTTCTTATAGGGGTAGCTAAATCTGCAGCTAGACTGGCTAGGGCATCAGCTTCCAGATTCCGAGATTGAGGTACATGCTCTAGGAAAAAGTCTTTGAATATCATGGCTATCTCGACCGTTGTTTGGTGATAGGGGATGAGGTCTGGATTTCGGACTTCATATATTCCTCTGACTTGATTGACAATCAGCAGAGAATCCCCGAAAGCTTCCAGAGATTCGATGACCAATTCTTTAGTGACTTGAAGGCCGATTAGTAGAGCGTTGTACTCTGCCACATTGTTGGAACAGGGCTCGCTAAGAGAATATGCTCGGTAGATGACGAGCTTATCAGGAGTAACCAGGATAATTCCTACTCCCGAGACCACGTTTCCCTTGGGACCAGTTCTGGAGGCGCCATCGAAGAATAGTTGCCATGCATCACTCTCCATTGCGGAATTACATTGTGTAACTTCGTCGAGAATGTCCTCGTACAGCTTAGAGGCCTCCGGATTGGATGAGCAGCTAGGAAGTCAGCCAGTGCTTGGCCCTTGACGGATTTCTGGGGGACGTACACCATGTTATACGGTGTTAATAACATCGCCCAAGTCGCGAGTCGGGAATTAAGAACACTTTGGCTTGTTCATCAGTACCCGAAGTGGATTAATTCTGGAGATGATGTGAATGGTTTGGCCTGTGACATAGTATCGCGTCTTCTGGATAGCGAACATCAGAGCCAAGCATTCTTTCTCCACTGGATTGTACCGGTGTTCGGCTCCGACCATCATCCTGCTGAGGTAGTAAATAGCCTGCTCGTGACCCATCTCGTTCTTTTGTGCGAGAAAAGCTCCCAGAGAATGATCCATCGCTCGAACATACAGCACGAATGGTCTTCCCATGACAGGAGACACCAGAACTGGCGGACTGGTGAGATAGCGCTTGATATCACCGAACGCTTGCTGACAGGCTTCGTCCCATACGAAGGATACACCTTTCTTCATGAGACGAGAAAATGGCTGATATCTCCCCGAGAGATTGGATATGAATCTCCGGATATAAGCCAGACGACCTTGAAATCCCCTGAGCTCCCTCAGATTGTGGGGCGGTCGCATTTCTAAGATGGCCTTGACTTTATCATGGTCCACTTGAATGCCTTTGGCGGTGATGACAAATCCCAAAAATTTTCCACTAGATACCCCCAGAAAGGACTTTGTAGGATTTATTTTGAGTTGATGTTGGCGCATCAATTCAAATACTGTCTTCAAGTCTTGGATGTGATTATCCCTGAGGCGGCTTTTGACAGCTACATCGTCCACGTAACACTCCACTGTCTTGCATATATGCTCATGGAATATGTTACTCATAGTCCGCTGGTATGTAGCCCCGGCATTCTTTAACCCGAAGGGTATGACCGTATAGCAATATACTCCCAGTGGTATTCGGAAGGCAGTATGCTTCTCATCTTCAGGATGCATCTTGATCTGATTGTATCCTGAGAATCCATCCATGAAAGACATACGTTCAAAACCGCATGTATTGTCAATCATGACATCTGTGATGGGAAGAGAAAACTCGTCCTTGGGGCAGGCTGCGTTCAGATCTCGGTAATCGATGCAGATATGTACTTTCCCATTCTTCTTCATGACCGGGACAACATTGGCAACCCTGTCAGGATATTGTTCTTCTCGGATGAAGCCGCAGGCTATCAACTTCTTGACTTCAGCTTCAATGGCGTCCATCATATCTGGGCGGAACCGACGTTGGTGTTGCTTCACAGGCTTCGAATCAGGCAATATGTTGAGCCTATGAGTAGCTACCTTTGGATCAAGACCTGGCATATCCTCATAATTCCATGCAAAGACGTCGATATATTCTTTTATCAGTTGGATAATTTCTTTCCTTGCTTCTTCGGAAAGGTTGTTACTGATAAATATCGGTTTTGGTGAAAGTTCATCCCCAACGTCAATCTGGATAACTTCATCTTCAGTGGGAGGTTCTCTCTCCTCGAAGCGGAACTCCCATTGTGTATCCATTTGCTGGGCCCAAGCGTCATTCTCGAATGGTTCGGATTCTTGTTCGTCTGATTCGAAGGAATCCGTCACTACCATATTTGCTGATAATGTTTGCTCGAGAGCGTGAGATGAGTCGGAGGGCGATGAGCCATCTTGAAAAGAGGAAAAGATATTCTTGTTCGACTTGGAAGTCGTAAGGGAGGTGGCATACCCTAAACCGAAGCTGGTTCGCTGATAGAAAGGATCTCCGTGCAGTGGTATTCGTCTGCCTTTTCCGTAGCTGAGATCTGGCTCCAGCTTCAAGTCATAACCCATGCTTTGCATGATCTTCAAAGCTTGCGGGCTGGACCTGTGAACTTGTATTTCACCAGAGTCATCATCGAAGGAATCCTCTTGTATAGTCTGTTCGTTGTGCATGCGGTCGAAGAATATTGAACGCTGACCGTTGCGGGCAGGTGGAACAATGAAGATAGAATCCTCATGTGGTCCATATGTCGTGGTAATACTGGATGATGACGCCACTTTCCATATGTACGGATGATAGAAATCTATAGCTGCCAAGAATTTTCGTGCTATAGGCTCTATATCGTCATGGGGAGAGGATTCCTGATTTAGAATCCGAGCGTCGATATACTGGAAAAGAGGTCCATTGTTATTATCAGAAACTGCATTCCTGGTTGCATTTACATCACTCGGCAGCTTGTCATGCCGAAGGTTGATGATTAAGGGCGAGGCTTCTGGTTCAGAGTGATCACTAGGGGATCACCCCCTTTTCCTGACCTGGTCTCGTTCAGGTAGATCGTCGTAGGCTCTATGGCTTTTGGACGAGTAGTCCGTCCTTTCACCTTGATTGACAGAGGTTGCTTGGCAGAGGGTTGCTCTGGCTCCCGGTGGAATTCCTTCTCTGCTTCAGCTGACACCTCTTCCGTGAAGTCTTGAGAGCACAACACGGCATCAGAGTAGTAGGATTCTACTCCTTTGAACGGGTTCAGGTCAGCAATCTCCGTTTGCACTGTTCCTTTGCTGGTGTGAAGTTGATTAGTCCACCGCATGCTTTCCCTTGCGTAGATTGCAGGGATCATCTGCTTTTCCCCGGAAGACAGATGCATTTTTACATGCGGAGCGCGTTTGTGATTCCTGATTTGGCGCTGAGGCATCATCAGAAATTTTGTCTATTCCGCTAGGGACGGGAGACTGAAATTCACGCACAGAGTGCGGTTTAGGCTCCTTGACTAGCGCTGAGGCATTGTCAGAAGTTTCATCTGTTCTGCCAGGGACGGAAGACTAAAATTTATACGTAGAGCGCGGATTATACTTCTGGGTTAGCGCTGAGGCTTTGCCAGAAGTTTTGTCGGTCCTGCCAGAGACAGGCGACTGAATTTTACGCGCAAGGCACGGATTATACTTCTGGGTTAGCGCTGAGGCTTTGCCAGAAGTTCTGTCGGTCCTGCCAGAGACAGGCGACCAAATTTTACGCGCAAGGCGCGGAGGGAGCAAAGCTACAACCTCATTGGTCGGAAAGATCGGAGAGTCCACAGGAATGGCAGAGAATGTCTTGGGCATCCAGACCTTGCACAGCTTCCTGTTGCTTTGGACGGAGAGGGAGTGAGAGCTACCCCCTGCTCGAAGCATGTCTTCGTAGGCCAACTGGTCGAACTAGACGACCAGTGTCTTCTTCATGGATCCCACGGATACCGCATCTTGTTGAGCAATAGCTTCCTCACCAGAAGAGAAAGATGTCCCCAGCAGAGTCGCCATCTTATTTAGGATAATAAACGAGAAAAGATTTGAAGGAATACGGAAAACGAGGTCTTGTGCGAAGACCCACCCTTTTTTTATGTTTACAAACAAGATTATACAAATTTGATCCTACACAAGGATGTCTAAGTACAATTTATTTAATCTAGGTGAATATTACTATAGGTGTCTGATCTGTAGTCGATCACTTTAGCCCTTGGACTACACGATGTTGAAGAAGTACCGTGGAAGACAGGTAGCAGCTTCGAAGGTTGCTAAAGAGGGTGGATGCCCGATGCCAAAGTCGTCGATCCCTTCTCTTTGCCTGAGCTCTGGATTCTCCTCTCTCTATCTCTCTCTCTCGACCGTTAGATCTGGTACTGGATCTCTTGATCAGTTTTCAGACCTAACTTCTTCGACCCTCCAATTTGTCGACCTTTTTCCTCATTGATAGAGATCTCTATTTATAGAGTTTTAGTGACTGTGACCACACAATCGGCATAGAAACCGAGTAGTGGAAAGTACATCACCCTTTTACACGATGGTTTAAAATAACCAATGCCTGCGTATAAATGATCTTTTGAGTGAGCATGTGACGCACGTCCAACTAAGGGACAGAACGCGTATATCTGCTATGAAGATCACAACATAGAAGCCACGTAGGTAGTTATCCCTTGTGTAGAAGAGGTTAGCGTAGAAGCCAAATGACTGTCACCATGGCATAGAAGCCAAGTAGGCATAGAAGCCGAGTAGGCATAGAAGCCAAGTAGGCATAGAAGCCGAGCAGGCGTAGAAGCCGAGTGGTCATAGAGGCCGAGGAGGCGTAGAAGCCGAGTGGGCATAGAAGCCGAGAAGGCGTAGAAGCCGAATGGGCATAGAAGCCGAGCAGGTATAGAAGCCGAGACAATGTGAACGTTTTAGCCGGAATTATGGCTCTTGGAGATATAATCAAATCTTTTGCATTAAATGCAGCGATCTGCCCCTATCCTGTGCATTAAATGCAGAGGCCTGTCTTTAAGATTTGCCATCATTCTGCTCATTAAATGTAGATACGCGCCTCAAATCCTGTACGAAGAGTCACTGCTAATGTAGCGGTCTGTTTGCCTTTCGCGGAGCGTAAGAAGCTCACGTCTGCCTGTGTAAAACTGGATAGCGTATTACCTTATATGCGTAAGAGTAGTTTACGCAAAGGAGATGCCACTAAACGACAGTTCAGTATCATTTAATCAAATCTCCTGCATTAAATACGGAGATTCGCCATTATCCTGCTCATTAAATGAGGAGGCATGGTTTGAAGGTCTGCCATCCTTCTGTGCCTCAAGTACAGAGACGTACCTCGAGCATCTGTCAGTATTCGGCACTTTAAATGTAGAGACGTGCCTTGAGAAACTGTCACCGCTCTGTGCATAAAATACAGAGACGTACCTCGAGCCCTGTACGAAGTGCAGCTTTTGACGTGGCGGGCTGTTTGTCTTCTGTGGAACGTAAACAGCTCACATCCGCCCATGTAAAACTAGGCAGCGTATTCCTTCGTATGTGTAAAAGTGGTTTACGTAAAGGAAATGGCAGTAAATGACAGCCTGGGTTGCAGTGCCACGCCATCATCATAACCGTCGCCTGGATAGTCGTGCAGTACTCTTTGTTAGGAGTACAGACGTCAGGTTTATTGCATGCTCTGACAGGTTTATTTTGAAGAACACGAAGCGTTCCTCGTACACTTCAATGTTGTATTGAAAGCGGATGGGTTTTATGCCATGAAGGCGATGTAGCACCTCTTTTACGCTGAAGCGGCCTGGTCACATTGCACTACGCGGATGGTCCTTGAGCTTATATTTTACGCTGTGCTCAGTGGAGAAGCTCTGTTGCAAGTTGATGGCTCTGAGGTCATCTTTTACGCTGCCCTGTATGAACATGCTGCGTATAGCTTTCCAGCATATTTTTCATGCTTCTATATTGGTGTTCCATGCAGGTCCTGATTAAATCGTCTCGGTTACGATACGGTACCAAGCGAGCCTGCACTAGGGTATGTTTGTTAGGATTTTAATCCATAACTGCTTGAAACTTCTTTTGGTTTCTAATAATGCCTTTGAAACTCAAAAATTATTTTCGATGATACCTTTCTTGAATCCCTACCATTGATTCTCGTACTTTCTTATTTCGGAAGAACACTCGTGCTTGACTTTTAGTTATATATTTATTGTAGGATATAAGTAGGGTGGTAGAATAATTCATAGGAATAGTTGTCTAAGTGACTGGTTTGGCAAGATAGATGACTAGACAGACTACTAGAATGAGGTGATAGCTTGAAGTTATATAAGAATTAGCCTTAACAGAGAATTTTTCCCTATCAATTGATATTAGGACTCACACTATTTACTTAAAATAGTTAGAGTTTGGTTATAAGCTTTACCATTCATAAAGATTGGCCAGGATAGATATGAAAATTCTATAATGACTGAGACCACTATGTGTATGATTTGAGAGAATACCCAGTTGAACCTTAGAATTAGCCGAAGCTCCTTAAATGAAAATAGGACCAACCTTACGGAAGACTCTAGAAGATATGATTAGAGATCCTCATTGTGAATAAAATAGTTCGATAATACTTGTATCAAGATTAGACCCAAGCTCATATAGAAATCTTATCATCTCATTGAGTTCGAAGAATTTCTACTCAAGGAAATAACCATGACATCATGCTTGTGTAATAGGGTAGTAGCCTAGCCGGAAGATTCTCTTGAGGAAGATATATTTTAGATAGCAGAGACTAGACGAACAACAATATAGAGAGATAGACAATAGAATGGGGTAAGTTGTACGAAAACGAGTAGACATTCCAACTAAAGATTAGACGAGTATTGAAGAGTGTCCTTAGCGAATAGTATGCCATGAATGATAGACCTAAGTACATGCTTAGCTTATCCTTGACACTTACCTACTAAGTTAGAAATATGCGAGGTAGATAAAGTTGTAAGGATCGTATATTGTTTACCTGTAGCCAGAAGTAGGTTGCCAATAGTATGAGGGAGGTTATATAGAATATAACTTATATGAATATAGTATTGAGTTTAAGGATTAGTTGTATTACTCCTTCGATTGCATTCCTATCTTTACTATTAAATTCTTCTTATTTTGCATATAGAGCCTCGTGCTTTTACAATAATGATCCTTCTAATTATAACAATTGAGTAGATCCTTCTTCCCTTCCTAGTCGTGCCCTAGTAACAAATTAATCTCTTGGCTAGTACCTCTTCATGGTGTTAATATCCATCTTTTTGTAGGTATCAGTTCTGTTCTATTTCTAATTTCCAGATCTAGTCACTATAACTTGATTCTCCAGATACTTGTCTAATCGTATCTTATTCAACCCTGTGACCGTACTCCTTAGACTTATCATAAATTTCTCTTATCTTGGTCTGAAGATTCCTTCCCTTTGTGTTTCCTTCAATTCATCCCTTCATCATCAATGTCATGCGATGATCGAAGCCTCTGTACCACCTTGACCTAGTTATACCCGACCAAGTTATTTCTTCTGTTTTGCGGAAGACATGAACTATAGGTGCAATATTATTTTGGTAGCAATTTTTCTTATAGAGTTGTCGACCAATAGTACCCTGATAATATCTAGGTCCCCTTAGAAACTCTTTGATTATGGCTAGTAAACCCTAGAATTCTTGTAACCTTATTAAAAAATAGGCCCTTCCTGAAGTCTTGTTAGCAGGACCATGACTCTAGTTTTAATACCAACTTAATTTCTATAAGTTTGGTAGATGGTAACCTCCTGGTTTTAGTATAGGTTTATTTTGGAATTTTTGGGTAAATTTAAATTTATTTGATATCGATTAGGATTAATTCCAAGCGGATTAAATTTAATTTTATATCCTTTGATACCCTTTGTCATGACTCGAATAATTGGAGTACAACACTATTCTTTCCTTTCTAATAACTTCTATCCTTATGACCTAGACTAGCCACTCTATATACATAACAAGACCATCACTCACAAACTCACCATTTCATGCTTCGTTTTAGTCGTACGACATCCGCGACGCAATTATACACACAAATGATACATATATATTCTTTCTTGTTGCGGTCGATTTTAATGTGCAACACCGATTCAATTCTTTTGAAAACCTTGACATTCATAAGCCTGACTAGACCTACTCAAGCATAACCTATCTGTTACTCCAAAAGATACACTCCCATGCTCCATATAAACCCCACAACATTCGAGGCATACCTTCTTCTAAAAACCTATACTAAAATATTCAATCTCGTTGCAATTAAATTAAATTTTACATCGGTAACCCAATTACCCCAACCACTAAGATACTCATAGCACACTCGAGCCAATGAAGTCCATGATACTTTTGTTGCATTAAGTTGATCCCCTTGTACTCTCAACACAAAATTAATCACCTTGACAAATTATATCACCTTTTGATACTTATTAAAGAACAGTCCATCGACATCCATGATATGTGATGAATGTATTCTTCTGTACCATCTCACCCTAGTTATATTGGACTATGATATTTTCTATTGTCTTGTAAACTTATGACCTAATTAGGAGCAAGAAGAAATGGTAAAATTCCTTTATAGGGTTATTGACTCATTAACCATGGTAGTACCTAGATTTTCTTTGATAGACTGTGACAACGGTCACGAAATTCTCACTATCTCTTATCCCACCTTAAAGTTAGACTTTCTAAAACCCTTATAAATAAGATCATGGCTAGAGTTTCTACTACCAACTTAATTTTGATAAGTTGGGTAGTGACTATAAGTGTATCCTTGCTATTAGAATATGACGCCAAACTAGGATCCTATTGGTAACTATGTCCCCTATCTTTTCGAGAGTCAGTGTACGACCTGGCGTACTCAAATTTTTTTTTACCCCCATCCTTGGATCATGCCTTAACTTTGATATAGAGGAATTAGAAACGACAAGTTGAATTATCCTTCTTCCGCGATAAGTTCTCTTACCCTCTTCTACCAGGCTTAAATTTTTTTTTTTAAATTTCGAAGACAAATTTTTTATAAGTTGGGTAGATTGTAAGCCCCCTCAAATTATTTATTTTAAATATATAATTTTTGGTTAATTTTAGCTAATTTGAAAAATATATAATTCTTAGATTTTTATAACGTATATAAATAATTGGTAATATTGAGTAATTAAAAATGTTTGAAAAAAATTATAATTTTGGTATAAAATTTATTATTATAAAATATATGAAATTTTTCCTAAAATTATTTGAGTACCAATATATTTTGGATTACTTATTTCATATATATATATATATATATATATATATATATATATATATATATATGTAAATATATAGACTTAGTTATTTATTAAATGAAAAAAAGAAAAGAAAAATAAAACAAAACAAAAGGAAAGGAAAGAAAAGAAAAAGAAAGGAATGGAAAGCAAAATAAAAGAAAAGGAAAGGAAAAGCAACACCACCACCCTCAGCAAATAAACTTTAACAACATCAACAAATAATAATAACAACAACAAACTACAAGAACAGTAACAACAACTTACCCAACCCCTTACCCGCGACCCTCTCCCCTTCTCTTCATATATAACTACATCAAAACCCTAACCCTAAAAACACCTCCCCTAGCCTCTCCCCAGAAGAGCGCCACACTCCTGTGTCACTGCCCCACCGCCAGACCACCATCGAAACTGCCCGACCGTCGTAGATCCGCCCCCACGCGCACCCGTGTGCGCAACCTGCAACCCTGACGACCCAACTTCCAGGTATAATAACTTTCTCATCTCCGTATCATTTTTTAATTGGTTTCTTCGTACATACATACAACCTAACCCTCTAGGAATTCCTTTAAATAGAATAATTTTAGGTGCATTGGATTGGGAGAAAAAATGATGCAAAGTTAGGGGGAAAAATGTTTTAAAAGTAGTATTGAATTCAATCCAAGTACCCTTGTTTCCATCAGGTTTTCTTCCATACCATGCACAATTTTCAAAATCTATTAAAATAACTTATTAACAATATATCCAGGATTAAAATTCTTTTTTTAGTTTTAATTAACTCGATGTATTCATCGAATAAAACTTGTTAGAAGTTGACTAAAAATTATGTTATTAAAATCCAAAATATTGTGATGCGGGCTGCATCCCGCCAAATGAGACGACTTTGTCGCATGCGAATTGCACTCAATGATGTGTAACGTAAATGTGGACGTGTGGAATTTTGCAAAATTTGATTTGGAGTGCGTGCATACCGGAATCAACGCGTATCCGTAAAAAATACCGTATCGGTCTATTTTGACACATTATCATAACTTCGTGTGTGCTTGTCATTTTAAAATAAAACTTGAGCCATTGAATTCACAATATTACGCTGGTAGTGTGACCTAAGTTTGGTTATTTCTGAGAACGTGGACGAACGCCATTTCGTGGGCCCTACTGTTCCACTTGACGGTCAATTTTGTGATCGGTTTATCGAAATCCAGTTTTGAATATTCTGTTGGGTTCGTATCATCATTCTAGACTCGTAGAAACAAATTTTGATGAATTTAGAGAACTTATCTTCGACATATTTTTTGGTGCAAAGTGGGCCACATGTGGACCCCAATTTGACAAAAAATTGTCAATTTTGTTCCTGTGTTTAAATTGGACTTATGGTTAGTCAATCCTAGCTATTTTTTATATTTTGGAAACGTTGATAATGTCTTTTGCATCATTTAGAGACGTTCGTACGGATTTCATCTTTTCAGAAGTAGTTGACACATTGAGCTCGCCACTTGGACGTCGCCACATCCAGAATTTAGGCAAGTGTGCCTTGCCATGATGTATCACAGTTCCTTGCCTTAATTATCTTATTTAGTTATTATAGGTATTTGATATGGTTGATGTGTGTGTTTACCCTAGGGCGTGATATATTTCTTAGCGTTCGAACAAGATTCGGGTGTCGACGCCGTACGCGGAGTCGTATAACGTCACTTAGAGAGTTAATACCACAATCCCATTTCACATGCTTGTATCCTTGTTCGTCAGACCGTAGGACACTTGACACTATTTTATGTGACATAATTCTTCTTGAGGTATTTATGGTAATTTTGAATAGGATTACAGGACTCGTGATATGAGACTTGAATATTATATACATATATTATTATGACTCGATGTACTAGCTAGAGGTCCTGATCTTGCGTGTTATGGATATGAGACATCGTGGACAAGAGATATGAGGTTACATTGGGTTGGGAGAGATACACTATACTACAAGCTGATTATGTTTATATATATATATATATATATATATATATATATATATATATATATATATATATATATATATATATATATATTACTGGAGGTGCCTTAGACTCTGTCCCAGATCTTTGGCACATTTACAGGCCCTACGAGATATTACTTGCTGCTATGGGCTTCCTGACACAGAGCCTGTAGTGGTTTCAGCCTGAGTACGAGTGTTGTTCTTATGTGCATATCACATAGATGGTTATAGTAGTTTACCCTTGAGTATGTGGCATTATACTGTTTTACTTTTGGCATATTATTTCTTGAACCTTATTACATCCCTCTGAGGACCTGGTCCCGTGCCAGTTTTGCAGCATAGACCGTTGTGGAGCCTACCTGGAGTTGCTAATTTTGGTTGTTTTGCCATATGGGCATTGGTACCAGGTATTTATATCATTTCTACCAAGTTATGCTATTTATTTATATTATTGATTCATCTGCTGATGTAGCCTAGTTTTTATAGACTCATATTTCTTTCTCGAGTTTATTCGAGCTTGTGTGTTACTGGGCGGCCTACTTTAGCACATGTAGCTCATTCTTGTTGTATTCTGTTCATTATGAATTAAGGCATATATATTTATATTTATTGGATTATCTAGATAGTAACCATTATAATACAGCTTATACGTATTCGAGTCAGACCATAGTCTGGTCGAATGTGTAGGTGGCATGTTATGTATTCCTAGTCTTACGTACTTTGGGACTGGGGCGTTACACACAATGACATCAGCTGTGCACTCCGGTCGCACATTAAAGGCCCTGTATCGACCTGGTTTTGATGAGTGTATCTTGGGTGTCTACAAGTTTACCCTCAAGAGATGACATATATCTCTGTTGATACACTTAGGTGAGTTCTTTTAAGAGCGTTTAATATTTCTCACCATGAAGCCTTGCGCTTCTGTACAGTGCTATGCCATTTTGACATGGCTCGCAGCCGAGGTTAACTACCTCTTGTGGTGTCACCCATAGTTGCATGAGGTCACTATCCTCTTAGTAGTATTGTATTACATCCCAGCATGAAGCCTTGCGCTACCGTGTGGTGCTACGCCGCTGTGACATGGCTCAAATGTAAGCCTCCTGATTTTCAGAATTGTTAAATTGGATTTTTTACAATTTTTCTGGAATTTTTAGAAATTTTCTGTAATTAAAACCTAGGCCTTTGGTAATTAAATAATTTTTAATTACTGATAAATAATATTAAAATATTATGGAAATAATATTTTATGGTGGAAAATGGAAAACCGGACATAGGATAATTTTTTGTAAATTTATTGGACTCCAAAAACCCGTTTAAAGCCCTAAAAACTAATTAATAATTAAACCGAATTAAACCCAAACCAAACCGGGTTGAACCGGGTTCAAACCGGGCTGAACCCGGTCCAACCAAACCGGACCGGACCCCTGACCTTAAAGGGTCGGATCGGGTCTGCCCAACCTGCGCCCCATCCGACCCGGACCCGAATCCAAACCGAAACCCTAAGTCGGATTCCCCTCGGGATTACTGTTTCGACGAAATAAATACCCTCGAATTTAGCGCCCCGCCGCCGCCGCAACTCTCCTTCCCCCGCTCCACTCCTGAACCCTAGTTCTCCTCCCCTCTGCCCTCTTTCTCCGGCCACGTCGCCTGACCGCCCGTGCCGCGCCCGGACACCCCGCAGCCCCGCTCGAGTTCTCCTCCAAACCCCTGAACCCGACTCCGACCACCCCCCCAGACTCGTCGCCGTCCGCCGTCAGCCTCCGCCCTTCCTCCCCTGGCTCCGCCTCGCTGCCCAGCCGCCGTGCCCACCCCGGCGCCACCCCCGCGAGGCCGCCCAGCCGTCGCCCGACATCTTCCTCCCCTCCTCCTTCTTCCCAGCAGATCCCTCCGGTCGACC
Source organism: Iris macrosiphon (assembly GCA_036927795.1). Taxonomy (NCBI): domain Eukaryota; kingdom Viridiplantae; phylum Streptophyta; class Magnoliopsida; order Asparagales; family Iridaceae; genus Iris; species Iris macrosiphon. The sequence continues at coordinate 19,566,169 of JAYESA010000002.1, read as the reverse complement.
GACGCTGCCTCCGCCGCTCAGCGCCGCCGCACGCCGCCGTCCGTCGTGCAACGCTGCCACCCTAGCCCCCGGCCGGCCTCCCCCGCCGCAGCGCCGCCCCGTCCCGCCGGAGCTCCGCACAGCAACCCAAACCCTAAACCTAGGCACGTGTCGGACACGTGTCGGACACATGTCGGACCTGAAGAAATTCAATTTTTTTAGCCCTGTTCAGGTACCTGTTTCTCTCTCCTTGCTACCCCATTTTTGATTCCGTCAGTTGCGTCGCGTAGACTGTATGACCCTCTCGGTGCCCGTACAACTCGCTCGGTGCATCGCGTCCTGTGGTGATCGCACACCGCAATCCAAAAACAGAAAAAACAACGTCCTATTTTACCCCGGAACTGAGTGCGCCCTGCCAAACTGGATGACTTGGTCGCATACGGTCTTTACCAAAACGTGTGCGACATTGATACAATCGTGTGGGATTTCGCAGAAGTCGATTCGGATGTGCGTGCACACCGGAATCAACGCGTATCCGCCGACAACGCCGAGTATCCGTCCTTTTTGGAACACATCGTAACTTCGTGTACACACATCGGATCGAGACAAAACTTACGCCATCGGACTCTTAGCGATACGCTGGTCCTATGACCCAAGTTTGGTTTGATTCTGAGAACGTTGACAAAATCGCGTATCGTGGGCCCCACCGGCTCCACTTGACGGGCGATTTTGTGATCGGCTCATCGGATTCCAATTCTGGAAGTTCTGTTGGGTTCGTATCATCGTTCCTGACTTGTAGACACTGAGTTTGACAAATTTGGAGACCTTTGACCCTGGCACGCTTTTTGGTGCAAAGTGGCCCACATGTGGACCCCGCTTTGGCCCGAAAATATCATTTTTGCCCTTGTGTCCAAATTGGACTTAAGGACAGAGGTTTCTCGCTATTTGATATTTTTTGAATCTAAAGGTGATATTTATTTCAGCAACCGGAGTAGTACCTGCAGATCACACTGAGACCAGAGCTACAGTTGGAGCCAGGACCCTAGGCAAGTGTACCTTGCCAAACTCTGCAGTATTGTTACATATTTTCCTTGCCTTGTTATATTGCTGTGCATGCTTAACCTAGGACCGTGTGACGTACTTAGCGTCCGATTATCAGTCGGGTGCCAACACCGTACGCAGTGTTGAGTATTGTCATCTAGAGATGGATATTCGTGACACTTTATATTCCTGTACTTGTCTTATCAAGTACCCTATGACCCAGGACACTTGACACTATTCATGAGGCAGAATCTTCCAGAGATATTCGTGGTGATTCTGTATAGGATACATGACTTGACAGAGATACTATATTCTTAGATACTTTATGACTTGTTGCATTAGCTATGATCCCGCTTGACATGGACATGAGACGTTATGGTCATGAGAGGCATGGTTACATTGGGTGGGGAGAGACACACAGGCTACAGGCTGATCATATATATATAAAACCCCTATTATTGAGAGGCACAAGACTCGGAAGCCGAGCTTGGCCCACTACTGGTTATTACCGCTACCGGCTCCCCGACACAGAGCTTGTAGTGGCTTCGGCCTGAGCACTAGTGATGCTCTCACTTGCATTTTCACATAGATGGTTACATACTTACCCTATTCATTGCATTATTTGCTGCACTACATTCATTTTGGCTTGTATTTTCTGTACCTTGCTATGTCCCCTGAGGACCTGGATCCGGATTATGTCCCCAGGATTTACAGACGAGATCTTTCCCGAGGTATATGGGACCGCAGCAGGAGCTGATCCAGGACCTATACCGCCACCCGAGGACGAGATCATACCAGAGGACTTATCCTGAGTATTGGTTTGAGATACTCATTTATTTCTGTTTCTAGTTATTTTATTTTCCAGTCTATTGCATAGATGTATCAGACTTGTTCACGGATTGTTCTCCGGGACACTTTTATTGAGATTTGTTAGTTATTTTTATTTGCATTATTCTGATATTTGATCTGTGATTATCTGTTGTGGATGAGATTATTATAGACTGTGACTTGGATCATTGGACCTACTTATTATTACATTACAGCTTAAGTATGCCCTGATGGATCCATTAAATTGGGTTTGTCCATCGGTGCGTGCTGCTGGCCATTGCCACGGGTCCGGTCCCTCGGTATTTTGGGATTGGGTCATGCGTGACATCAAAGCCGAGGTTAACTAACTTATATGGTGTCACCCACCGTAGCATGAGGTCACCGGCCTCTTAGTAGTATTATGCTACTACTACTCTATCTTTTCAGTATTAGGCTACCTTCCTATTAGCGGTGCTACTGCCACTGTGACATGGCTCGTACCCGAGACTTTACATCTTTTACCTCATTGTAGTATCACACCACTGTAGCATGGGATACAGGTCCCTTGAAGTACTAAACTTTACGTGCTTCCTGTAGAGCACGCCGAACATTCACTCTGCTCGAGAACTCATTAAGGCATCGAAGCCACCCTTACACAAGATTTGTTCTATATATATAAATATAAAGAACAAGTAGTAGAACACAGTAGTTTTGGGTACGTATCCCATCCTCTCCCGAAAGACTACCCACTGTACCTGATATTTTCTTAGTCAATGATCCTCCCTTAAACTAAAAGCTAGATGCCTAGTAGATTTCTTTTTGAACAAATAGCATAAAACTTAATGGTAGGATTACAAAGACACAATATCAGAGGTCATTCAAGCCCATTTTACCTGCTGTGTCTTCGACTAGCTGGCGCTTGAGACATTTGGTGAATGAATCCGCCAGGTTCTCCTGACTTCGAACATCTACCACTACAATAACACCAGTTTTGATAAGATTTTTCAGTGCTCTCTGTCGAAGCTGTATAGTTCTCTTTTTTTCCATTAAAAAGATTATTAGATTCCACTACTACAGTTGCTTGCTTGTCGTAGTATATCGGTACAGCCAGAATTTGTGCACCAACCATTGAAAGATCGTACATGAGCTCTAGAAGCCACTCTGCTTTATCTGCTGCAGTTACAAGAGCATAGAATTCAGACTCCATTGATGAGTGTGAGAGCATAATCTGCTTCTTCGACTTTCACGATATTGCAGCTCCACCCATTGAGAAAATATATCCTTATGTGGATCTCTCGCTCTCTTCTTCTGAATACCAACTAGCATCACTGAAGCTTTCTATCCATGCTGGATCTCCACTGTAGTAAAGTGAAAACTTCTGAGTCTTCTTGAGGTATCTCATCACCCTTTTCACATCTTTCCAGTGTTCAACACCTATGTTACCCATGAATCTAATCAGCATCTCCACAACAAAAGCAATATTAGGCCTAGTGATATTTGTAGCATACATCAAGCTCCCAATGACGCTAGAGTACTCCAACTGTATGATACTTTTTCTTGGGTTAGGCTTTATTTTCTTGTCACACCTATATAGAGTATAAATCCTTGAAAGATCCTGATATTCATAGCCGGTGAGCATCTTATCCACGTAGTGAGCTTGTGATAGAGCAAGCCCAACTTCCGTCCAGATTATCTTAATTCCAAGGATGACATCTGCATCTCCCATGTCCTTTATACTAAGTTTAGACGAGAGGAGCATCTTTGTTCTAGTGGCACATTCTTCATCCGAACCTAGGATTAGCATATCGTCCACATAGAGACAAACAATGACACCTCTATCACTAGCGAACTTCGTATACACACACTTTTTAGTTTCGTTGACCTTGTAGGCATTTTATCTGATAACTTTGTCAAAATTCTCGTGCTATAATTTGGGAGCTTGCTTTAGACCATACAAAAATTTTACCAGTTTGCATACTTTGTCTTCAATACCTTTGATGACAAACCCTTCTGGCTACTGTATGTAAATCTCCTCAGTCAGTTCACTATTCAGAAATGCTGTCTTGACATCCATCTGATGAATGACCAATCTATAAATAGTACCTAGAGCAATCAGCATCCTGATAATACTCATCCGTGCAACATGAGCTTAGGTGTCAAAGTAATCAACCCCCTGCATCTGAGTAAACCCCTGGGCAACTAGCCTGGCCTTGAACTTGTCAATAGTTCCGTCTGCTTTCATCTTTTTTTTGAAGATCCACTTGTATCCGATGGGTTTAGCTCCTTCAGGCAGATCGACTAACTTCCAAGTATTATTAGAAGTTATCGAGTTATACTCGTCAGTGACATCCTCCTTCCAGAAAATAATATCTCTGGTCTTATGTGCCTCATCATAGGTAAGCGGATCAGCTTCCACATGATAGGTAACAAAGTTTTCTCTGAAGTCCTTCGACCCCCTCACTCTCTTTTCTCTCGGCTCAGTAGGTTCTGGTTCAATTATTGTCTTATCAATGACAACTTCTTCTTGGGCTACTTCTCTCTAAGAGGCATTTGCCTTGTTTGTGCTAGCAGCAATCTCCGAAACATCCATGTGAACAATATTCATATGTCTAACAAACTTTTCTTCAAAGAATTCTGTATCGTGAGATTCTATGATATGATTAGATTTATCAAGGAGCCTCAGAGCATCACTCTTATTAGCATAGTCCAGAAAAATGGCCTTCGTAGTTCTCATTCCCAACTTCTATATTTTCAGGTTTGGAAACTTCACATACGCCAGACACCTCCACACTCGAATAAAATTTAAATTTGGTCTAATCGTGAACCAGAGTTCATGAGGAGTAACGTCAGAAGTCACGAATGACACACTATTCAGAATAAATGTGGCCATAAGCGCAGCTTCTCTCCAGAAGCACTTTGGAAGTCCTGCTGTCAGCAACATGGAGTTCATCATTTCTTTTAACGTCCTATTCTTCGTTTCTACTACACCATTAGATTGGGGTGAATACGGAGCAATCATTTTGTTGATAATTCCATATTCTTTTCAGAATAATGTAAATTCCAAGGAACCATACTCTCCGCCTCGAACGCTTGTGATTCTTTTAGTTGTTGACGGGTTTGTCATTCTGCTTCAGCCTTAAAGTCTTTGAATTTTTTGAATGCTTCATCTTTTGACTTGAGAAGATATATGAACACGTATTTCAAGAAATCAACGATGAAGGTAATAAAATACTTTATTCTGGCCTTCGTGGAGAATTGCTTGATGTCACAGATATCTGAGTGTACCAACTCTAAAAGATCTGTACTTTTGTTCACTCTTCTGAATGGCTTCCTGGCAATCTTTGTCTGCACACAAACTTCACATTTCTCCACCTTCTTACTCCCACATTTGGAGATAAGGCCTAGACTAGACATCTTATTAATGCATTTACTATGCACATGTTCTATTCTATTATGCCATAACTCAAGAGGATGACTAGAAGTAGAGACTGTATTGATACCAACAGAAGGAGTTACAAGCTGTAGTTTAAACATCCCTTCGATACAAAAAGCTTTTTTGAAGTATATTACCTTGTAGGACATCACCATTTAACAAGCATTGATATCCATCCTTATCCCCCATTTGTATAACAGACTCCCAAAGACCAGATTCTTGGCAATCATTGGTACGTGCTTCACGTTCTCCAGTGTGAGTGACTTTCCTGACTTCAGCTTCAGTACTACCGTGCCAGTCCGCTGAACATCAGCCTTTGACTTGTCCACCATAGAGACCTTCTCATGGGTTGGCTCATACTTGGTAAACAACTCCTTATTAGAATATACATGACAAGATGCACCAGTGGCTACCCACCAGTCAGTGTCCATGCCATGTGACTTAACCTGCACAATCATAGCAACATGGTTAAGCTCACCTTGCTCATTTGGTTTGGGCTTTGACCTACAGTCGCTCTTGTAGTGACCCTTCTTACCACAGTTGTAGAATGTTACCTCAGTCATCGATTTTGGCTTGAATTGAGCCGAATTCACCTTCAGCTGGTTGAATTCCTTCTTCTTCTTATAGAAAAAATTCTGCTTTACTTTACAATTGCTTGCATGTACCATGTTGGCCTTAGCCAACTGCTTGGACAAGGAGTCCAACTTTAGTTGTCCTCTAGATTCATCTTCAATGTGAATCCAGTAAATAAGATCTTCGAGCTGGATCTCTATTTTCTTATGTAATATAGGAGGATACCCTAATAAGTTGTGTCATCTTTAGTTGTCCTCTAGATTCATCTTCAACTTTGGTAACGATAGCCCCCACCATAAATTTGTCTTCCTGCTTCATGCCCTCTTCCTCCAGTTTCTGCTGCATCTTCAGAAGTTCCTTGACTTGAGGCAGCATCACCTTCTCGTCTTCAAATTGCAGAGTGAAGAATTTCTCGATGAGATAGATTTTAGACATCTTCTCGTCAGTTTTATAGTGCTTTGCAAGAGATTCCCAGACATCTCTTGCTTTCTCCTTTTTGATGTAGGATTCTGTCATTGAATCGTCCATAGCGTTTAAGATCAACAACCTACAGAGGTCGTTATCATTCTTCTAGTTGGAGCATGCATCCTGTGCCATATAATGCCCCGCCTTCAGTGGTTCACTTAGGAAACACTTATAACTTTGACTCGATTGAGAATCGAGTCTCGAAAAAACCTTACCGCCCAACCAATCACGGACAAAATGCAATAAATCCTTCCAACTGATAGGACTGCCTTTATTAAAATAAATCCAATAGTTTTTATTGGATATTTTGCTGCTTGGTTTTGTGTTGCTTTTTGTTTTGTGTTGCTTTCGATGACTTGGTTTTCTTAGTTCATTTTTCTTGCTTGCACGTTCTTTTTGAATCGTAAGAGAAATAGATCGAATGATGCTAACCAAGTGTTGTTGTAATTTAAGGACGCATAACCAAGAAGTGATCAGTGTAACCCCCTGATTTTTCAGAAATTTTTAATTTGGACTTTTAGCAATTTTTTGGAATTTTTTGGGAATTTTTGGTAATTAAAACTAAGGTATCTTTGTGATTAAAAGATTTTTTAATAATGTTAATTAATATTAAAATATTATGAAAATAATATTTTATGGTGTAAAATGGAAAACTGGACATAGGATAATTTTTTGGGAATTTATTGGACCCCGGAAGCATTTTTAAAACCCTAAAAACAAATAAATTATTAAACCAAAATAAACCTTGAATTGAACCCGGTTTATTTTAAATAAACCCGGTTTATTTCCTGAACCAAACCAAGAAAAACCAGTTTAACCGAACCAAAATTAAATTCTTATTGGGTCAAATCTGGGCCCAAAACCCAGACCTGACCCGTTAGCCCGACCTGCATTTAATTATTAGCGGATCGGGTCGGATCCCTACCACCCGACCCGACCCGGACCCAAACCCATTAAACCCAAATCGGAAACCCTAACCCTAGCTCTCCCATCTCTCCCTCGGCTGCCGCTCGACTCCATCCCTCTCCCCTGACCCGTAGAACCCGTCCGCCCAGCCTTATCTCCTTCCTCGGCCCCAGTCGTCGACCACCCCCTCGACGAACACCATCCCTCTCCACCACTCGACCACCATCCCGACCTCCATCTCCCTCTGCCGCCCACAGGCGATGAATCCCCTTGCCTGAACCCTAAGCTCGAGCCCTCGCCTCCATCTCCCCCATCGACCACCAACCCAGCTCCTCAGTCCTGAGCCCGACCACCACGACGACCCGCAGCCGGCCGCAGCCGACGATCTCCTCCTCCCTCCAGCCTTCCCAAAGCCGTCGATCCCGCCGACGAGCCTCCGCCGCAGCAGCGCCGCCCTCCGCCTCCTTCAGCCCTGGCCAATAAAAACCCTAAACCTAACCCTAACCTAGACTGACACAGTGGACACAGGACTCGGACACGACTCGGACACGTAAAAATCAGTCTCCACGGAGCCCTGTTCAGGTAGCATTTTCTTTCTCCTCGTTGGCCCATTTTTGATTCCGTCAGTTGTGACGCGTAGACTGTGTGACCCCCTCGATGCCCGTGCAACCCGCTCAGTGCGTCGCATCCTGTGGTGATCGCAAACCGCGATCCAAAAACAGGAAAACCAATGCCTTATTTTACCCCAGAACTGAGTGCGCCCGCCAAACGGGATGACTTGTTCGCACGCGGCCTTTACCGAAATGTGTGCGACCTTGATACGGACGAGCAAGATTTCACAGAAGTTGATTTGGATGTACGTGCACACCGGAATCAATGCATATCCGCCGACAACGCCCCATATCCGTCTATTCTGGAATACGCTGTTACTTTGTATACACACGTCGAATCGTGACGAAACTTGCGCCATCGGACTCGTAGCAATACTCTGGTCTTGCGACCCAAGTTTGGTTCGATTCTGAGAACGTTGACAAAATCGCGTATCGTGGGCCCCACAGGCTCTACTTGACGGGCGATTTTGTGATCGGCTCCTCGGAATCCAATTTTGGAAGTTCCGTTGGGTTCGTATCATCATTCCTGACTTGTTAACACTGAGTTTGAGGAAGACCTTTGACCCTGACACGCTTTTTGGTGCAAAGTGGCCCATATGTGGACCCCGCTTTGACCAGAAACTGTTATTTTTGCCCCTGTGTCCAAATTGGACTTAAGGACAGGTTTTACTAGCTATTTAATATTTTCTGAGACTGTTGGTGATGTTTATTTCATCAACCGGAGTAGTACCTGCAATTTTCACTGAGACCAGAGCTACAGTTGGAGCCAGAACCCCAGGCAAGTGTACCTTGCCAAAACTTGCAGTCTTGTTACATATTTTCCTTGATTCATTTATATTGTTGTGCATGCTTGACCTAGGACCGTGTGACTTACTTAGCGTCCGATTAATTGTCGGGTGCCAACACTATACGCTGAGTTGTGTAACGTCACCTTGAGATGGATATTCGTGACCCTTTATATTCTCGTACTTGTCTTATCAAGTACATTATAACCCAGGACACTTGACACTATTCATGAGACAGAATCTTTCTGAGATATTCATGGTGATTCTGTGTAGGATACAGGTTTTATGACATAGACATTTTATTCATAGACATTATATGACTTGCTGCATTAGTTTTGATCCTGCGTGTCATGGACATGAGACGTGAGATTACATTGGGTGGGAAGAGTAATACCATACAAAGGCTGTATATATTGTCATCTGGATGTGTCTGAGTTTCTGGTATAGAGCTTTGGCACCAGTTCTGGCCCTTCGAGAGAATGCTGCTATGGGTTTCTTCGATACTGATCCTGTAGTAGTCTCAGCCCGAGTATGACTAAAACTCTCACTTGCATATCACTTAGCTGGTTATATAGTTTACCCTATTATTCCATTTATTGCTGCACTGTATTTATTTTGGCTTGTATTATCTGTACCTTGTTATGTCCTCCGAGGACCTGGATCCGGATTATGTCCCCAGGATTAGCAGATGAGATCTATCCCGAGGCTTACGGAGCAGGAGCATTATCAGGAGCAGGCACTGAAGCAGTACCAGATCCAGTAGACGAGTGATCACCGAGGGTATCTTCTGAGTATATACTGTTTTCATACTCAGTATTTGTTATGGTTAGCTTTATTCTTGTATCTTGACAGATGTATCAGACTCATTATCGAGTTATTTTCCCGAGTTTATGTTGTATTGAGATTGATCTTGCTTTATGATTATGATATTATTGTATTCATTTCTGTGGATGAGATTAGTATATCTAGACCCTTATTATTGTACTACAGCTTAAGTATGCTCCGATGGATCCATTAAATTGGGTTTGTCCATCGGTGTGTGCTGTTGGCCATTGCCACGTGTCTAGTCCCTCGATATTTTAGGACTGGAGCGTGACAATCAGTGCAAGAGGCTTCCCCATTCTCTCACGTTGATTTAATCGGTGAGTGGCTTAGGCCCTTCGATGAATCCATCAGTCTATACGCCTTAATAAAATAATCTCTAGTCCGCACGTATTGCATATTTCTTTGTTAAATGATGCTTCACTAAACAAGATAAGCTAAAAGAAATGAATTGCATGCTTGATATATATAGGATTATTCCAAATGCTTGTTCAAATAAATGTGTATCTGTTCCTTACTCATATGTTGCACAAGAGATGTATAGAGAAACCTCACATGGTTTAATAGAGAAAAGAGTAAGGAGATAGACATGTTCTTTTATAGTCTAGCTGCTACATAGTAAGAGTTTATATAATAGAGCTACATACCGTGCATTGGTCTTTAAAAAACTTGTGCAAAAGGGTAATCCCACGAACGGTTCTTGGGGCACTGGTGATCGTTCACCCTGGGGGGATCAGAGGAACACACTAAGGCAATGAAGTCCTCGCAGTCAGAGGGGTGTTCATGTCTATAGAATTGGTTTTCTATGGAATATCATGTAGTTTGGTTGCATGCTAGGTTACCTTCTATGTATCCTTGACACTTGAGGCCAACACAAATGCATGACTTATATACATATATGCTAATTGTTGCTAACTAATGTGTCTACTGCAAGGATAACCATTCGTCGGGGGTAAGATTTATTACGTGCGTAGTACAATCTAATATTTATGTTTTTTTGTAAATTTTTAAAAAGAACCTAGACAACTATAAAGATCACATAATAATTATGCTAACTTTATATGTTTACTTAGTGTAGATTTTTAGCTGAGTTTGGCCACGATAGCTCACCAATACATATTGTAGTACTAACCCACGTTTGTGGATAAATCTTCAGGTTCTGGTAGAAAGATTTTGGCAAGCATTTTGAAGCTTTAGGAGCGCATTCCTTCAAGCGAAACCATGCTCATGCTGCTTCCTAAGGCTTTCCTCTCCAGTGTGCAAGCTCTTCTTTTGCTAGTGTTTGCCATTAAAATTGATTGGTTCGATAACAAACCAAAAAAAGTACAACGAGGTCATAGACAGACAATCTAAGTACAAATTTTTGATTCTGGGGTGTGATGATGGACAAAGAGCGCTATGGTAACCCCTTTACTCTGTTGACGATCCAACGCAGGGTGAAGAAGCTCTCTTTTGCTCTTGCTCCTCTTATCTGCTGTTCTCTGTCTATCCATGTGTATGTCTGGTTTGGGCTTGTCACCTAGGTATATATAGTCATCCTTGGGTGTGCATATGTTAGGCCGTATGGATGCTAGAGGGTGCCACGTGTATCTTTCTAACAGGGTACAACTGTAACCGTGAGCAGGTCAGCTGCCACATTGGCGCTTGTTGGGATTTTTTGTTGCTGAAGATCTGGGCGGTTCTTGTCCTTTGCGGGCGTGACTTGGTCAATTTTCAAATGTGGCCCACACTTGGTCTGAGACGCATATGGCTTGAGATGCATTAGACGCATGGAGTCTGGGACGCATGAGGCCAGAGACGCATAGAATGCATGGGACCAGAGATGCTTGGAACGCATGGAGTCTGGGACGCATGCTACCAATGACGTATGGAACGCATGGAGTCTGGAACACATGGGACCCGAGACACATGTGACGCATAAAATTTGGGACGCATGAGGCCAGTTGTGTTATACACGTGGCGTTGTACCCCATCAAGAGTGAAGTTCTGTATTGATGTGAGACTTCTGTCATTTAGTGTGTTCACGTCTTTTGAGCAATCAAAAAAAATCCTTTTTGTTAAGATTATATGTCAGAGACGATCCTGTTGACGGGATGCCATGTCAGGTCCATCTGCGACAAATGCTGCTTTGGCTGATTGAATGCATGGGTGTTGCCTTATCGGACTGTAGGATGCCACTATGGCTAATATATGCTGAGCTTTGGGGGTGCATGGTTGTTGGACATATAAACGCATATTTTTTTTATACTTCTACAAGACCCCCTTTAAAATTTTCAAACTGATAAGTTTGGAATACTTTGAATAAGAAGCATGGAGGAGATGTCTTCGGTTGCATGGGTACTATATAGCATGGCCATTGGGATTGCATGGTCATGGACTGCACAGATGAGCACTTCTAGGCTGCATATCTCCATTTAATACAGGATTTAATTCGATCCTTGGGGAGGTTTGTTGGGATTCTGAGCCATCTCACGAGGCGGAGCCCGAGGCGACGGTTCACAATTGTGTGGCGACGGATCAAGAATTCAAGTGCCATTCATATCCTAGGTTTCTACGTGGATCGAGAAAGTTTGGGCTATAAAGATGGCAAGTCGGGAAAGAGAGAGTGTATTTGCTAATTTTCTTTCTCCCTTGTTGCGATTTTTCTTGTGTTCTTCATCGACGACTGCTATGGCTTCTCGAGGTCCTTCTTCTTCCAAGGCTACCAAGGGCAAGGGCCTAGCTACTGAGGCTTCGGTTCCAAAGAAGAAGTGCACGGGAAGAGGGAAGATTCCCACCACCGGGAGTGACTCCCTGAAGATTCCTTCTGACATGCAAAATACCGTCAAAGGTAGGATTTTCTCCGAGGACGAAGATAAATAAAAATCCTGAGACATTGCTTATATGGTTCATCACATGGATGAAGAGACATGCACGGTCTTTTCTTTTGTCTTATCGCCAGAGTGCACATACCTCTGACACGATCTCTCGCATGGATACGCGGTTTTGCGATGTGTAGTCTGTGGGTCTGTTGTATGGGTGGTAACCCTACTTTATGCAAATCTAGTCTGCAACTTGTGTGGGTGATATGCGTGGCTTTTTTTTGTGATAGTTTGGCACACGTGCTAATTTATGCCTCTTTTATGTTCTTTGCAGTAAGCTTGCCCGCTACTCCTTCTGGTGAGTTAATTCTCAACCCTAAGTGGGTCCCGTTGAGCATAAAATTTATGAATTTGACCCCCTCCGTGCAAGTCCAACTGGATAGGGGTTTCTCGTCCGAAAGATAAGAGCTGATTGTCGGCTAGAGCAAGTTTTAGCTTCAAGCCAGATGAATGCAGGAAAAAGTACTGCTGAGCAGGATCTCTTTTTCAAGAAGCCCTTCTTCTTTTTTAGAGATACGATGACTACCTCTGCTTTGGACTTGGGTAAGTCCAAGAAGAACTGGAATTTCATCCATTGTGGGGCAAAGATGTCGATGCCCACTTTCGAGCGCCATATGCCTCTATCAGACTTTCGTGTAGTAATAAGCCGGAGGAAGATAAAATGGAACCTGACGCGAGAGCCACAGGGGGCCCTCTTTGGTAACATCCGACACGGATCGAATATGAGTAAGAGGACTTTCTCTTGCCATAAGGAGTCACCTTCCTGCTCTTCTCTAAGGTTGGCACCGGGGGTTTTCAAAAGTGACTTAGGCCAAAACTTGACGCTTACGCTGTGGACACATTCCTTCACCAAGTGGCCAAGAAAGGGAGTTATCCTTCTGGTCAATTAAGGACTCTTGGCTGGGACCATTTCAGTCCCTCGTGATGTCGGTTGACCTGATGGTGCTGAGGCGCTATGAGCGGGAACTACGGGACTCCAATATCTTTTATGTTGTGCGGGGCACCTGTTATGTCCTGGAGATGAACTGTTGCCTCTTTATCGCCTTGATGGAGATGTATAACTGCCATACGGGAACTTTCTTTATGCCTGGTGGTGAGATGGGACTTAGTTTGCATGAGATGCATCCGGTGTCGAAGCTCCCCTGGGGCGATGTGCCTTATGAGGAATTTGCCCCGAGTAACAGCAAACTAGGGGACCTCAAAAAGGAGGATCAGTAGCTCGTAATAGTATACGCGGAGCTATTATGCCATAATAGTATCTGCTAAAGAATGTATAAGGAGGAGAAGACGTCCGAAGGGGACATCCCCCAAATTACTGTATGGATGCACTATCTTTTCCTAGAGGAGCCTGACTCGAACAAAGTTTATCTTCATGGGCCGCAATCCCAAGAGGCCATTGCGGCTTTGATCCAGAAGTATCGCGAGGTGACTATCGCTCGTGATCTGTCTACCGAGGGCGAGGAGTTGAGCTACTTCTTCATGGATACCTATGAAATATCTGAGAAGGCACTTCTAGCGGGATATCTGATGATCTGGCTATGCAGCTACATGTTTACGGGGTATCCAGGCTCGATTGAGAGAATTAGTCATAATCTTATTCTCTCGGCCGTGCGGCTGGCTTTTGGCCATCCTCTTGCGCTAATACCCACCATGGTGTGATGCATCCAATGCGGTCTTCGATATTTTCCTCCAAGTTGAAGCACCACAAAGGGGTTAGAGAGTTCAATATGGTGGAGTTACCCTATCACTACTTGATGGGTTGGCTTTTATTCTACCATCGGTCCTCAATATGCCCCGGCACCCAGGAAGGAATATTGGAGGGGGATTTTGTTATCCGTCGCTATCGAGGGATGAAGTGGAAGTGAGAGGATATGCCCTCTTGTAAGAGGAAGCTTGCTTATCTGAACGGTTGGACGTTCTTTAGCATCGTCCCCAAATTCAGTGAGGGGGAAATAAGAGCTATTTACTGAGATAATAGGGCTGTTGATCCTCCGTTGTCGACAAAACTTTATCGCTGGCTCCTCGCTATCCGTCCTTCTTATTTGGTGTATCAAAATTGGGCTGACGACTACTTGGAGCCCTATCTATCCAGTTAGTTTGCTCGTCAGTTCGGGTACATCCAACTTCTGTTGGATACTCCTAGTGCTTTCCTCGGGTATTGCGACAATCTTCTCGATGGTGTTTGTGCGTGGAGCTACTATGCCACCGTCAGAATCCAAGATGAGTTTGGATTGCCGGAGGCCAGCGTCGTGCCACACATGCTGTTTGCTGTTGGGATTCTCTACTGTACAGTCAAATCTCGCCCGTCTGATTATGACCCCAGGATGAGCTACCTAGCAATCATTATTTTCACGCCTCCGTCTTTGAAAGGTCAACGAATGCCTAAATAAGGCAAGGGCATGGCCCAAATTTTGCTTATTGATTCAGACCCGTCGACTGATGAGGGGACACCTTTCGATGGCCCTCCTGCTTCTAAGCACAAGATGACTGTGGCTCACCACCCGAGTCATTCCATCTAGCACGAGTCGAGAAGGCTCTGCAAGCGTGGCTTATAGAAGGATCCGATCCTTCTTTGGAGGATGTAAGAGAGAAGGTAGGACCCAGTGCGCTGGTGGCTTTTGAACTAGACCCCACTTTGGATGCGATAGCGGTGTCTGTAAGACCTCTTAATTTGATTCTTGTGACTTCTCTATATGAACATCTTTCTTCTGGTATGTTTAAAACTTTGCAGCCAGAGGGGAGACGGGATCACCCTCGGCGGTCTACTGCTGCTAGAATCTCTTACGCAGAATGAGACAAAAAGAGTCGATGTCTTCTGATCCCCAGGTCGCGACTGAGGAGCCTGCCCCTAAGAATTTATGTGGACATATCCCCGAGGGGGAGCTGGTGGAACCGGCTACTCCCCACATCTCGATGAATGACCCAGACGTTGTCGAGGTGGCTCAATATATCCCGTCATTTGTTTCGGGTATGTTGTTCCGCCTTTTCTCGCAGGATAAGATCTTTCATCTTCAGTTTTCTATTTTGTTGGTGAGGTCGGTCATAGGTGATTTTGGTCCTGCAGACTCAACTTCTCCTCTGAGGATGGTGAATATGGCCTCTGAGGAAGATGTGGAAGAAGACAAAGATGGGAGGCTGGTTCAAAGGAAGTCCATTCTCCATCCCCCTACTAGGGGCGGAGAACATCCGACGGAACCTTCTGCTGCGGTTAGTGTAGGGGAAGCCTCTACCTCTGCTAGTCTACCTATTGGGGTGACCGCTTTGTCGCCTCCGCAGGGTGACGTTGGACGACCTAAAGTTGCGACTTCCTTAGTTTCTGGGGGTAGCGGCCCTCCAACGAGGTCCGTTTCTGGCCTTGCCAGTGTGAAGGCCAAGCTTGCCAATTTGCCGGGCATCCATATACTAATTTTGGAGGGACAGAGCTTGGCTGCTGCGAAAGTAGTTCATCGTCTGACACCTGTTGTTCCACCATCCAACTTGTCGAGTGTTGTCCCCTCTATTTCACAGGCTACTCCAACTGTCAAATTGCTTGTAATTCCTTTGGCTTCCGCTCCCTTGATGCCCTCTGCAGAAGTTGTGGTGATGGCTATTTCAAAAGTTATCCTTCAGGGCTTCTACATATTGTTGAAGCAAGGGGTCCAAAATGTAATGGTTTGAGTTATGCCCTTTGTTTTGTCCAAGCATGGTGCCCTGGGGCAGATACAAATTTTGAAGACCCTCTCCGGCTCTGAGAAGATGGCTGACCTACTGTTTCAAAAATTAATTAAAGTGGAACAACGCTTGGACGATTTGCAGCAGGTGCGACAGGTTAACGTTGCTGTGGTCGTGGCCATGGAGTATGAATTCCTCCTAGACTCTGTAAAACAAGTGAAGGCTGCCTATGGGCAAACCAAGGTGGGTCTTGAGCAGAAACTCCATAAACTGGAACTCCAACATTTTGCGTTAGACGCATATGAGACGACTAGTTTCGCCTGGGAAGATAGTTTCTCTCACACTAACTCCAAGTCATCCTCAAGATCCTGGAGGGTGACGTTCGTGAGGCCCGTCTAGGGCAGAAGGTTATCCGTGTGCAATCTCTCACTGTAGCCCAGTCTTCTGCTGCCATTGAAGGGACTTGGAAGAGACTGGAGGAGAAGCACCAGTCTTACACTCACCTTGATAGTCCTGCTCTTGTAGCTCAAGAAGTCGAGGGCTGAGTCAGGAGTCGGATTAATGCCAGAGTAGCTCGTCTCTGAGAACGCTAGGAGTTGTGCACCGATTAGTAGTATCAGTGGTTGTTTCTTCTTTTTTATTTTGATTGAGGTTGGTAAGTCCTCAAATATCGTTTGCTTTTAGTTCCCCATTTAGGAGAAAATAATAATAAAAAAAAAAACTTTTTCCCTTTTGTTGGAATTATCCGTATAAACTTTGGATATTGCACTAGAGGTGATATTGACATAGTATAACACCGTAGTTGCTAAGGATATCCCACTATGGGATCTTTTAGGGGACTTATTACTTCTTGCGGACAAGAGTACAAGTAATAAGTACAAAATAGGTTTTGCCAGAGGTGATATGGATATGGCAAGTTTGGTAGACTTAACACCATTGGCGCAATTAAATTTAAACATGAGTGATAAGTTAAGAGGATGACTGATGATAGTCATAGGGAGAGGTTTGCTCCGAGATCACATAGACTTGGAAAACTATCGGGGGAGGATGTGAGGAAGATAGCTCAGAGGCGACGTAGACATGAGCTGATCAACAGTCATATTGAGAGGTTAGGTATGTTCCCAATTTTTTGTGGAAGGAAAAAGAAGCGAGCCAGAGGTAATATGGAGGCGGTTGTTTGCTTCTGTTGAGGACATCCCACTGGGGGTTCTTTGGTGGTCTTACTACTCCTTTTGCACTAGAGTGCAAGTAATAAGTTCAAAAATAATTCCTATCAGAGGTAATATGGACGTGATAGATTTTGTGGACCCATTATTTTTTATCCATTTGAGTTCAAGTAATGGGTTTAAGACAAGCCCTGCCAAAGGTAATATGGACTTGGAAGATTTTTTGGACTTAACATCGCTGGCATACCTTGGTAAATGTGTGTGATAAGTAGAGATGACAACCGATATCAGAGATAATATGAACGTAATGATCGATAACCAAGACCATGGAGGTTTGCTCAGATATAATATGGACATGGCAAACTCAGCCAGGGAGAAATATTTTGACGATTGTTCAGAGGTAATATTGACATGAACCGATATTTGAGAAACTCGCTGAGGAGTGATTTGTTAAGTGTGGTCTATCCAGGAGTATAGATAGACCTGAGAATTTTTCCACTGGGGAGATTGGTAGGACGATAGCTCAGAGGTAATATGAATATGGCTAGTGTCTAACAAAATTGGTTTTTGAGTGGTCACTACGGGAGTGTGCTAGTGGACCTAAGGACTGCTCCACTGTAAAGACTTTGAGGATCCATCATCCATTGCGTATACATGACTTCTGAATATAGATGATGGCTTCTACAAGAATTTATAAAGAAGAAGAAAATATTGTACATAGACACTTACTGGAGATAAAGAAGCAAGAGTATAAAAATGTACATTTTGATTGCCCGGTTGGTGATAAGCGGAGTACAAGTCAAGTTTAGACATAATAATTTTTCAGAAAGTTGTCATTGATAGGCATCATGAGTAAGTCATCATTGGGTTTCCTGTGCCGGTAGTTACCGTTGGAGAATACTGATTCTACGACGAACGAGCCTTCCTATTTGGATTAGAATTTGTCGGACATTTTATGGGTCATAACCATCAACCTCCTTATGGTCAGTACGAGATCACCCACTTGGTAGGTCCTCTTCCTCACCCATTTGTTGAAGGCTCCCGAGAGACGCGCTTGGTATAGCTCCAAGCGCTATTGAGCTAAGAGACATTTCTCGTCGAGTGCTTCTAACTTTTGTTGCCGTCGGCGGTGATTATCGTCGACAGTTAATTGGTTGGATAGAGCCACTCAAAGTGAAGGGATTTGGATCTTGAGCGGTAGAAATGCTTCACTTTCGTACATTAGAGAGAAAGGCGTATTGCCATTAGCTATCCGAACCGTTGTATGGTAGGCACAGAGGCATTCACCCAGCTTCTCGTTCCAGTTACATTTATTAGAAGACACGAACTTTTTGAGAAGCTTTATGATGGTATTGTTGAAGGCTTCTTCTAGATCATTTATCGCTGGGTTGTACGCAGTCGACGCCACATTCTGAATTCTATTTTTCTTGCAAAGTTGGTAGAACGCATGACTTGCAAACTGCGGACCATTGTCATGGATGATCCTGGCAAGCCAAAAATGTATATGATGTGATGATTAACGAAGCTTATTACGTTGGATTTCTTAACTTTCGTCAGTGGTACTGCTTTTGACTACTTGGAGAAGTAGTCGGTGATGGCGAGGATGAACCGATGTCCCTTGGATGAAGGTGGACTAATTGGTCCAATGATGTCCAAACCCCAGGCTTTGAACATCCTGGATGCAACAGTCGAGTGTAGGAACTCCGAGGGTTCGTGGATGAAGTTTGCATGGATTTGGCAAGTTTGGTACTTCCTTGCGTAGTCGACGGCATCCACTACCATTGTTGGCCAATAATAACCCATTCTTCGAAGGCAGTTATGTATCTTGGGCCCTAGTTGATGGGCATCGCAAACCCCGTCGTGAGCCTCGTGGAGAGCCTGCTTCACTTATGCGTTCGATAGGCATCACAGCAGAAGGCTATCATAGGAGCAACGATACAGTATTTTGGTAGCTGTATTATAATAGAACCAAAGTGAATGTCTTCTGATGGAAGTTGCTTCCTTTGGGTTCTCGAAGAGAATTTTATATACTGCGTATTTGATAAATAGATGTCTCAAGTCTTATGAGTCATTGCTCGTCTCTACTGACTAGCTCTGGTACAGAGAAAGGTTGTTCTTCGGGCAGACCAGCTCCTGACCGATCATGATGATTATTTTATGGGAATTGACTGGAACAATGAAAGAGGCTGCGAGTCCGTCTAGGGCGTCCGCCTCGATATTTTGCAGCCGAGGGATATGCTCTAGGAAGAACACCTTGAAGATTGAGATGATGCCAAGCTCAACTTGGTGGTAAGGAAACAGGTCTTCGTGCGTGACTTTGTAATCGCCCCAGACCTGATTGACTATCAGCTTGGAATCGTCGTAGGCTTCCAGGTGGTCAACTCCCACTTGTTTATCGAGTTGAAGTCTAATGATGAGAGCATTGTACTCTCCACATTGTTGGAGCATAGCTTAGTGAGGGAGTAGGCACGTTGATAACCAGATCATATGGAGAGATCTACACTATCCCGACTCCAGCAACGATTTTGCCTTTGGGCATTGTCCTCGAAGCACCATCGACGAAACATTCGCCAAACGACTTCTGCGTTCGTCACGGTGTTGGAGTCTGCGACTTCATCTAGAATCTCGTCGTAGGGTTTCAAGATTTCTAGTACCGGATTGGCTGTCAGGAAGTCAGCCAGTGCCTGACCCTTGACGACTTTTTGTGGAACAAACACCATTTCGTATGGTGACAACAATATTGCCCAGGTGGCTAGGGTTGAGCGCCCCAGGTTTGGTCATGAGGACCCAGAGGAGGTTGACCCAAAAGATCACATAGATCGTTTGTCCTGCCAGATAATGCCGAGTCTTCTGGATAGCGAATATAAGAGCAAGGCATTCCTTCTCAATGAGGGTGTACCTATGCTCACCGCCAACCATCATCCGACTAAGATAATAGATGGCCTATATCACTATTCTGGCTGATAAAGCACCGATGGAGTGGTCCATCACACGTACATAGAGCAAAAAAGGCTTCCCCATGATTGGGCTACCAACACCGGAGGGTTTGATAGGTATTCCTTGATGTCGTTGAAGGCGCGTTGACATTTTTTGTTCTAGAGAAAGGATACACCTTTCCTCATGAGCTGGGTGAACGATTGACAATGCCCAGAGAGGTTTGATATGAACCTTCTGATGTATGCAAGTCTTTCTTGAAGGCCACAAAGTTTTCTAAGGTTCTTCAGTGGACGTATTCCAAGGATCACTTTAGTTTTGTCAAGTTCTATATGAATACCCAGGAAGTAATAATAAATCCCAAGAATTTGCCGCTTGAGGAAAGATTTGCTAGAATTTATCTTGAGCTGTTGCATACGCATAAGGTCGAACACAGTCTTCAAGTCCCTGAGGTGATCATCTTTGGAGCGACTCTACGGCAATGTCATTGACGTAACACTCGACCATCTTATATAGATGTTCATGGAAGATGGTACTCATAGCTCGTTGGTATGTAGTACCCCCGTTCTTCAGACCGAAGGGTATGCCTGTGTAGTAGTATACTCTTATCGACGTTCAAAATGATGTATATTTTTGATCATCAGGAGATAACTTGATTTGATTGTAGCCAGAGAATCCATCCATGAAGGACATGCGCTTGAAGCTACAGGTATTGTCGATTATTATGTCTGTGATCGGAAGGCAAAACTCGTCCTTAGGGCAGGCCGTATTTAGATCACGGATCTCAATACAGATCAGGATCTTCCTATTCTTTTTGACGATGGACACGATGTTGGCTACCCAGTCTGTATGTTGTTCTTTGCTGACGAAGCCACTATCTATCAGTTTGTTGACTTCAGCTTCGATGTCATTCATAATGTTCGGCCAGAACTGTTGTTGTTGCTACTTGACAGGCTTAGCATTCGATAAGATGTTGAGCTTGTGGACCACAATTTGGGGGTCCAGTCTTGGCATGTCTTCATAGCTCCAGGCAAAGATATCAATATTTTCCCTGACGAGCTATAGACAGGATTCCCGTTCATTATCAATCAGACTCTTACAGATAAAGATAGGTTTGGGGAAGGATTCGTCCCCAGATTGACTTGTACCACTTCGTCCTCGGTAGAAGGTTCTCGTTGTTCAAATCGCATCTTCCATGGTGTGTCTAGGCATTGGGCCCACGGTTCTACTTCAAAGAGTTCCAGTGGATCTTTGACGTCATCCTTAGGGTTAGCTGACTCCATATTGGCAGACAACGTTTACTTGAGCATCTTTCCGATACTGACGTCGGAGTCCCAAGAAGAAGAATCTGAAGAGTGAGAGTGTAACTCATCTTCTTTATCCGATCCCTCGGGGGTAGTAGGAGACATAACGTAACCTAAGCCATGCTTGGTCTTTTGGTAGTAATCCTCGGATTTGCCTACCAAAGCGATAAGGCGTAAAGGCAATCGCCAACCTTTGCCTTAATTCAGACCTCGTTGCTTTTAAGATTATATATATATAAGATTATATATATATATATATATATATATATATATATATATATATATATATATATATATATATATATATTGATGTATATATAGGTATGTATATATAGATGGGGAGTTGTGTTCATGGTGTGTTTCACTATAACAGTGAACATGGGGAGGTGCTCGGGTTACAGTGAGTAGTATGTGTGTGTGCTTGTGTTGTGTGAGTATGGGAGGTGCTCGGTTAGAGCCAAGCTACAGCAACAGTAGCAAGTGGTAGAGGGCAGTAGCGGCAAGCAAATGCTTGTGCAGGCAGAACAGCAGCAGCAGCAAGCAAATGCTTGTGCAGGCAGAAGAACATCAACAATAGCATATGAAGGAAGCATTAGCAGCAGCAATTGCAATAAAGTGCAGCAACAAGTATAGCACCAACAGTTAGTATAGCACAAGTAGCAGCAATAATATGCAAAGGTATGTGGGTCAGAAGTTGGTGTTGGTGATGGAGTTAGGGTTGTGTATTAGGCCAAAATTGATACTGAGTGTTCTTTAGTGTGTGTGGTGTTGTGGATAAGTTGGTACGTTAGTATCAGTGCTAGATATGAGGGAATTAAGTGAGGGTTGGAGAGTGAGTTTTGAGAATAAGTTAAGAACAAGGTAACAACAATTGTGGGGTATCGGTTGGATTTTATATTAGAGTATGGTATGTTATAGAAATTAGGTAATAGATAGTGAGTTTCAGTTTTGAGATGCTAAGGTATTCATGATATTAAGGTATCGACTATGATAAGGTATTAAGATAATAAGGTAATAAGGTATGGAGTTTTGTTGATACCAAGATGTGGGTATTACCTTGGGATAACATTAAGCTAATCAATACTAAGTTAGTAGTAGCTAGAGGATAGCTAGTATTATATATACCTATATGATATTTATTATTAATTAGTAGTTATGATACTCTAGTATCCTGTAATAGCTAGTATATCCTAGATAATTATTGTATGGACCCAATACTCTAGATATAGACTCATACAACCTAGAAATAACTAGTTTAATCTAGTTGTATTAGTGTGAACTAGTATGGACCTAAAAAATCATATTTAGTGCATTTTATCTTATTTCTCATTCATTACATCAAGTAACATGATATTTTCTATGTAGGTGTGTGTGACACCAACTCGGATACCGAGATATACTATTTGCTCTGGACCATATGTGAGTATATTATCTTATAGTTTCCTTATTTGATATCTCTATGTTTAAGGTATTTAGTATTGAGATATTTGATTCCTAACATGATGGTTACACGATTTGGTATATGTAGATCTTGGTCATGAGATGTTATTATTGTGATGGCTTAATGATTGCTATGTCATGCTTCATGATTACTCTGTGATTACCGTAATATCTTAGTGATTATATAGACCATGATCATAGTGCATAATATTATAGACTGTGCAGTATGATATACGTGTTATAACGTATCATAATTTGGATTCGTGTACTAGTCGGGGGTTGGGAAAGTATTAGTGGATATGTGATCATACCTTATAACCCGTGATTTAGTGTAGCCCGTGATAGTTAGCAGATCATGCAACTCATGTGTGATCACTCTAGCTCACCTTTTATTATAGCCCGTGTTAGGCCCAAGCCGATCATATTATCTTACTAATATTTTAAGGCATATTTATTATATTATTTCCTTTATTCTAATTTATTACATTATTATTCCTCACCATATTGTTCTCAGTTCTTGCTATTATTTACCATGATACTCTTCATCGCCATGATTACTAGTACAGTTACTTCCATCATTTATTTTTATTGCTATTGTTGTTTCATAGTTTTTGTCAATTATTGGTACTGCTATTGGGTTATACTTTTCTTCAATCCTGAATGGATATATTTTTCAGATGACTCATTAAAGGACTGGTATCCTATTCATTACAGGCCATAGGATGGCGAGCCAGTTGAGATAGCACCCGTAGAGCCTGTTGAGATAGTACAAGCAGTTGATGAGACTTAGATAGTTCATTTATGATATTGTATATATTAGTTATACACTTTTGATATTGTAATATATTTGAGATCATTGTGTTGAGATATAGACTTGAACTTGTGATATATTTTGACTTTATTTCTTTTCTTCTATTCCATATTGTGCCATATCTTTCGTTAGTTTGTTATTATGATTGAGCATTGCTTACCATTATTATATTATCATTTGTTCTCCATTTGGGAATTAAGATTTCTTGACAGGTACATTATATATATTGTATGAGATTGTTATATAGTATTGTTGACCTAGACAGCCTTTTACCAGCGATGCTGTGGCGTAGGCTGGAACTACCGACGTACTCGTACCCTTACACTGGGTGCAGGTCGTGACACATTTTTGTGGTGGATTATGTAGGTCTCAGTAGTAGTACTCAGACTTATACTATTACTACAAGCATGCTATAGGATACTAGGGATATAGGATGAGAGGATACTCAATCAAAACTAGAAATTTTCTAATCTATTGAATTTATTACCTTTATCATTCAGAATAACTGCTTTCTTTAAAATATTATTGTCCTTCCTTGATGATATCGTATCTTGCAAAATATTGATTCCTTTTTTTTGAATCTATCTTCAGGAAGCCATCGAAGACCCGATCATAGCGCTCTGGAGCAGTTTTGGCGAGGTCAGTTACTTCATCCCCTCAGAGAGAGACAACAGCTACTGTTCTGCCTTCTTCTGCTCAGAGGGTCGCCTCACCATTCCAGGTGGATATTTTAGCAATAGATTTTGGGGGCGCTCCACCACCAGTTCCGAGGCTGTTCCAGTAGTCAAAGAGAACCTTCCACCCCCAATACCCATTCTAGCAGACGGAAAGCAAGTGTTTGCCATGTTTCGAGAGATAATTGAAGCGCAACATGGGAAGACAAATATTCTACTTTAGGGTATCGAGAGCGCTCACCAGTTAGCACTAGCAGGTGAAGAGAAGGTAGCACTTATCCAACCGCAGATTATACCACCTTATTTCATCTCGCACCAACCGAGGTCGGGTACCATTACAATTTTCAAGTGGATGGGGCCTAAAGACTTCAAGGGCATAGAAGGAATCTTGTACGCCGATGATTGGATCGAGGACGTAGAAAGGACCCTATGGCTGGTACAGATTCTAGAGGGTCTACAGGTGGAGGCAGCGGGCAGCCAGATGTTCGACATTGCTTTGACATGATTTCATACAGACCCGAGGATCGCGGAGCCAGGACTGACTTGGATAGCTTTTAAAGAGAATTTTAAGAAAAAAGTCCTTTCTGGATGTGGCTCTAAGTTATATAGAGAGCCAGTTCCTAGACCTCATCCAATGGAGCAAGATGGTGGACAAGTACGTCGCAGAGTTATACAGATTGGCAGATTTATAGAAGGTCATAATCCTCTAGGAAAGGCTAAGAAGTTCTGAAAGGGTTTGATCTGGGAGTTCAAATCTCTCAATAGAGGACACCGCACAGCAATATTTGAGGAGATCCAGTTGGATACACAAAGGGCTGAGGATGACTTGGAGCTCAAATCCAATAGGATCAAAGAAATTTTAGGTGGAGCTAGCAATAGTACGGGTCCAGCCAAACGATCCTATTTTCAACAGCAGAGGACCTTCTAACCGCAGAGACAATAGTTTCATGCACCATTCCGAGCACCAGTGCAGCAGGCATACTAGGCCCCGAGACCGGCACAACAGGCCCCATAGTATACACACTGTAGAAAGATTAGACATACACAGGAGGTTTGTAGGAAGAGGCTTGGAGTATGCCTCTATTGTGGATAGCAAGGC
The DNA here is from genome assembly GCA_036927795.1 of Iris macrosiphon. Lineage (NCBI taxonomy): Eukaryota > Viridiplantae > Streptophyta > Magnoliopsida > Asparagales > Iridaceae > Iris > Iris macrosiphon. The sequence goes on along the minus strand of JAYESA010000002.1, from coordinate 19,540,807 downwards.
CACCAGTTGAGGGAGTGTCTAGTGGCTACAGTTCGAGCAGGCCAGGGAGCAGCACCGGCATAGAGAGCACCAACGAGGCCACCTGCAGGATAGCAGGGGCTCCTCCTTTACCGACTCACCAGCATCATTTTGTCCAGCACTAGCAGCAGTAGAGAGGTTCACCGCGACGGCGAGCTTTTGCTTTGACAGTTGAGGAAGAGGAGCCAGTTGAATATGTGATATTAGGTTGTAAACCCCCTCGACCATAAATTAGGGTTTACTAGTTTATTTAGCCTAATTAGGGTTTACCTGATTTAATTAAGATTTAATTAATGCATTATGATACATGTGCAATGATTTATTGTTTTAGGATACGACCTTAGCTGTTGCCCTAAAACCGATTCCACGTATCTGACCTAGACACGTAGACCTATCATATCGAATCAGGAACAAACCCCGAATATCGATTTTTGTGCCAGATTTTAGGCGCACAAAAGTCGTTACAAACGTCCGCGCGCGAATTATTAAATTTGCGTAATTACGTTCGTTGTCCGTTCCAATCGAAATTGAGACCCAACCTCAATCAGTTTTGACCAACCCAGACCACGATGACATAGTACACTGAGCCTACTACACCAAGGACCCTTGTCCAACCAAATTTAGACTCCCGGTTTTTAATTAAATTAAATTAGAAACATCGTTACATTAATTACGAATTAATTAATGTGGCTACCCAACCTCAATTAAATTGGACCCAACTCCAACCTAAACCCACATCCATACCCACCATCCTCATACAAAACACCAAACACCCTCATAGTCCAATGAGGAACACCAAACATGGTGTTTGTTTGCATTAAATCCCAAATCCTAGTTATTGTGCAATTACCAATTTATTCAGGGGCTAAATTGCAAAATTGCAATGTGGTGTCCCCCTCTCATTGGCCCAAACCATCATGGAGAAAAGCATTGGAATGCCCAACCGTAGGCATTTGGTTTCCCCCCATTTTACATGTACTTACACCACCTTTTTGGAAACCCATCTTGGCCCTACATTTAAATTGGCCTATTCCTAGCCCTCCACCCATCATGATGAGCACCCCACTCCCCAAAAAATAGGTTGTCCAGCCGGCCCTAATCCCTAGGCAGCACCCCCTCACTCTCTCTCCTACATATACATGATATTTATTCATTTAATGGAAAAAACCAAAACTTAAAACCTATCTAAACCCAAAACCCCCACCATCAGCCGATACTACACCCCCCTCCCCGAGATCGACCACCACCACCAGCGGCCACCAACCGCCGTCATACTTCACGACCACCGTCGCCAGTCCCCACCCCACCTTCCACCAGAAACTCCGGCCCCCACGACGCCGGAGCAGCCCGCACGACAGCCCGCACCGATCGGAACTCCCACAGCCCGCTCAGTGTAGCCGACGACCCCGCAGCCTCGTACTCCTCCACCCCCGCACCTCCGGCCACCGTACTTCACCAGAGCCTCCCCCAGCCTGTCCTCCACCACCCCACAAACTTTCGGCCAAAGACGTCGACGCACCGGAGAGGAATCGAGCCCGTAGCGTCGACGATCCAGAAACGGCTGCTGCTGTTGCCGAAGTCCCCGACCCTCGCCGGAGCGCCGCCCGGCCACCCCCGCCGGCGACGACCTACCAGCTCGACCCCCTCGACTTGTCGAGCATTTAGGTATATTATTTTATGTGTAATTATTTAGATTTATACATGTAAATACAGCTGCAAGTTCGAATGCCTGAATGTCGTATATTTTCGTATTTAAAATACGTATTCTATAATATACTGTATATTAATTATTAACAGTATATATATTCATAATATCCCTGTAAATTTCATAATAAATATTTATATAATCTTTTTAATTTATTTTATGTATATTAGAGTTGTGTATGTATGTATGTATTGATGTACGTAGGCATGTATATATATATACATATATATATATATGAATATATATACGTATGTATGTATATTGTACAGTATATAAACCATATTTTAAATATGAAATTTCTGTGATTATGTATAAAAAATAATACTATATATTTATATATTTTCATATTAAAAATGTGTGTATGTTTGTATGTATGTATGTATGTATGTATGTATGTATGTATGTAAGTGTATTTTTTTTTAGTATATAAATTATTAAATGAATAAATACAAATTATGTCTAAATACATTTATGGAAATTAAAAATATATATAATATATTTTATATATAAATACTTATATGTATTAAGTCTCTAGTATGTATATGCATATATATATATGTATTTATATATATAGATATATATGTGTGTATATACTCTTAATACACATTTCTTTATTTTGTGCATAATATTATGTTATAAATGTGTACGTATTTTTGTGTAATTAAAAACATTAGAATATTTAATGAGAATATGCAATATTGTAAGTATTTTATGTAGTATGCTTGTTCACATAAATATGATAAAATAAGGGTCTATGTGTTGAGTCATAAATATAAATGTGTGCTTATAAATATTACTAAAAATATGGATATATTGTGAGCAAATTTATTAGTGTATTTCTAAAAATACGTAAGTACTATTTTGTACTATTAAACATAGCTATTTTTCTAAAATAACTAAATATGTTTTAGTGTATATATAAATGCTAGTGTTAGCTAAATATACATACAGCCCCGACCCTGTGTCAGTTGTAGATACGGACAGTGTGCCCTAGTCGTGGTATTATAGCGACTAATTTAGACATTACTATATCCTATATAGGATTGCTGGACACTACTGCCGAGGCATCAGGAGCAGGGCTTTGGATTTCGCAGCTACCCGGGGCAGGCAAGTATACCTTGCTGATTTACTGCTTTAAATTTAAATGTTAAATATTTTAAATATACATGAACTGTGCGCATCCGAGATTGACTCGGGTGCAGTCGACATTGCGTCGATGAGTAGTGTACTAGACCTAGTTGCTAGCTGACTCACCTACCACTGTGAGGATATATTGATGTCCTCCTAGACCATGACACCTTACACGTATTCGCGATGGTACATTCATATTGGGATGCGGGTCCGTGTACCCGACTCGCTATCGGTGCGTACGACATGCATCACGGATTAGCACGTAATCTAGAGTAATATAGTTAGCTGTGACTTGGCATATAGATACGGGACTCTCACGTCGTGTATTCGACTTGTGTTTCCACATTGGGCGGGGAGGACAACTGATAGGCGTATGGGACACCCACCTCCTTTATTGCAGATACCCCACTCTTCGCAGTGGTACGGACGTATATATACATTGCAGATACCACGTCCCTTAGAGTGTGGACGTTATATATATATACAGATACCTCATTCTTCGGAATGATGGACGTTGCAGATACTACACTCTAGAGGACGTTGGACGTTATGCCTACGCCTACCTATACGTTCTGAAGTTGTCCTTACATTGCATTCACTTAGATGGTTAGCACACCCCTCTTTACTTTTATTCAGTACTATATCTGGCATGCATATTGTATCTTGTTACGTCCCTCTGAGGACCTGGTTATCTCCCAGATCTGGACGAGGCCTATTACCCCACAGTGTACGGGCCAGGTGTGGAGACGAGATTTGCTCTTGACGAGGAGCTTGAGGTTTCACCATCGGAGTACCCCTGATCATTCTTGGTAGGCCTTCCGCCTATGACTGGAGCTCCTTATCTAGTTAGCAGCTGTTTCAGTCACTCTTATTTTCAGTACTCTTATTTCAGACTATCAGTACTTTATTTCCATCATTTGTAGTGGGTTTGTTCCCACCGGACTTATTCAGTTGTACTATGTCAGTCGACTATGTTTCTTATATTCCAGTCTTTCATTTCAGTATTTACTTGTTATCTGTGGATGAGATTAGACATTGCCTGTTGTTGTTATTAGACTTGTTAGATTTAGGACAGCGTAGCACGCTTCGTCAGGATCCATTAAATTAGGATATCCTCGGAGTTGTGTCAGCTGGCCAATGCCACGTGGCCTGGTTCCATAATATTTTGGGACTGGGGCGTGACATAGGTTCATTTCTTCTTGATTCTATTTCCGCTTATGCTTTATTTCATTTATGTGCTTTCCATTCTTTTGTATCTGTATCTTTTTCTCTTAAGCATCGATTAGATTCTGAACGTTTGGCTAGGACTTGCAAGATCCCGACTGGGGAAGGCATTATCCGGGTCAATGATGTTTGCAAGGATCAGAGAGTTATACTGGGAGACCAAAAGTTGAGCGCGTGCTTACTCGTAATCCCACTTTCGAACTACGATATTATACTCAGGATGGATTGGTTGAGTAGAAACCATGCTAGTATAGATTGTCGTGGAGGCAGAGTTTTGTTTTGACCACCAAGAGAGCCAGAGTTTAAGATTATCAAAGGAGCAGTGGAGCAGAAAGAGGATGCCATATGTGTATTCATGGTGGAAGAGAAAGAGGTTCCACATCCATTGATAGCAGAGTTCTTGGATGTTTTTTCGGAGGAGTTGCAGGGTTTGCCGCCAGACCGAGATATTGAGTTCTCTATAGATTTGGTGCCAGGTGCATAACTGATATCTCAGTACTTGATATCTCAGCACGTCTATAGAGTCAACAACAGCAAACTGATAGAATTGAAGAAGTAGGTGGATGAGTTATAAGACAAGGGCTTCATTCGATCCAGTTTATTACCATGGGGTGCTCTAGTATTATTTGTACCGAAGAAGGAAGGGTCGGTACGCATGTGTATCGACTATAGGGCTCTTAACAACCTTACTATCAAGAACAAATACCTGCTGTCGAGGATTGATGATCTTTTCGATCAATTGAGTGGAGCGAAGGTATTTTCAAAGATAGACTTGAGGTCAAGCGATCACCAAGTGAAAGTGAAGAAGGAGAATATTCTGAAGACAGCTTTTCGAACTCGGTATGGCCAATTTGAGTTCATGGTGATGTCATTTGGGTTGACCAATGCCCCGATGGTATTCACAAATCTGATGAACAAGTTGTTCCATCAGTATCTTAATAATTTTGTGGTGGTATTTATTAATGATATTATGGTATATTTAAAGACCCCGGAGGAGCATGAAGAAACCTAAGGATAGTTCTAGAGACGCTCAGGTAGGAGAAGCTTTATGGCAAGCTTTCGAAGTATAAGTTCTTTTTTGACAAGGTTTAATTCCTTGGGCATGTGATTACAGGAGACGGGATCTCAGTGAACCTGAAAAAGATTTCAGCAGTAGAGTCGTGGGCTAATCCAAGTCTAGTGGCAGAGATTAGGAGTTTCTTAGGGCAAACAGGTTATTATCCGAGGTTTATACAGGACTTCTCCAAGATTACGGAGCTGATGACTTGGATGACCAGGAAGGATGTAGAGTTTGTCTGGACAGAGAAGAGTCAGGCTGCTTTTGAGGAGCTAAAGAAGAGGTTAACGATAGCTCTAGTGTTGACGTTGCCATCAGGATTAGGTAGATTCACTATTTATAGTGATCTCCAGGAAAGGCTTTGGGTAGTAGCTTGCAGCAAAACGAGAAGGTGATTGCTTATGCTTCCAAGCAATTACGTCTTCATGAGAAGAATTACCCTATCCATGATATAGAGTTGGCAGCGGTCATTTTTGCTTTAAAGTTGTGGAAATACTATTTGTAAAGAGAGCGTATGGAGATCTTTATAGACCACAAGAGCTTGAAGTACATGTTTATCCAGAAAGTGCTAAACATGAGACAGTGGTGATGGTTAGAGTTGATCAAGAAATTTGACATATTATTGTAGTACCATCCAGGGAAGGACAACGTAGTCGCTGATATATTAAGCAAGTATCCAATGGCTATGTACTTGACTATGAATGTACATTTATTGGCCGATATAGAGAGCTTGGGTATTGAGGTGCTGGTACCTGGTGTCGAGATACAGATATGGGGATAGTAGATACAGTCTGAGTTGATGGACAGGATCAGAGCTACGCAGTATGATGATAAGTCTATGAGGAGTATCAGATCATAGGTTCAGATGGGATTATCCGAGGACTTTACTATTGCTAAGGATGGATCACTATGACACGGTACCAGATTATATATGCCAAGTGGGACATTATACGAGGAAGTTCTTCAGGAGGCGCTTCGATCGCATTACTCTATACATCCAAGTGCTAACATAATGTATAGAGATCTGAGGGAGCATGTATGGTGGTACGGTATAAAATGGGAGGTAGCGTACTTCATATCCATATGTTTAGTGTGCCAGCAGGTAAAGACGGAGAGGCAGAGGCCAAGTGGTTTACTTCATCCTTTACCCATTCTAGAGTGAAAGTGGGAGCATATTATTATGGATTTTGTTTTGGGACTTCCTCGTTCTCCAGGAAAAAAAGACGCAATTTGGGTCATCGTAGACAGGTTGACCAAATTGGCCCACTTCTTGCCATTCAAAGTGGATACGTCTACAGAGAAGCTAGCGAAGATGTATGGGCGACATATTGTCAGATTATATGGAGTTTATGTGAGCATCGTCTTAGATCGGGATAGTCGCTTTATATCCCACTTCTGGAGGAGTTTGCAGGCTAGCTTGGGCACCCAGCTTAAGTTTAGTATCGCATATCACCTACAGATAGACGGACAGTCAAAGAGGACTATTCAGACTCTATAGGATATGCTTCATACTTGTGTTTTGGATTTCAGAGGCTCTTGGGAGGATCATCTTCATCTGGTAGAGTTTACTTACAACAGTTACCAGGCTAGTATCGAGATATCACCATTCGAGGCTTTATATGGACGGAGATGTCGTACTCCTCTATCTTGGGATGATGTTGGTGAGAGAGTCTTGTTGGGACCGGAGATGATTGTGGATGCAGCTGAGATGATGAAGCTCATTAGAGATAGACTTCGGGTGGGACAGGACAGACAGCGACATTGGGACGATAGCCACCGGAAACCTTTGGAATTTGAGGTATATATTTGCTTGTATTGCTTATGATTGCTTTGTTTTAGGTTTAGTGTTAAGGATGTATTTTGGTCTAGGTTGAAGATTTGGTATTCTTGTGAATTTTTATGACATGGGGCACAATTTGCTTTAGTGGACCAGAAAGCTTAGTCCACGGCACATCAGACCCTTCGATATTCTTGCAAGAGTCGGTGCATTGGCCTACAGACTAGACTTGCCAACTGCAATAGAAGAAGTGCATGATGTGTTCCACGTGTCACAGCTGAGACAGTACTTGGCAGATCCTAGTCAGGTATTAGATAACTCAGAGATCGAGGTGGGTTTGACTCTCAATTATCCAGAGCAGCCAGTGGAGATTCTAGATCACAGAAAGAAGGTACTATGGAACCAGATGATTCCTTTGGTATGCGTCGCGTAGAGGCATCACTCTCCATAAGAGTCTTCCTAGAAGAGGGAAGCCGAGATGCGCGCGCAATATCCTTATCTCTTTAAGCCATGAGGTATCATTCTTTCTTGCTTGCTGTGATTACCTGTTGTAGTATTAGTTCTTCCTTAAATTTTAAGTACAAAATTTTTCTAAGGAGGGTAGACTTATCACTACCACATTTCTAGATGAGAATATTTTTTTTATTTAGCATATTTATTATTTAGTAATTAAATATTTATATATATGCTACTAATTAATTATATTATGTTATGCTATTTAATTATTTGTTAGTGGTCTAGCCTATTTTATTTTGACTTGTTATTAGTGGACCTATTAGATTGTCATGACATATTGAGCCCAATATTGGATTAGCTCCATTAGATCCATTACCTTAATTAATTAAGGAGATTATATTAGTTTCATGAAGAATTAGAAGCTTCCTAATATAGCCCTTTCTAATTAAACCTCTTGACTAACTAGTAGGGGTATGATGGACATTGTAAATTGGTTGGGAAGGGGGAAAGAGGCATCCGGCCACAATAGAGGGTCTCTCTCTCTCTCTCTCTCTCTCTCTCTCTCTCTCTCCTCTCATTAGTTCATTCATTCTAGATCCTTAATTGTGTTCTTCCCCAAATTGGATCACCCCTTAACCAAATTTACCCTAATTCACTCTCATTATCTCTCAATTACATCATCTAATAAGTATTGCTTGGATTACACGGAGGACTTGAAAGAAGAGAAATTGACAAGAAGATTGTGTCCTAATTGTGTCCATTGAGCATTTCATTGGGAATCCATCTCCTAATAGGTAAATTCTAAATCCACTCTATAATTTAGACTCTAATTTATGCATTTAACCATTAGAAAATATTTTTTGGCTTAGGGCTACCCATAGGATCAAGAACTAGGTTTATATGACTTATGTTATAATTTTTACATGGTAATTTGTGCCCAATTAGGGAAAATTTTGAGATTGACACATCAAGTGTCTGTCATGTGACCAATTAGATCTAATTAGACTTAGATCAGGGTTGTGGGACTAGGTACGTGTCCATAATTGGACACGAGTATAGAGTATCATAGTATTTTGCGATACGGTGTGATACGAGGTTCATTTTTGGTGATTTGTGTTAATTTCCTTCAAATTCCTTTTTAACTAGTTATAATAGTTGTTTATAAGTGTAATTGATATGTATTATAGGTATTTGTAATGTATTATGGGTTTTAACACTTGGGTTGGGTACGTATCATGAGTATCCTAAGGATGCACTATAGGTGTTTGTTGAATTTGCTATTAGATAGTGTGGTTGCAATTATAGGTTTATTTGTGTTTATATATATATATATATATATATATATATATATATTGATGTATATATATATAGTTATGTATATATATATATATGGGGAGTTGTGTTCATGGTGTGTTTTACTGTGACAGTAAACATGGGGAGGTGCTCGGGTTGCTGTGAGTGTGTGTATGCTTATTTTGTGTGAGTGTGGGAGGTACTCAGTTAGAGCCAAGCAACAGTAGCAGTAGCAAGTGGTAGAGGGAAGTAGCAGCAAGAAAATGCTTGTGCAGACAGAACAATAGCAGAAGCAGCAAGCAAATGCTTGTGCAGGAAGAACAGCATCAGCAGCAGCATATGAAGGCAGCATTAGCAGCAGCAATAGCAAGAAAGTACAGCAGAAAGTGTAGCCAGCATCAGTTAGTATAGCACAAGTAGCAGCAGCAGTATGCAAAGGTAAGTGGGTCAGAAGTTGGTGTTGGTAATGGAGTTGGGGTTTTGTATCAGGCCAAAACTAATACTGAGTGTTCTTTAGTGTGTGTGGTGTTATGGGTAAGTTGATTTGTCAGTATCAGTGCTAGAGATGAGGGAATTAAGTGAGGGTTGGAGAGTGAGGTTTGAGACTAAGTTGAGAATAAGGTAACAACAATTATGGGATATCAGTTGGGTTTTATATTAGAGTATGGTATGTTATAGCAATTAGGTAATAGATAGTGAGTTTCAGTTTTGAGATGTTAAGGTATTCATGATATCAAGGTATAGACTATGATAAAGTATTAAGATAACTAAGGTAATAAGGTATAGAGTTTAGTTGATACCAAGGTGTGGGTATTACCTTGGGATAACATTAAGGTAATCAATACTAAGTTAGTAGTAGCTAGAGGATAGCTAGTATTATATATACATATATGCTATATATTATTACTTAGTAGTTATGATACTCTAGTATCATGTAATAGCTAGTATATCCTAGATAAGTAGTGTATGGACCCAATACTCTAGATATAGACTCATACAACCTAGAAATAGCTAGTTTAACCTAGTTGGATTAATGTGAACTAGTATGGACCTAAAAAATTATATTTATTGCATTTTAGCTCATTTCTCATTCATTACACCAAATAATATGATATTTCTTATTTAGGTGTGTGTGACACCAGCTTGGATACCTAGATATACTATTTGCTCAGGATCACATGTGAGTAGATTCTCTGATAGTTTCCTTATTTGATAGCCTATACGTTTTATGTATTTAGTATTGAGATATTTGATTTATGATAGGATGGTTACACAGATTGATATACGTGGATCTTGGTTATGAGATTTTATTATTGTGATGGCTTAGTGATCACCGTGTCATGCTTCATGATTACTCAGTGATTACCATAATATTTTAGTAATTATATAGACCGTAATCATAGTGCGTGATATTGTAGACGGTGCAGTATAATATACGTGTTATAACGTGTCATGATATTAATTATACCAAGTAATAATCATACCTTATTGCTCGTGATTTAGTGTAGATCAAGCAATTCACGTTTGATTACACTAGCTCACCTTTTATTATAGCCCGTATTAGGCCCAAGCCAATCACATTATCTTCCTAATATTTTAAGGCACATTTATTATATTGTTTCCTTTATTCCAGTTCATTACATTATTGTTCATCATCATATTTTTCTCAGCTTTTGCCATTATTTACCATGATGCCCTTCTTCGTAATGATTACTAGTTCAGTTATTTCTATAATTTATTTTTATTGCTATTGTTGCTTCATAGTTTATGTCAATTATTGAAACTGCTATTGGGTTTTACTTTGCTTCAATTCTGACTGGATATATTTTTCAAATGACTCATTAGAGGACTAGTGTCCTACTCACTATGGGCCACAGGATGGCGAGCCAGTTGAGATAGCACTCGTAGAGCCTGTTGAGATAGTACCAGCAGTTGATAAGACTTAGCTAGTTCATTTATGATATTGTATATGTCAGTTGGACACTTTGGGAATTGTATTATCTTTGAGATCATTGTGTTGAGATATAGACTTGGACTTGTGATATATTGTGACTTTATTTCTTTTTTTCTATTCCATATCGTACCATATGTTCCTCTAGTTATTCAGACAGAGAAAAGAAGATGAGTTTTCCAAACTTAAGAAAGGGAGCCAGTCCATCGAAGTCTATGAGTCAGAATTCTCCAAGCTTGCTAAGTTTGCTAGCTCGTTGATTCCTAACGAGTGGGCCCGTACACAGATTTATTAAGGGTTTGAATGACGACCTCAGAAAAGATGTTAAAAACTATGAATGTATATCTTACATAAAAGCTTTTGAGACAGCAATTCAGATTGAGCAATATGCGCCACAGAGTGCCTCCGAGCAGGCGCCAGTTGCTCAAAAGATACCAAGATGGAGAAAAAAAGATAGAAGGTAAACAACGCCCTGGTCAAGAGTGCACCTTCTGTGTCCGACGGGGCCATATATTTGAAAATGGTCACTCTAAAAACATAGAGTATTTCAACTGTGGTCAGAGGGGCCATAGCTTCAGAGATTGACAGAACAAGAGAAGGGTTCTAGAGAACCAAAAGGATAATGTAGAATATGGACAGAATCAGAATTCTGTACCAGCTCCAGTTCCAGCCAATAGACAGACAGAGAGTGTTCCCCATTCTCTCGCGTTGATTCAATCAGTGAGTGTCTTAGACCCTTCGATGAATCTTTTCATCTATACTCCTTAATAAAATAATCTCTAGTCTGCACGTATTGCATGTTCCTATGTTAAATGATGCCGCAAGAAACAAGATAAACTAAAAAAATGAATTGCATGCTTGATATATATAGGATTGTTGCAAATGCTTGTTCAAATAGACGTGTATCTGTTCCTTACTAATATGTTGCACAAGAGATGTTTAGAGAAACCTCACATGGTTTACTAGAGAAAAGAGTAAAGAGATAGAGATGTTCTTTATAGTCTAACTGCTGCATAATAAGAGTTTATATGATAAAGCTACATACCTTACATCTGTCTTTAGACAACTCGTACACAAGGGTAATCCCATGAATGGTTCCTGGGGCACTGGGTATCGTTCGTCCTAGGGGGTATCAGAGGAACACCCTGAGGCAATGAAGTCATAGCGATCAGAGAGGTGTCCATATCTATAGCATGGGTTTCCCATGGACCATCATGTAGTTAGGTCGCATGTTAGGTTACCTTCTATGTACCCTTGATACTTGATACCAACATATATGTAGGAGTTATATACAAATATTCGATGCATGAGTTATATACAACTTGTGTGTCTGTTGTAGGGATAATCGTTTAGCAGGGGGTAAGATTTATCACATGCGTAGTTCAATCTATTGTTTATGTTTCTTTACAAATTGTTAAAAAACCTAGACAACTAAAAAGATCATATAATAATCATGCTAGCTTCATATGTTTATGTAGTCTAGATTTCTTAGTGAGTTTGGCCATGGTCGCTCACTAGTACATGTTGTAGTACTGACCCACATTTGTTGGAAAATCTCCATGTTCTGGTAGCGAGAGTTTGACAAGCATTTTGAAGCTTTATGATCATATCCCTTCAAGCAGAACCGTGCTCGTGCTTCTTCCCAAGGCTTTTCTCTCTAGTGTGCAAGCTCTTCTTCTGCTAGGTGTTTTGATTTTAGTTCTACTAAAATGATATTATGTATGGGCGTTGTGGCTAATTTTGTGTTTGTAAAAAGAGTTTTAAGCTATTTGTGGCATATTTTGTAATCAACCAAGCAAGTACATTGTAATCCAATCTTCAAGTATCCAATATAGAAAGTATTTTGTGTTCCTATCAAATATGTTTAACTTTTGTTCTCTGTATTTATATCTCGTTGTTCTATATATGTATATTTTTGTCTAACTTGTGTTTTGTGCAGGTAATATGCCTTGTGCAAGCATAATTTAGGCTTGTACAATATCACGTCCAAGCGAGGATGGTGAATTTCGTAAGGACCAAGCGAGGACGACCGTCCCTTACTAGATCGGGACGTGACAAGGTGGTATCAGAGGGCAACTTTACGTCCTTGGCCTCTTGAAATATCTTTTTCAAAAATGATATAAGTTTTCAAGCGATTTCAAAAAGTCCCTTGTTTTGAAAATGATTTTGAATCTATATAAGTAAAATAAAGGTATTAAAGGTCCTGATTTTAAATAGTATGAAAACCCAATGTGCCATATAATAAGTCTATAATATATGATGAGATTAATACAAGCTACCTTCTTTTGTATCAAGATGTCGAAAGCGAGTAATCTAGGGACATTGCATGCAATGGACGTAAGCGATGACCAAATAGATAGGCTGATTGGGATATTTGAAAATAAATAAGAATGATTCAATGCCCAACAGGAACAATTTGAGGCTCAGCAGCAACGGGCTAATACTCGAGCCCTAGCACAACAAAAATAGTTAGACTCTTTGACTCAGATAGTAAAAACCTTGTCGCCAATAGCAGTGCATCGGGAACCGCCATGACACCTATGGCAGCAGCACCCGTGCCTCTAAAAACAGGCTTAGAAGAAGCTGATGAACCTCCACAGGAGTCCAGGAAATCTACCTTTAAGGGTGCGTAGTTTCTAAATTTGAACCATCCTTAGTTCGATGGTAGGACCGCGCTGGATAGGGTGATGGACTAGGTCGCCAACTTGGAGGACTTATTCGAATTTGTTGGGATACCTGTGAACAAGAGGGTGGCATGTGCAGTCATGCAGATGCGGTTACGAGCACAGGATTGGTGGAAGATCATTTGGGGAATGTTCAAGGAAGCATTCCAGGAATAATACCTTCCACCAGCCGTCAAATAGAGAAAAGAAGATGAGTTTATCAAACTTAAGCAAGGGAGTAGGTCCATCGAAGACTATGAGTCAGAATTCTCCAAGTTTGTTAAGCTTGCTAGCTCATTGATTACTAACGAGAGGGCCCGTACACACAGATTTATTAAGGGTTTGAATGACAGCCTCGGAAAAGATGTTATGAATTGTGAATGTACATCCTACATAAAAGCGTTTGAGGCAGCAGTTCAGAATGAGATAAAAAGCAACAAGCAACAAGTAAAACAAAGATTGTCATAATGCAGTTCATATTTAATCCCTCTAGGAAAGTCAACCCACATGGGCCACCACTCCCCATGTCTATATATCAATACAAAGCATAGCTATATATTGGGATATACACATTGATGGTTTTTTAATGTGGGACTAAAAGTCCCAAAGCTAAGTAGAAAATACTAAGAGATGTCCTACATCTCTATCCATACACTTAGGTGAGTTCTTCTATTATAGAGAGTTTATAACCCGGCATGAAGCTTTGAGCTTCTGTGTGGTGCTATGCTGCTATGACATAGCTGCCCAAGGCCGAGGATCCCCCTCTTGTGGTGTCATACCACTGCAGTATGAGGACACATGCCTCTTAGTTATACCGTAATAAAGTCCAAAGGCGTATAGCCATGCTCCGTTACCAATATGTCATGTCCTGATTTCCCGCAAGTAATCGACCAACCCCGCTAGGCACGAATCACCGCGCCAGCGCTCCCGCGGGACGATCGCTTGACCCATTTAGGTGTAATACCGCATGAGCGTAGGCCACGCCCGTGCAAGGCCATGATCCGAATATGGGTTAGAGGTCTTAGCCACAGAGTCACACAGATTATCCGAGTGCAGCAGAATAATAAATGCACATGCGATGGGTAACAAGTTCACAGAATCGTCAATAGCGTAAACATTGAAATTATAGAAATAAAATAAGCTCTTTATTGATATTGAACAAGTGTTACAAGCAGCGCTAGGCCGAGATTACAAGTCGCTCAAGCCTCTCTCTTCGAAACAGTAAAAGTATACCAAGTGGCTATATTTGTGGAATGATACATAGGTGATGTTCTAATATTATGTCTTGTATATGTGCTTCAGTTCTGGATGCAACGCTCCAAGGCTCCAGAGTGAACTCCATGCCTTAGCATAGGCATCCGCACTGGACAAATCCAAACACGTTCTCCCGCACCCTGCAAGCAATCTAGTGGGTTATCAGTATATGAATGCACTGGTGGGGAGGCTTCTCGCCCGTTAGACAAATCTAAACATGTTATATAGGTTTCATGCACCATATATTAAGTTATCTTTCTAGTCTTGCCTTAGGATCAGTTTTTTCACAATGATGAATAGCCTAACTCATGTGGCAGTGCGCCGTGCGATATAAAGAAATATGATGAGACTTACCAACTTACCATCCGTCCTTTCCTGTCCAAGGAAAAATAAGTTAAATCAAGCACGAGTATATATAATGAAATCCAGGGGCAATAGCATATGCAAAGTGAGTGAGGTTACCTTTCGGGTGCATGAGTTAATCGAATTATCAAGTATATTTCATAAGATGTTCAAGTGCTCCATATGTACAGGTATGTTATACTTATGATCATTCAGGTGTTTCAGATATTCTCGATGCGATACAATGACTTGTACACGGATAGCCGCTAAGCGAGGATGAATTATCTATATGAACAATATCGCTGGCATAGCCATAAAGGACGAGTTATAGTCTTGAACGAGGATGGAATACAACAAAAGTACAAGGTGCGCTACAAGCCATCCCGTCCAGAACAAGAGACTAAAGAATATTTCCATCCAAATTGGATAGGCGCCAGTGCCCCAGAGATCGCCCGTAGAACGAGATCCAAAGATCCCCCTTGATTCCAAGTTGTCCACGACACGCAAGTCTTGGCCTTCTAGATTCATCACTTGATAAGACAATCTATAAGTCCTGATCTGAACAAGCATTGCTCCACGAGTTGTGATTCTTTCTTTACTTGACATGATTCTCGTTCAGTGTTCAACTTGACCTGATGTATTCCCCTGGTACGAAAACTGCCTTGGCGACCCAACGGTCCCGGATACTTGTAGGTTCATATTGCACAGAAGAACTATTTGATAGTCTTCTGGCTAACTCGATACATGCACGATATATATAGTGTTACTTGATTATGGCATAATTTGTGTGGCAAGCATTGAAATGAGGCAACGAGTACAAACTAACATATAAGCAATCAAGTATGCATTTATGAAAATATAGCATCTACGTTTGGCACGGGTCTAAGGGTAAAGCGAGAAGTAAAACCGTAAAGGGACATATCGAGAGACATGATCTAGGGACGTGCAGTGTAAACGAGTGAATAGTGCACTATGAAGAGTATAAATTATTCTATTTGAGGCATAGCGGGGTCTAGTTGCACAAATCAAAGGTAGCATTCAAGGGTCCATTTATAAGCAATGTTTCATTTCCATGTTCTAACACAAGCAATAGAAGTTAGGATTATTCCTATAGCTAGGTGCGTTGTATTCTTTATTAGCATGCAGGGGGTGATTTACCTAGCGACTAGCATGTATCATCCATATTTTAAGTGTACTTGCTAAGCAAAGATAAGTTCATCGTAGCCACCTACCTTAGCGATGATTCGCCTTGGTCGAGCGGTACTCCGAGCAAGAATTTGAAAGTCTAAGTCCGAACTCCTGAAGGGCCAAGTCTGAAAATTCTTTGCCTCTAACAAGTCTTCTCGCTGAGCAAAGCGGGTCAGGTCATTGTACTTGCGCTGTTTGAATCAAATTTCCATTTGAACGGAATGGGTCATCACACTAACCCTCCATCGTCACCCCCCATAACACAAAATTTGTACTTAGACTGTCTGTTTAGGACTCCTCTCTGTACTCCCTTTAGTTTGTTCAATTAAATCAAGTTTCTTTCCAAACTTTCGCATTTAATGGAAAATAAGATGGCGAATCTGCTGGGGATACCTTCTCCTCTGATGAAAAGTTGGTGACGCAGTCCGATGCGGCCAAGCTCGGCTCAACGCAAAAGAAGCTGGTAGTCCACTTCGACCAGGAAGCGTTCAGGAAAATGCTTTCGGAAGGAAGTACTAGTCCTTCGCCAAGGCTAGCCAAGCCCAAGAAGACCCGCAGGATGTGGGTACCAAAGTCTGTTGCGCCTTGCCCAACTGTGGAGCATACGCTTCCCGCCTATCACTCTGTTGCTGATGATGGTCGTCAAGCGAACACCTAGGACATCCACGTCCATGCGACAACCCCATCTGATGCAGAAACTGCTCGATACCCAAACTCTCGCAAAGGAAAATATTATGATGCCAGATGTTCTAGGGCTGAGGCAACTTATATACGGTCAAGAAGGAGGTCGTATAAGATAGTTCATGCGGCACCACCTCACAGCCGTAGGCAGATGGCCGCATGCAGTCCTAACCGTAACAGAATATCTATTTTTGTTTGTATCTCCTGCGACGCAGATCGCATGCAGCTCTCTAAGAATGGCGAAAACCCAAACTTTGACTCTTTGTACTATGCGCCTGCGGATGCTAAGTCAAAGAAGCCTAGGGCAGTGCGACTTCATCATACTCAAGCAAATGTCCAGTTAGCTGACCGTCAGCAGGCACCGTTAACCATTACACAGGCCCCTGATGGGAAGCTATATAAGACTACCTCGTGCGTATAGCCCGCAGCGGCAAATGGATAGCTTCGGTCTCAAAAGTCTTCCACTGACGATCCGAGGGAATTTCTTGTACGAAACCCAAATCAGGGAGCAAATACAACACCCACGAACCTGTGCACTCGGTCCTTCCGGGTCCACAAAATGGGTACAAAAGTGGAATAACCCTTGCTTGATTTACGTAATATGATCAATCAAAATTGCAAGGCGAGGAAACAACTGTGGCCAATAAAATATCCTCTCCAGGGCATCATTGTGACAAGATCATTATTAATTGCTACTGCAACAAAGTAGCAACACCCACAACCAGGCAGTCGGCCTTCCAGCGACTGCACTAGAAAGCACCTATCCGGCAACAACCCTGATCAGGTACAAATACCAGAGGAGGAGGAGCTACCCTCCGCCTCATGCTACTCGAATCGGAAGCTTCCCGCCACCAAGGGAAGAAAGAAGTCAAGTACCTCCAGTCTGTCGCTTTCCACTAGTGCATTGCAAAGGCGACTACCAGGAGGGTTAACAACGGGACCCACGGAGGACATTTTCCAGGGTACCCGCTCAAGGAAAAAACTGTCAGCTACTGGGGGTAGTTCTTCCTTAAAACCCCTGGGACTAGCCTATACTGAGGGTAGTATTCTCCTCGACTTACACAATAACCCAGTATTCTGAGGAGACAACAATTCCTAAGGAACGGACTCCGAGATCCCAGGGGGTAGCTCCCCTTGCCAGGTTGATGTAGCCTCCTACGTTGGGGGTAGTATTCCTTCCGAGTCCAAGGAGGAGACGGTGTTGCCAGCTTTCCCTGATGACTACTCTCGCCAGGGGTCTGAGACCGAAAGTGACGCATCCACTGCCCCGTCCATCTCTTCCCACATGAGGACGGTTTACATAGCCGAGGATAACCATGAAAGCCCTAGCGATCGCCAGCGCCTCGAAACCCTCGAGACCATGATGAAAATAATAGGTGCATCAGTGTAAGTCTTAACCCAGACAATGCTGGAAATTAAATTAAATATGTCTTCTCAACCAGCAAGTACCCCTGGACAAGCAAACTTTGACATCGGGGCCAACGGGGATTCAAACACAAATAACCCACTCACGGGCAGTAATCCTCACCTGCCTGGCTCGTCTGCCCCTTCTGCAAGAAATAAGGCCAAGGAAGCAATGAAGGAGGTTCCGGAACTTAGGGATTGCCTAGACTACATGGGCAACCGGGACTCACTCTGTGATCTCGGGGTACGGTAACCATACCAGATAGAATGGAGAGACATACCGTATCTGCCCAAATACAAGCTCTGCAACATAAACAAATTTGACGACAAGTCCATCCCTCGTCGGTTCATGAGTTACTTTGATATTATGACGGAAAACCTATCCCGCAGCGATGCTATCCTTACCAGACTCTTCATCGGGACATTAGTAGGGGTAGCTTTCGACTGTTTCTGAAGTCTCGAAGATAATTGCATCTCATCATTCGATAACCTCAAGCATCTGTTTCTCAACATATTATATGAGACGAGAAATGATATGACGATGTCCTCTCTGATGGATGTCGCCCAGGGAGAAAGGAAACTGACACAAAATTATATCAAGAGGTTCCAAAAAACGGTACTAAGGTTGCCCCCTGGCAATCTCGAGGCCACACTAATAGAGATATGCCAAAAAAATATGCTTATGGCGGTCATCTTCTGGATGCGCGATAGCCAGTTCAAAGATTGGACGACGCTCATTATAAGCGTTGTCAATGCTAAAAAAAAGCTCAAGGACGCCCAACACTTGGGAATCCATATCCCTACTACTGAGAAAAAGTGCAAGTGCCCCAACAATAACGGTTACAGTTATCACGACGTGAAAGGGAGCAACCATGGTCACTAATATGACCAAGAAACCTGAGCAAAAGCAAGCAGAGGCTCCAAAATAAAAGGAGACCTAATCTTTCGAAGACGGTAATTTCAAGCAAATCTTCGACATGCTAATGGAGGAAGGTAAAATTTGTCTCTTCGACGTCAAACATCAGCTTGAAGCGGAGAAGATGAACAACCCAAAGTACTGTCACTTCCACCGATACGTTTACCACTCGACGCAGGAGTGCTACACCTTAAAGTGGTACATCCAACGGTTAATCGATACCAAGGCTCTCTCCTTAGATTTCGACGATATAACAGTTGCCGCTAACATGGTGTCCCTCCAGTTCAGAAACTTCTCACTGACGGAAGCCCAGGACGGAGTTACCCAGATCCGAAGAGCAACAATGGAGGTAGTCAATCTTCCCCCAGCTCATGACCAAGCAGCTAGGCTAACACCTCTTACTACCCCTCGGGGCGAGATAATGTGGGTCTACCCGGATCTGGTTCCAGACTTGACACAGCAAGCAGCGCCTTCCACTGTGAAGCCTAAAATACAAAAAATCAAGTCCTGCCGCATGGTTTGTCCCACTACTAAGGAGACCTGGGCAGGGGCAACCAGGTCGAACCTTGCTTACCAGCGAGATTACGAAGTTTCCAACGTTAATGCACCTCCAACTACTATACTTGTCACGTCTGATCTGGGTCTATCTCAACCCCCACCAGCAGACAAGTCTAAATAAAAATAGGAACACTTTGACAAGTCGTTATGCAAGAAAATTGCTCAGGGATTAGAAAATCCCTACCACTTTGACGTCATGGCTTAACTCGCCAATACCCCGGCAAATTTGTCGTTAACTACAAACCTTGGACATCCCGATGCACCGTCTGGCAGCTACCAATACTGCCATTAGTGGCTTCAACGCAGGAACAAGCTACCCTCTGGGCAAGATTCGCATGAAGT
Organism: Iris macrosiphon; assembly: GCA_036927795.1. Classification (NCBI taxonomy): domain Eukaryota; kingdom Viridiplantae; phylum Streptophyta; class Magnoliopsida; order Asparagales; family Iridaceae; genus Iris; species Iris macrosiphon. Next base: position 19,520,847 of record JAYESA010000002.1, on the reverse strand, counting down.
GCCATTTCGACGACCTAAAAACAGAGGTCACTTGCTATATCATTGACACAGATGTATCCTACAACATCTTGCTAGGATGCCCCTGGATACACCAATATATGATCGTGCTGCCAACCCTACACCAATGCTTAAAGTACGTGAACGATCATGGCATTATGAGAACGGAGTTCGCAGACATCGAACCATTCAAGGGAGTCGAGACATACTACTTCAAAGACATCCTTTATAATCAAACCCACCAAGGCAAAGGTGGCAATAAGGCCGATGATGAGAACCTGGAGGAGCCCATGAGAACCCGTCTCAAGGCTTGTACTCCCGACGCAGCCACTCCCCTCATCGTCAAGTTGCACAGGAAGGCACCAGAATCTTTGGCACCATCCATAATGTCCGAACCTTTGGTCATTCGCCTTCATAGGCCAAACCAACTGCAGAAGAAGGATCCCACACCATCTACTCCTTCCAAACCTCTGGTCGATCGCCTTCATAGGCTAAATCGATCATAGAAGAAGGATCCTGTACCATCTACTCCTTCAGAACCTATGGTCGTTCTTCTTCGCAGACCTCCAAAAGAAGACCTGGCCATAGTTGCAGCTTCCGAGCCTTTGGTGGTAAAATTGTAAAGGAAGCCACCAATGCCTATAACCATGATGGGGATAACCACGAGGATGACGAACTGGAAGAATATTTGGCCACTCAGGACAACGTACCTTCTCTCGATGATATGATTCCTCCGGAAAGATACCTTATTTTATCGATAAAGTGTTATCTTTGAATTATTCTGAGCGTACACATATCAACACATTGTACTCTATGGAATACGGCCTAAGCTTACACCTGCAAAGACTGGTGACTACCACCTACGCAGTAAACCAGATCCTCCTTATTCAAGGTTCCTACTTCACAGTTCTAGCAAGGAGGAGGGGAGACAAACCTATCATCTTCGGCAGAGTTGAATGCCCTCGGTCCTTTACCTCGGAGGAACAAGAGCCAGAATCCGACACCGACAAAATACAACTCTACCGGTTCAGCGGTTAAGACAAACATATAATCCAAAAAATAAGTTATGCCTTAAAAATAATCGAGGTTTAAACTACGACAAGGGACGATGGCTGCCCCTGCGTCTACCTGCTCCCGCAGACAAGTCCGAGGATTACTACCATAAAACTAAGCATGGCTTAGGGTACGTAACGCCTCCCATAACCCCCTAAGGTTTAGATAAAGATGATGAGTTTTATTCCCGCTCTTCGTAATCTTTCGCTTGGGACTTCGATGTCAGTATTGGAGAGATGCTCAAGCAAATATTACCTGCCAATATGGTGTCAGCTGACCCTGAGGAAGACGACAAAGATCCACAGGAACTCCTTGAAGTAGAGCCGGTGGCCCAACGCCTAGACGAATAGTGGGAGATACGGTTCGAACAATGAGAACCTCCTATCGAGGACAAAGTCGTACAAGTCAAACTGGATAAAGAATCCTCCTCCAAACCTATCTTCATCAACAAAATTATGTCCGAAGAAGACCGAGAATCCCTGTTATAGCTCATTAGGAAATACATTGATATCTTTTCCTAGAGTTATGAAGACATACCAGGGCTAGATCCTCAAATTGTGGTCCATAAACTTAATCTTTTGCTGAAGGCCAAACCAGTCAAGCAACAACAATGACGGTTCTGGCCGGACATAATGAATTCTATCAAAGTTGAAGTCAACAAGCTGATAGCTAGTAGCTTCATCGGTGAGGAATAACATCTCAACTAGGTAGCCAACATAGTTCATGTCGCCAAGAAGAATGGAATAATTCGAATCTGCATCGACTTTCTTGATCTAAATGTGGCATATCCTAAGGACGAATTTACCCTCCCAATCACCCACATAATGATCGAAAATACCTGTGGCTTCGAATCCATGTCCTTTATGGACGGCTTCTCAGGCTACAACCAAATCAAGATATTTCCTGACAACAAGAAGCATACATCGTTCAGGACCCCAATAGGCGTATATTGCTTCACAGTCATGCCTTTCGATCTAAAGAATGCAGGTGCTACATACCAGCGAGCTATGAGCATAATTTTATGTGAACATCTGCGCAAGATGGTGGAATGCTACGTCGACGACATTGCCATCAAGAGTCGCTCTAAAGATGATTACCTCCAAGACTTAAGGATTGTGTTTGACTTAATGCGTGCACACCACCTCAAGATGAACCCTACCAAGTACTTTCTGGGAGTCTCCAGCGACAAATTCCTAGGTTTCGTCATCATTTCCTAGGGTATTCACATAGACCGCGATAAAACCAAGGCCATCCTAGATATGAGCCCGCCAAAGAACCTCTGGGAACTCTGCGACCTTCAAGGGAGGTTGGAATACATCAGGAGGTTCATATCAAATCTCTCTGGACATTTTCGATCATTCACCCAGCTCTTGAGGAAAGGTGTCTCCTTTGTTTGGGATAAAAAATGCCAATGCGCATTTGACAACATCAAGAAATACCTATCAAACTCATATGTGCTGGGTGATAGGCATGGGAGTTAGGTGTACTGTCTTGGGGTCAGATATCAGTCCAGATATGTAAAATAATATAGTATCAGTGATGTAGGGGGATGTAGAAGCATAGGTATCCTTGTGGTTATAATGTCCCAGTCCCAAAATACATAGGAGTAGAAATACGTAACATGCCAGCAACATATTCAACTAGACTCTGGTCCGACTCTAATACGTATAAGCTGTAATATAATGATCACTATCTAGATAATCCATAAAATATAAATATATATGCCTTAATCCACAATAAACAGAATATAACAAGAATGAGCTATATGTGCTAAAGTCATCCGCCCAGTAACACACAAGCTCAAATAGACTCGAGAAAGAAATATAAGTATATAAAAACTAGGCTACATCAGCAGATGAATCAATAATATAAATGAATATCATAACTCTAGTAGAAATAATATAAGTACCTGGTACCAATGCCCACATGGCAAAGCAACCCAAATCAGCAACTTTAGGTAGGCTTCACAATGGTCTATGCTACAAAACTGGCAAGGGACCACGTCCTCAGAGGGACGTAATAAGGTACAAGAAACATAATGCGAAAGTAAAATAGTATAATATCACATACTCAAGGGTAAACTACTGTAACCATCTAAGTGATATGCACATCAGAATATCACTTGTACTCAGTCTAAAACCACTAAGGCTCGGTGTCGGGGAGCCCATAGCAGCAAGTAATATCTCGTAGGGCCAGTAAATATGCCAAAGATCTGGGACAGAGTCAAAGGCACCTCCAGTAACTTAGTATATATATATATATAAAAGTAATCAGCATGTAGTATGGTGTGTCTCTTCCCACCCAATGTAACCTCACATCTCATGTCCACGATATCTCATCTCCATAACACGCATGATCAGGACCTCTAGCTAGTACAACGAGTCATAATAATATATGTATATAATATACAACTCTCATATCATGAGTCCTGTTATCCTATACAGAATCAACATAAATACCTCAAGAAGGATTATGTCACATAAAATAGTGTCAAGTGTCCTACGGTCTGACGTACAAGGATACAAGCACGTGAAATAGGATTATGGTATTAACTTTCTAAGTGACGTTACTCGACTCCGCGTACGGCGTCGATACTTGAATCCTATTTGGATACTAAGCAACGTCTCACGGCCCTAGTATAAACACATACATCAACCATATCAAATAACTATAATAACTAAATAAGATAATTAAGGCAAGGAATTGTGATATATCATGGCAAGGTACACTTGCCTGCTGTCTGTAGCTGCGATATTGTACGTCCGACGTCCTTTGCTGAAAGCATAGCATATCCAAGTTGTCCTGTTAAATATATTCTAATCAATAACCATACACGCTAACTACTCAAGGACAAAATGAAAGATCGTTGCACAACCTCAACTTTCAGTTTACGTTCTTATCCAACAATCCAATAGTTACGTAGCATTGAACAACATGCCAAAATACACGTGCCATGCCACTCTCAAAATATGTTATGGGGGTGTCTTATATCCACAAACTACACGTACTTATAGAAACTTACATGCGTTTGGCTACACACAGTCCTATATGTACGTAGGAACGTATCGATCATAAAACTCGCACCATTGCCATCCTATTCATCTAACATGCATGAAACCTCTTAATTATATATTTTAACATTATTTATTACTGAATTAATCATAATTAATATTATAAAATTATTTCTAAATAATCAAAAATAACCAAATATCGGTATTGTATGCCATTATTTGCTTCAGACGACAACTAGTCATTCTAACCAACTTCGGAACGTAGCCTTAAAATATAATCTCGATATTGGCATCAAAATATGATTAAATAATAAATTAATACATTAAATATTATATAATTAATATATATTAATTTTTGGAATTTATTTACTTCAGTAAAATATAACAACTATCAAAGAACTATAACTAGTATTGATACGACGTGTCCGTGTCAAGGTTGTTCATTGGTTTTGGGTAGTTTTTGTACGTAAAAAAATATATCTAATGTATGGTACTAATTTTAAACATTATCTATTATTAATATTAATTTACACAAGATTTTATTCCTAAAAAATAGGAAAAAAAACAAAGTTGGAAAACTTACGCGATTGCGATTATGGCGGGGACCTTTTTCGTGACTACGGCCAAACGGAGTACTAAACGAACTCCAAACCTCACGAAACATGATGAGACTCTTGGGGACTTCAAGTATGATATAAATATATATATATTTAGGATTTTTTGATGCTGTAAAGGGGTCTGAATTATTGCTGCAACCAGCAACCAATATTTAGCTAAAAAGGGGGTTCAGTTGGGGTTTTTGTGGAATTGTGGCCTGTGGGGAAGGAGAGAGGAAAAGGGAAAGAAGTAGAAGAGGAAGAGAACATGAGGAAGGAGTTTTTCCTTCACAAGGGAGAAAAATAAGGGCCGAACCTAATAATTAGGTTTAAGTGTTGGAGAGTTGATAAATATATATAGTTTAAATAGGTGGGTAGTTAGGATTTGATTTAATATTTAAAAATATGTTGATAGGATTTTGTGAGTCTTAATATGTTAAGGGGATGCAATTTAAATTAGGAGATTGTTACAAAAATATTCACTTAGAATTTGGCTTGATCCAAAGATAGGAATATGCAACAAACTAGGGGTTTCCTAATTTGGAAATGTGGAATTTCAATCTTTTATTGATTTATTTAGATTTTGTGGATATATTTTATATGTGGGATGTGTTATGGAATAGGAAAAATGTATGGGGGGTGTTTTTTAGGATTGGGATTTGGTTGGTTAGTATCCTGGGTAGTTAGGTAGTTAGGCCAACTATGATAACACCTATGATACTTTCTATAAATAAAAATTTTATAAATAAAAATAAATTAATTTATATATATATATATATATATATATATATATATATATATATATATATATATATATATATATATATATATATGGGTGTATTTTGGTGCACTACATGCCTACATATGTTTGGATTTGGTTTGGGTCAAGTTCTAGTCAAAATGAAGCAGTTTTACAGTAATCGTGGTTCTAGATGTTTGTTAATATTTTTGGAGCATGGGAGAGATCAAAAAAATACAACATCCTTATCCCAAATATATTAGGTATAATCAAGATTAGTAATATAAATTTTTTTTTGAAAGTAAAAATATTGTGCTTTGCTCCAAATATCCAAGCCATGGCAAAGTACAATATATCAAAAAAGTATTTTAAATATTAATAATTTAAAATATTAAAATAAATAAAATAAATTAAAAAGTACCAAATTATTCCTATTCCAAAATGAGGGGACTTATAATCTATCCACCTTAAAAAAATTACGTCCTAGCAATTTAAGATTTTTAATACTATATTTTTTTTCCAAATGGGTCAAATCCTTTATTGTGATTTTGCAAAGTCCTCAATAATAACTTCATTTTCCATAATAAAAATAAAATTTTAATTCCTCGAAATTTAATCCCTTCAAGTATTAAACTACTCAAATTTAAATTAAATTAAATTTCAACTTTTAAAATTAATATTCTTCTACTCGATCAAATTTTTTTGTCTCTTCAATAATTAATCCATAAGATTCCAAGTCCTCAACATTTTTAAAACTTGAGTTTAATTCCAATTTTCAAAATAATTTTTTTCTAAATACTTTTACATTGACATCTTGTAGTCCAAGGACTATAATATAAACTTCTTAGATTCCTCAAAATTATAAATTAATAACCCAATACTCAAAATTTTAAATCCAATCCTCAAAATTCTATCTTCCAAATTTAAATTCCATAGATTTACTCTTCTAGAGTTAGACACTTCAAATCCAAAGAAAATTTAAATCTAGAATATCATAATCTTTCCAAAAGCTAATATTTTACTATTACCACATAAAATCTTTTAAATTTTATTCTCAAAGTTGTCAAACTTTAAAATTTTAAATTCAATTCTTAAGATAGTCTTCTCCTCAATCCCTCCAATTATTGAACTCTTTTTTTCTTTCGAATCCATAATACCCATACTTAATCAATTTATCCTCTATCATTAAACCTAGCAATCATAAATCTACCCAACAAAAATTGGTATATCTCATATCTAATCCTAGTCAATCTCTTATGATCAATTCAAATCCTCAAAATTTATAATTTTAAATACATCTTTATCTCCTCAAAATCTAAAAAATTAATTTAATTCTATCTATTATTAAAATTTAAAACCAATTATAGACTTTAAAATATTCTCATTTAAAACTTGAATTCTAAAATTTGTTTTATCAAACCTACTCCTCCATTTTTTTCCAATTACTAAGACAATAATAATTAACTTTACAAAATTATCAAATTTGAATTCACCAACTATCATGTCCCAAAATCCTCCAATTTAAAGTTCAAGTTCAGTCTTATCATGATCTCCTCATCCTTCTTTAAAATTTTAAATTTTAATTAACATAATAATCAATTCTCTTTATTTGCAACTAGCAAAAATCTTTTTAAGGCTGCTAGCCATCTTCAATCCAACCAATCTATCTTTTATTTAACCTCAAAATCTAAAAATTTGAATTCAATCTTCAAAAAAAATTTAAATTTTTTAATTCACATCTAGTTAAATTTCTCTAATATTGATAAATTAATTATCCTCGACAAATTCAACATTATCATAGTCCGATATTCATTCAAAAAAAAAATTCATATTACATAGAAGTTTAAACCTTAAAGCTCGAGAATTTGATAATTCTCATCTTCATCAATTGTAACCTTTAAACCAAATTTGCAAGTCAAGAAGCCTACCCACCTTAGATCAAACTATCTTATCAAAATACAATATTATACCCTCACATAAAATGACTCACATTCGTCCAAAAGATTTATCTAATAGTAATCCATCACTTCTAATCTATGGCAATTGATAGAGTCCTTCTTATTTTAGGTTCCTACTGTTAATGTCAATTCTCATGTCTTTAATCTATTCTAACTCTAATATTTAGAAAATATCTATCATAGTCTTTCTTACTCAAGTACCCCTCTTCTTACAAATATTCTACCAAATATGTCTTCTTCGTCTTGATGAGAATCTTCTGAAAAAAATTATCGCACATGAGTGTTCATCGCTCTGAGATAGGGAAAGACGAGAATCAATGAATAAGATTTCAAAGAAAGTATGAATGAATATAATTTTGAGGTTCAAGAATAAAATTAGAATTCAAAGAAAGTTTCAATAGCAATTGTGGATTGAGGTCCTAATAAACTTATCCTAACGTAGGCTCGCTCGGTACAGTAACAAAACCGAAATAATTTAATTAGGACCTGCATGGGCCACCACAAAAATATATAACACCCCAATCCCAAAATACGTAGGACTAGGAATACGTAACATGCCAGCTATACATTCGACCATATTCTAGTTCGATTCGAATACGTATAAGCTGTATTATAAGGCCACTATCTAGATAATTTAGTAAATATAAATATATATGCCTCAATCCACAATAAACAGAATATAACAAGAATGAGCTACATGTGCTAAAGTTGCCCGCCCAGTAACACATAAGCTCGAATAGACTCGAGAAAGAAATATGAGTTTATAAAAACTAGGCTACATCAGCAGATGAATCAATAATATAAATAAATAGCATAAATCTGGTAGAAATGATATAAATACCTGGTACCAATGCCCACATGGCAAAGCAACCCAAATCAGCAACTCCAGACAGGCTCCACAATGGTCTATGCTGCAAAACTGGCAAGGGACCAGATCCTCAAAGGGACGTAACAAGGTACAAGAAAGAGCATGCCAAAGTAAAACAGTATAATGCCACATACTCAAGGGTAAACTACTGTAACCATCTAAGTGATATGTACATAAGAACATCACTCGTACTCAGGCTGAAACCATTAAGGTTCTGTGTCGGGGAGCCCATAGCAGCAAGTAGTATCTCGTAGGGCCAATAAATGTGTCAAAGATCTGGGACAGAGTCTAAGGCACCACCAGTAACATAGTATATATATATATATATATATATATGTGTATATATATATATATATATATATATATATATATATATAAACCTAATCAGTCTATAGTATGGTGTGTCTCTTCCCACCCAACTACCCAATGTAATCTCACGTCTCATGTCCACGACGTCTCATATCCATAACACGCAAGATCAGGACCTCTAGCTAGTACAACGAGTCATAATGATATATGTATACAATATGCAAGTCTCATATCATGAGTCCAGTAATCTTTTTTAAAATCACCATGAATACCTCAAGAAGGATTCTGTCACATGAAATAGTGTCAAGTGTCCTACGGTCTGACGTACAAGGATACAAGCACGTGAAATATGATTGTGGTATTAACTTTCTAAGTGACGTTACTCAACTCCGCATACGGCATCGACACTCAAATCTTATTTGGACGCTAAACAATGTCTCACGGCCCTAAGGTTAACACAGACATCAACCATATCAAATAACGATAATAACTAAATAAGATAATTAAGGCAAGGAACTGTGATACATCTTGGCAAGGTACATTTGCTTATTGTCTGTGGTTGCGATACTGTCTATCCAAGATGGAAGAGTAGCAGATCCAAGATGTCCTATTAAATATATTTTAATCAATAACCATACACGCTAACTACTCTAGGACAACACAAAAGATCATTGCACAACCTCAACTTTCTATTTACGTTCTTGTCCAATAATCCAATAGTTGCGTAGTATTAAACAACGTGCCATGCCACTCTCAAAATAAGTTGTGGGGTTGTCTTACAGTGACCTACCACGCATACTTATAGAAACTTATATGTGTTTGGCTACACATAGTCCTATATGTACGTACAAACGTATCGATGTCGCAAAACTTGCATCATTGCTATCTTTTTCATCTAACATGCATGAAACCTCTAAATCGTGTATTTTAACATCATTTATTACTGAAATAATCATAATTAATATTCTAAAATTATTTCTAAATAATCAAAAATAATCAAACACCGGCATTGCATGCCATTATTTGCTTCGGACAACAACAAGTCATTCTAACCAACTTTGGCACGTAGCCTTGAAATACAATCTCCATTTTGGTATCCAAATATGATTAAATAATAAATTAACATATTAAATATTTTTTAATTAATATACATTATTTTTTGGAATTTATTTACTTCAGTAAAATATAACAACAATCAAAGAACTATAACTAGTCATGATTCGACATGTCCGTGTCAAGGTTGTTCATTGGTTTGGGATAGTTTTTGTACGTAAAAATATAGATCTAGTGTATGGTATTAATTCTAAACATCATATATCATTAATATAAATTTACACAAGATTTTTTTCATAAAAAAAATAGGAAAAGAAACAAAGTTGGAAAACTTACGCGATTGTGATTACGGCGAGAACCATTTTTGCGACTTCGGCCAAACGGAGTACCAAACAAACTCCAAACCTCACAAAACTTGACAAGACTCTTGGAAAATCTAATTAGGATATAGATATATGATATTTAGGGTTTTTTCTGTTGAGGGTTCTGAACTGCTGCTGCAATCAACAAACAATATTTGGCCAAAAAAGGGGTTCGTTTGGGTTTTGTGGAGTTGTGGCCTGTGGGGAAGGAGAGAGGAAGAGGGAAAGAAGTAGAAGAGGGAAATAATGTGAGGAAGGATTTTTTTTCATGAGAGAGAGAAAAAGGTGGGCTGAACCTAATAATTAGGTTTAAGTATTGGGGAGTTGATAAATATATGTAGTTTAAATAGGTGGGTGGTTAGGATTTGATTTAATATTTAAAAATATGTGGGTAAGATTAGGATTTGTTTGGCCAAACAATATTTAACCAAACTTTAATTGATTTGTTAAGATTTTGTGGATATATTTTATATATGGGATGTGTTATGGAATAGAAAAAATGTGTGGGGTTTTTTTGTTAGGATTAGGATTTGTTTGGTTAGGATCTTGGATAGTTAGATAGTTCGGTTAACTATGATGACACATATGGCACTTTCTATAAATAGAAATTAATTAATTTAAATATAATATATATATATATATATATATATATATAATATACATGGGTGTATTTTGGTGCACTACATGCCTACATGTGTTTGGATTTGGTTTGGATCAAGTTCTAGTCAAAATGAAGCAGTTTTACGGTAACTGTGGTTCTAGATGTTTGTCAATATTTTTGGAGCATGCGGGAGATCAAACAAATACAACATCAATGTCCTAAATATATTAGGTACAATAAATATTAGTAATATAAATTTTTTTAGAAGAAAAATTGTTGTGCTTTGTTCCAAATATCCAAGCCATGGTAAAGTATCATATATAAAAGAAGGATTTTAAAAATTAATACTTTAAAATATTAAATTAAAGAAAATAAATTAAAAAGTACCAAATTATCTCTATTCCAAAATGAGGGGCTTACAGTGGTTAATGGGCCTAAATTTCTTAATAGCACCTGGAAGTCTGATATATGGTTGTATCAGTTGAGGGGCTCTGTTTGGATACTCTGACCTGATGAGGCAAGTGCTGGCATTAAGGTAGTGCCTGTATCAGTTACTGTATGAGATAGTACCTGAGAGTATCAGTAAGGTAAAAGCTAGGAGTGGGTATGAGTTCTTAGTGTCCAGTGTGTATTAGAGTGCAGTGATTGTGATGAGTGTTCAGTGAGTGTCTTTTAGGCAGTATAGAGGGAACAAGGCAGTGGGCAGTGTGTAAGTGAGCTAAATGAGGAGTGGATGAGTGTCCAGTGGTGGTTATATTAGTGCTAAGATAAGGCTATGGTATAGGTTATAGCTAAAGTATATGTATAAGGTAGATATTTATATAAGTTTAGTTCAGATACTATATATGACACTAGTATATATCTATGATAATAATGTAAAATGAGTTAAATAGTTAGAATAAACTTTGTATGGATATCATAGAAAAATGATAGAGTCTAGAAACCTAGTGTGGATCTAGTATTAGCTAATATATCTTAGATAATAACAAGGTAATGACCTAGTTTGGCCTAGTTTGACTAGTATGACCTAGTTTGACTAGTATGACCTAGAAATCATATTTTGACTCATTTTAGTTCATTATCACTTCTTTACACCAAATTGATATGTCATTCATATATAGGTGTGAGTGACACCAGCTTGAACCCCGAGTGACATATTTTACTCCAGACTAGAGGCAAGCACATTCTCTGATAGTTTCTATTATGTGATAATTACTATAATACAAGTATTTAAAAATATTTTACTTGATTCTGACACATTGGTTACAAGGAATGGTACTATATGGATCATGTTAGAAGATGTCATCCCATTACTGTATATTTTGGATACTCCTTCACATGTACTTTATCGTGTGCATCTGATATTTTTTATGCTCGTGTTCATCGTGTACATTCGTGTTCTTCATATACTTATATTATATTCATATTCGTGACATGTCATGATCGGATCCATATGTATTGGTTGGGACAGAAAACGTACTAGATAGATATGTGATCAAAATTTTGAACGTTGTATTGCATCATGTAGACAACAGCCAATCATACACCTCACTTATGATTGTGTTACTCCATAGACAACAGCCAATCTTAAATGATTGTGTTATTGATCGTATTACTTGTAGACAACAGCCAATCATACTGTACATATGATTGTGTTATAGCCTTAATAGTATATCTTGATAACCCAAGCCGATCACATATCTAACTAGTATTTCAAACACTTAGTATAGTTACAGTTTTTCTTTATATTCTAGTTTATAGCCTCTATTCTATTTCATTGTGATCAGTTATACTTATTGCCCCAGATTATTTGTCTCTTCCTATCATAGTATTATATTGCACATTGCTCTCGTCCTGTATTACATTCTTTATTTTTGTTTATAGTCATTATCAACTAATTGGACCTGCTATTGGGTTATATTTTGCTCTAATTCTGACTGGATATATTTTTCAGATGATTAGTTAGAGCAGATGTGTCCCACCTACTACGGCCCACAGGATAGTGAGGCCGTTGAGATTGTACCATAGTCTCTTGATATAGTACCATATGTTGGAGAATTTTAGATTATTCTTTATGATATTATATTTGATCTTAACTAGACTTTATGATATGTACTATATTTGAGATTTTTGAGTTGAGATTAAACTATTAGACTTGGACTTGTGATGTATGGCGACTCTGTATTTCTTTTTTTCTATTCCATAGTGTGTCATATCTTCCTCTAGTTTCATATTATGGTTGAGTATTGATTATCATATATCATTATTTTCTATTTGGAGTTAAGATAGAATGATAGGTACCTTATATATATTATGTGAGATGTTAGATAGTATTGTTGACCTAGACAACATTCTACGTCATTATTATGATATAGGTTGGGCGTTACTTACGTACCCGTGCCCATACACTGGGTGTGGGTCATGACACAGGGGATGGTGCTGACGTTCACTGTACTGGTCCTTCCTCATTATTCTGTCTATGAGGCATCTTTCGATCTACTCTTCTTGATGCCATCCTTTGAAAAGTAAGCTCAACCCTCTTGGCTGCTATCAATACCGCCTTGAAGGTCTTGTAGTCATACATCTCTACCATGTGTAAGATCTCTAAGTAAAGTTTTTGCGGGAACCTCATTGCTCTTTCTAACTCTATCGCCACCATGGTTGGAGCAAATCTGCTTAGTCGAAAAAACTCTGCCACATAGTCGTCTACTGTCCTTCCAACTTGCTTGAGGTTAATCAACCTTTGCTACAACTCACACTGAGCCACAATCCCGAAGTAATTCGGCCTTAACTAGGTCCTAAAATTATTCTATGAAATACGATGTCTCAATCCTACCTCCATCATGGCCTACCAATCTCTTGCCAAATCTTAGAGTTTTAGGTAAACCCGTTCCTCGGCCAAAATTTTTGCTGCTCCCAGAATGGTCTCAATATCCTGGAGCCAATCATTTGCCATGATTGCATCCTTCATGTCATCAAAATATCTGTGATTCAGTATATAAAATCTAGCAGATGCCCCAGAATCTGTTCTCCCACCTCGTTCTAGGGCCGTCTGCAACCCTAGGTTCAACAGAATATTATGTTCTTACTGCTGAAGCTGTTGTTGCTGATATTGTTGTTGTTGTTATTGTTTCACCACTATCTGGTATTGTTGGACAGCCAATAATCCATGAATAATCTCTAGAAAGGTCGGGGTATCCAGTATTGTCGATACTGCGGGAGGTACGGGAATACCTGGAGCCTGCTGCTCTGTCCCATTTATCGTGGGCTCAACTCGAATCCTTGGCTAGGGTTCTACAGGATCTTGTTCCACTGACAACTCTGCCTCTCTTATTGCTGCAGCATCAAGAAAAGGAGAAGACCTAATGAAGAGCACAAGAAACATCAAGTATAGGACGAGAAGGAACAAGGAAGCAGCCAAACTGGAAAAATTTAAGCTGAGTATCGAAGTGGACGAATTCAGAATTTCAAGAAGGATTATGTATCATTGAGACTCCTATGACCATGACACCCCACAATTATGAAGAACAGACCTGCATGGCCCACCACTAAAACCTTGTCATACCCCAGTACCAGAATACGGAGACGGACATGGCCAGCTACCTCGTACCAGATAATATACATCGTACAGTGATCACAACTGTATAAGACAAGGGGGTGCATACTATAATCAAGTTTTCTAGGGTCAAGAACTTCTATGTCTTAATTATTAAAAAAAGAACTAGTAAGAATATAGCATATATGATAAAGCAATAAGGGCGTCTCAAACGCTTTCTCAAAATATTCTAGAGTTCAGCTGTGAAAAATAAGAAGCTGGAAGAGTAACGAAAGTACATGATAGTGATTAGCTACAGTATAATTTAATATAATCATGTAAAGAAACTAATGTCCAGATGATCTGGGTAATATGTGTCGGTGGCTAAAGGTCCAAAAGAATAATGCACAATGATTAGCAGGAAAGAAGAAAATCCACTCGATATCCCCTGTGACCATGTTCCTGGTATGCGCCATGAGTTAGGGAAATGTACGCTGGATTCTCGGGTGCTGGCTCGAAACCTGGTAATGCAAAACCAGTGGAGTTTGACCCCAAATAGCAAGTACCACAAAGGAAGCACGAAATGGAGAAACAAAAATCCAAGAAATAATAATTACATAATAAAACATAGGTTCAGTATCGTAACTTAGGTTCATGGCATATCCTAGCACAGAGGCCCAATCCTGCAACCAAACAAGGACAAGGGTTGAACCATCACACTATGATAGTCTATTTTCCTAGGCTACTAACCAAAATAATACAATCACAACCAAGTCCATTTTCTTATATCGGCCAATCACTTGTACGGCTTGCTATTTTGTGGAGTCTGAGATTTTCTCAGAAATAATGAATATATATATATATATATATAAGTAATGGGTAATAGGTATTAGTTAGTGTGCGTGTTAGTGTTGATACAAGTGGTTATCAAGTGAGCCAAGTATAGGTAAGTTATGTGTCAAGGTATTAGAGTTTGGGGCAAGGTACTAGTATGATACTTGGACACCATGAGAATATTGGTATCATGACATTCAATTATCATGAGTGAGGGTAAGTGAGTATTGGGGCTTGAGTAAGGTATCATATTTGGTATCAAGTATTAGTATTAGAGTTAGTTGGGTAAGTACCTAAGAGGATAAGGTATTGGTCAAGATACTATGATATTGGATATTAGAACTAGATAATGGGTAATATTGAGATATCAAGTGCCAAGAGTAGGGTGAGTATCTTGGATATAAGGTAAGTGTAGATTATGATCATGGGTTAGTATCTTAGGGGTTGGTATCATATGATACCTAATATGGTACCATGATACCATGTACAAACAAGTGGAACATGAGTGAGGTAAATTATAGTGTGGTATCCTAGGATGTATCAAGATATTTAGAATACCAAAATATTAGAACTAGTATAAGATAATACTAGGATACTAAGGTAAGGTTATGATATTAGGTATTAGATTAAGATACCATGGTAAAGGTAGTGTCTAGCTTGGATAATGGGTTAGGTACCAAGGTATGAGTTAAGGTATTGGGTATTGGTCAAGATAATAGTATTAGTTAAGGTATTAGTCTAGAAACTATGATATGGGATAATATGTTAAGGTATTGGTTAAGGTAATGAGTTAATACTAAGTTAATAGCTAGGTAATAAGGTAATACTAAGGTATTGGCTAGGTATTAAGTGTTAGACTAAGTTATTGTATATATTAGTATATCTATATAGTATATATAATATTATTATATCATAGCTAACTCGTATGGCTTTAAAACGTAGTTGAGTTAAGGTATTGACCCTAGAACTAAGGTATTAACTAATAGTTAAGGTATTTGAAATATGGGCTAAGGTATTAGTTAAATGTGTGATACAGGATAAGGTAAATAGCTATAGGCCAAGGTATTGCTAGAAATTATAGGTAGAAGTATATATTAGGGTAATATATACTAGTAACTTATTAGTATAGCCTAGAAACCTAGTATTTACCTAGTGTAAAACCCCTATTCTTAGAAACCGTATATAGTTTTTTTTTTATTAATTATTAATTTAATTATAGTAATTAGTGGCAAATTAGGAGAAATAGATTTTTATTAATTTTTATTTTAGGTGTTGGTGCACGTAGAAGATTTATGTGACCATCAGAAATTTTTTCAAATTTATTTTATGTAGGGGACCCCTTGAGCAGTTGCTAGCTTAATAGTATGCATTAGTGTAATTCTAGAATTTTTTATGAGTATATACGTATATATATATATATATATATATATATATACACATATATATTTAAAGAGAATTATAAAAGAAAAAGATTAGAAAAAGAAAAGAAAAGAAAAGAAAAGAAAAGAAAAAACTATTAAAAACCATTAATAACCATATACTACCCAACCATTACTAACCATTCATTAAATAACTATCCTACCACACCCACTGCTAATAACCCTTAGCAAGTAAGCCAGCAAGCACCCGCCCTTAGCAATGAGACCCACCCGCCCCTTGCTAGTGAAGCAAGCCGCTGCCTTTAGCAAACGCACTCACAGCAAGCCCTTTAGCCCACGGATGCAAACAGGACACACCCCCTTCTCCCTTTCATATATATATATTCATTATTTCATCCCAAACCCTAAACCTAGATCATCCAAACCCTTCCTCTTCCCATCTAGACCTAGAGAGCGCCGCCACCGCAGCTGGAGAACCCCGCCAGGCCGTCCAAACCACCCCGACAACCGCGATCCCGCGCACCCCGCGTACTGCAGATTTTCGTAGCGAGGTACCCGTGTTCCGGAGTTGTTTCCCATCGCCTCGCTCAACCAAACGTCACCCCGTCTTTACCTGTATACTCACCCCTTAAACCTCTTCCATACCTGTGTGATAGTAGACCTCGAACAACACATAATTATAGGCAAAAACAGCGCCAAAGTTGGCAGAAATAGACCAAATTCTAGGCTCGCAGAAAACTGCGGTGATCACTCATATTTTCGAGTTCGTATCTTCCACCACAGAGATCCGAATTCGATGATTCTTTTTGGTATGTGTAGAATACTTGACCTAATTTAATTTTTATTAAATAACCCTAGATTATTAACTGCTGTAGACAAAATTAAATTCGTTGGAAAATCCCGCGAACACACTTTTTTCAGATTTTTAAAAGTTATGAAACGGAGTGCGCCCCGCCAAACGGAACTGTCCCGCCGTGTACCAAGTGTACCAAACGGTGAGCACAGCATAACCGGACATGTGAGAGTTTGCGAAAACTGATTCGGACGCGTGTGCGCGCCGAAATCAGCCCGTATCTGCGGACAAATCCCGTATCGTAACTTTTGCGAAAGTCGTACGCATTTTGTGCACGCTCGTCATATTGTAAAATTTATGCCACTGGACTTGTGGAAACGTGCTGGTCCTGTAACCCAATTTTCACGCAATTTTGAGACAGTTGACCAAGTCGCCAATTGGCGGGCCCCGTAATTGACTTTTTGGGCAAATTTTTGTTCGGCCCATCAGAATCCACATTTGGACATACCATTGGGTTCGTATTGACATCTAGAGTTTGTTTGACCTATAATTTATCCCATTTAGAGACTGTTACCTTTGGCACGCTTTTTGGTGCAAAGTGGGCCACACGTAGACCCCACTTTTACCCGAAATTACCGTTTTGCCCCTGTGTCCAAATTGGATAAAAGGGAAGTACTTTCTAGCTATTTTGCTTATTCTGCGAACGTTGGTGATATTTATTTCAGCATCTGGGGACGTTCATTCTGAGACCGCAGCTTCGGACTCTTGGTGTTGACATCGGGATATTTCATTTTTGCAGCTTTCTTGCCAAGCAAGATACCTTGCCAAATTATTTACAGTACTTTGCATGCTATTTATATTTTTGTTTATTTATTGCCTGTGTAGTCTCGTTCATTTATATTCATTGCATGTGTAGTTTGTTCAGTCATTACTATATATATTAGATATGTTGACACACACTTGACACCTAGTATCATGAGAGGACAATCATTAGGCGTATGAGCTTTTAACCACTCTGGTAAACCGTAGTATATAGTTCGCACTACGGACGTGTGTCTCGCTGGTCGCTACCCCCGCGGTATGTCAATTTCTGGAGTCTCGCTGGTCGCTACCCCCACGATATGTCAATTTTTGATGTCCATTGACGTGTGTGTGAGTTGTGAGGTAGATCGAGTAGCCTACCCTTGCCCATACGTCAAAAAGTTGTCCTCATTTGCATTCATATAGATTGTCTTGTACAGCGTACTTATATATTTTCAAACATTATGCATGTTCACTGTATTCAAATTGGCTTGCTTCTATCTATCTTGTTATGTTCCTCTTAGGACCTGGTCCCTTGCCAGGTATAGACGACCAGGAGTATCCGCAGGAGTACGGGCCTGGACCTGATGCATTATTTTCTACCGAGGAGGTCTTACCTTCTGAGCATCATTGATTAGCTAGCGATGGATCTTTTTAGCTGATACACTGCTGACATTATTTTATATTGGAGATTTTATACTCCTCTCTCATTTTAGTTTTGGATATAGTCTTTGGTAGTGGATTTGTCTCCACCCGACTATTACTTTGGATATTTTAGACTCCTTATTCTAGTTTAGTATTTCTTTTCTATGACTTGTTGTGTGGATGATATGAGCATATCTGTGACTTGTGTTAATATATATACCACATGTGAGTTTATATTCATATTACATCATACGTGTATATTATGGTATCCATATATTGGAGTTGCCATATACATATGGCTGGCATGCTTACGTGTTTCTAGTCCTACGTATTTTGGGACTGGGGCGTGACATATTTTTGTGGTGGCCCATACAGGTCGAGTTAGCCGTTTCGGTTATGTAACTGTACCGAGCGGGCCTGCACCTAGGATTAGAATTTTAGATCTCATCCACACTTGACTATAACTTACCTTCCTTCCAATATGTCCTACTTAAGTTCTTGCATCCTGCTTGATTCATGTACTCTTCTTAATCCTTCGTCCATCTCTTGCAGAGAGATGAATTTGCATAACGGACATGCCGCCACCGGGGACAACACGTCTCCAGGGGTTGATGACCAATCACCAGGAGTGACCTCAATGACACCTCTTCTTCCCAGACCGGATGGACTGACTAGCAATCCAATTCTATCAACCCCTTCCACGATACCTAATAGGACTTTTACAGCTCTACTAGCACCGCAGGATGGCCAGACACAGCAGTTCCAATTCTTTTAGATGATAATACAGGAACAGAGGCAGCAAGCAGCAGAGCAGAGGCTAAAATTTTTGACAGCACTTGAGAGAATGGCTGCGCTAGCCCCTGCACCAACCCAGGCACTAGTTTCAGTACCATGAGCTCGGGTTGGTTCAGTCAAGGACTTTGTGCAGATGGGCCCTAAGCCGTATAAGGGCAATGAGAGTCCAGAGGAGACCACGAACTAGATTGCCAATACCAAGAAGTTGTTAGAGGCATCACAACTACCTACTGACCTATGGATGATAGGCATAAGGACTCAGTTAGAAGGCAATGCGCATCACTGTTGGGAATCAATGGAGCGCCAGTTGGGTATGCGTCAAACTTGGAAACAATTCTTGGAGTGCTTTGAGAGAAAGTACTTTTCGGACACTGTAAGGGACGCGTTGTACGATCAGTTCCTCCATATAGAGCAAGGGAACAAGACGGTTGATGAGTATGACGCAGAGTTTAGCCGCCTCAGTAAGTATGGCACAGTCCTATTACCTAATGACTTGGAGAAGCTAAGAGGTTTCACCGTGGGCTGACTCAGGAGCTCCAGCACTACACTAGCTCACAGTCTCGGATCTCTTATGCCGAGTTATTGACAGAGGCCAGGATCTAGGAGGCCATCAGCAAGGGAAACAGAATTCAATAGATAAGTCACCAAGGACCAGTAAGGATACAGCAAGGAGGACCCATTCGACATCCTTTGACATGCCAGCAACCAGATAGTGTCGTACCATATCCAACCAAGGACCCCCGTACTTGTCACTTTTGTGGTAAGATAGGTCATATTCATAGAGACTGTCATCGTCGATTGGGGTTGTGCATGATATGTGGATCAAATCACCATCAAACCCGAAGATGTCCTCAGCAGAACCAGAGGTCTATAATATTAGAATTAGGAACACTGCATACACCTTCAAGTATAGGAGACCAAAGGGATTCTACAGCCTGCACAAATGGAGGGGACTATACCCCAGTTGGACAACTAAGGACAAGGCCAAGCACTCATTATGACAAATATGGGAGAGCAGACACGGGAAGCCGTAGATACAGGTACGACCTTTTAGTTATACTTGTCTTTGCATACTCATAACCCCAATGTGACACAAGATCTTAGATGTACAAATAGATATAGAATTATATGTATGGTAGTTTAGCAGCTATGAGGATATATTTCTATTTTACCCAGGTGGCATACACGCGATGCTAATGGATGACATGAGTAGCAGTAGTAGTATTCTTCCCCTATCCTTATCTCTCCCTCTTGGGTGACTCATCTCCTCCTTTTATATTCATTCCTTATCTCGTGCTTAACTCTTCCTATCATAGTTGTATAATTTTGTGCCATTATGAATTGTTTAATTTATATCAACCTCACCCCTATTTTGTTAGTTAAAACATAAATATGTTAGTAATGCTTTATAACTAAGGATGAGTTCTTAATAATAACCTTTATGTATATGCACTATAGCAATATCTGTATTCTTTATTAGTTTAACCCTTAAGTAGCACCATGTAGCCTAATAGAAATTTGTTAGCTCATTAGAAATAGATCATACCCCTAATAGTTAGTCAAGACCTTAAGTGCTTCCCTAAAAACTTAGAGTATGCCTAGGAAAGAGTTGAAGGCACTTGTTACGAAATGATGACTATGATAAATTGTTGGCGAGGTAGCGACAGTTGCAGCCAGACGATTATGGTAGAGTAGTCGAATTACTTGCAGCCATATTGGCCAGGTGGCATGGCAGTATTAGACTATGATACTTGACGGTTACGGAAAAAAGTCATAGTTATGAGATTCTAGACAGTTATCTCAAGATTCTTGACCCAATAAATGTATTTGCCTTATAACCTAGACAATAGCTTCAAAGAATGTGACTACTAGTAGAATTCTTGTAAGTTGGGTAGTGTAGACGAGTTAGAGGATAATAGAATAGTGTATGGACAATAGATGAGGAAGTGTTAAGAATGACAGACCACGACATTTAGGAAGTCCTACTAGATACCAATGTAGTATAATAGCTATAGTGATCATTATGAATATGGGTTAGTGTCAATTTCGAGGACAAAATTTTTATAAGTTGGGTAGAATATAAAACCCTTATTCCTAAAAACCGTATATAGTTTTTTTTATTAATTATTAATTTAATTGTAGTAATTAGTGGCTAATTAGGAGAAATAGATTTTTATTAATTTTTATTTTAGGTGTTGGTGCACTTAGAGGATTATGGGACCATCAAAAAAAATTTCGAATTTATTTCATGTAGGGGACCCCTTGAGCAGTTGCTAGCTTAATAGTATGCATTAGTGAAATTCTAGAATTTTCTATGATATATATATATATATATATATATATATATATATATATATATATATATATATATTTAAAGAGAATTATAAAAGAAAAAGATTAGAAAAATAAAATAAATAAATAAAACTGTTAAAAACCATTAATAACAATATACTACCCAACTATTACTAACCATTCATTAAATAACTATCCTACCACACCCACTGCTAATAACCCTTAGCAAGTAAGCCAGCAAGCACCCGCCCTTAGCAATGAGACCCACCCGCCCCTTGCTAGTGAAGCAAGCCGCTGCCTTTAGCAAACCCATTCACAGCAAGCCCTTTAGCCCGCAGATGCAAACAAGACCCGCCCCCTTCTCCCTTTCATATATATATTCATTATTTCATCCCAAACCCTAAACCTAGATCATCCAAACCCTTCATCTTCCTATCTAGACCTAGAGAGCACCACCACCGCAGCCGTAGAACCCCGCCAGGCCGTCCAAAACGACCTCGACAACCGCGATCCCGCGCACCCCTCGCACTGCAGATTTTTGCAGCGAGGTACCTGTGTTCCGGAGTTGTTTTCCGTCGCCTCGCTCAACCAAACGCCACCCCGTCTTTACCGGTATGCTCACCCCTTAACCCTCTTCCATATCTGTGTGATAGTAGACCTCGAATAACGCATAACCATAGGCAAAAATAACGCCAAAGTGGACGAAAATAGACCAAATTCTGGGATCGCAGAAAACTACGGTGATCACCCATGTTCCCGAGGTCGTATCTCCCACCACAGAGATCCGAATTCGATGATTCTTTTTGGTATGCATAGACCACTTAACCTAGTTTAATTTTTATTAAATAACCCTAGATTATTAACTGCTGTAGACAGAATTAAATTCGTTGAAAAACCCTGCGAACACACTTTTTTTATATTTCTAAAAGTTGTGAAACGGAGCGCACCCAGCCAAACGGGACCACCCTACCATGTACCAAGTGTACCAAACGGTGAGCGCAGCATAACCGAACATGTAAGAGTTTGCAAAAACTGATTCGGACGCGTGTGTCCGCCGAAATCAGCCCGTATCCGCGGACAAACCCCGTGACGTAACTTTTGCGAAAGTTGCGCGCATTTTGTGCATGCTCGTCAGATTGCGACAAAACTTCTGCCACTGGACTCGTGGTAACGCGCTGGTCCTGTGACCCAATTTTCACTCAATTCTGAGACAGTTGACCAAGTCACCAATTGGCGGGCCCTATAGTTGACTTTTGGGACGAATTTGTGTTCGGCCCATCGAAATCCATATTTGGATATACCGTTGGGTTCATATTGACATCTAGAGTTTGTTTAACCTATAATTTATCCCATTTAGAGACTGTTACCCTTGGCACACTTTTCGGTGCAAAGTGGGCCACACGTGGACCCCACTTTTATTCGAAATTACCGTTTTGCCCTTGTGTCCAAATTGGACGAAAGGGAAGTACTTTCTAGCTATTTTGTTTATTCTGGGAATATTGATGATATTTATTTCAGCATATGGGGACGTTCATTCTGAGGCCGTAGCTTCAGACTCTTGGTGTTGACATCGGGACATTTTATTTTTGTAGCTTTCTTGCCAGGCAAGATACCTTGCCAAATTATTTACAGTACTTTGCATGCTATTTATATTTCTGTTTATTCATTGCCTGTGTAGTCTCGTTCAGTTATATTCATTGCATGTGTAGTTCGTTCAGTCATTACTATATATATTAGATATGTTGACAGACACTTGACACCTAGTATCATGAGATGACAATCATTAGGCGTATGGGCTTTTAACCACTCTGGTAAATCGTAGTATATAGTTCGCACTACGGGCGTGTGTTGCGCTGGTCGCTACCCCCGTGGTATGTCAATTTTTGGAGTCTCGCTGGTCGCTATCCCTACGATATATCGATTTCTGATATCCATTGACGTGTATGTGAGTTGTGAGGTAGATAGAGTAGCCTACCCTTGCCCATACGTCAAAAAGTTATCCTCATTTACATTCATATAGTTTGTCTTATACAGCGTACTTATATATTTTCAAATATTATGCATGTTCATTGTATTCAAATTGGCTTGCTTCTATGTATCTTGTTATGTCCCTCTGAGGACCTGGTGCCTTGTCAGGTATAGACGACTAGGAGTATCCGTAGGAGTATGGGCCTGGACCTGACGCATTATTTTCTACCGAGGAGGTCTTACCTTCTGAGCATCATTGATTAGCTAGCGATGGATCTTTTTAGCTGATACACTGTTGACATTATTTTATATTGGAGATTTTATACTCCTCTCTCATTTTAGTTTTGGATATAGTCTTTGGTAGTGTATTTGTCTCCACCCGACTATTACTTTGGATATATCAGACTCCTCATTCTAGTTTAGTATTTCTTTTCTATGACTTGTTGTGTGGATGAGATTAGCATATATGTGACTTGTGTTAATATATATACCGCATGTGAGTTTATATTCATATTACAGCGTACGTGTGTATTATGGTATCCATATATTGGAGTTGCCATATATATACGGCTGGCATGCTTACGTGTTCCTAGTCCTACGTATTTTGGGACTGGGGCGTGATACCTAGTATTAACTAGTATTGACTAGTTTGACCTAGTTAGCACCTAAAAACTAAATAGTGACTTGTTAAGACCTAGTATACCTTTATAAACCTTATAAATAGATAAAATCAACCTAGAAACTAGAAAATGACCTAGTTTGACTGTGTTGACCTAGATTTTAACCTAATTTGACTATTGTGACCTAGTTTTCACCTTGAAATCTAGTTTTGAGTCAATTAAATTTATTATTGGCTTCAAATACTATTTGACCTTGATACATCATATATAGGTCACTTGGACTTCAGTTCAGACACTATTTGATATTCATTGCTCCAGACCTCAGGCGAGTATATTCTCTAACAGTTTTTTATTTATGATATCTTTTATATTTCTTGTATCTAGTGTAGATATCCTTAATTTCTTGACACATGGTCATACGGATTGGTATTTCTGGATCCCGTCATGAGATATTATTCCTTGTGTATCTTGGTATATCTTGTGCAAGCCTTATGACTCTTGTGCATGCCTTGTCATTCTTGTACATGTATAGACGCCAATTCATGAGAAGATTAGCTCCCTTCTCATAGAATCCAGTGTCATAGCGTGTCATAGTTGGATCTACTATACCAGTCGAGGGCGAAGAGTGTTAGTATAGATATGTGATCATACCCCTCCTTGTGCATGTCCTTGTGAGTGTTGATCATACACAGCACGTATGATTAACCAGGCCCTAATCCTTGTGCAAGTTCCTAAGTCGATCACATGCCTAAGCTAGTACTCACTCACTTAGTTAGTTATATTTTTTGACTCTTGTATATGATGCTCATCTCTTGTATTTATTTACAGCATTCCATATCTTGTATATTTCTTACTCTTGTTTTATTTTTCTTGTATTTCTCTCTATGTACTGTTACATAGTCTCTATTATTTATTGGAACTACTGTTAAATGTGTGCTTCACTCCAATCCTGACTGGATAACATTTTTCAGTGATTATTGTGCTCTATATACCGGAATTTCAGAGTGATGCTATAGAC
Source organism: Iris macrosiphon (assembly GCA_036927795.1). NCBI lineage: Eukaryota > Viridiplantae > Streptophyta > Magnoliopsida > Asparagales > Iridaceae > Iris > Iris macrosiphon. Next base: position 19,495,620 of record JAYESA010000002.1, on the reverse strand, counting down.
ATGACTGTTATTACACTGTAGACCTTGATATGACAATTGTAGAGAACTAGGCTATTACTTTTTATTTCATATTATATCTAGTTTTTTTTCTTGGTTTATCTTTCTTATTTATTCTCCCTTTAGATTATTGTGATTGAGTATATGATAGAACTAGTTGTATTAGTAAGATTGATAGATAGATATTGATGACCTAGACAACGTTCTACCGTCGATGCTGCGGTGTAGGCTGGACATATCTACGTACTCGTGCCCGATCATGCGGGTGCGGGTTGTTACAGCTATGTCTGATATGAAGGGGACAAGATCTGTTGGCTCGTGAGACTCAGGTAGTGTGCGACGGCGCATGGTTTTCTGTGCCACACTGCTTCTTTCAGCGTTGTCTGCTCTCAGCGGCTACTTTTGGCGTTTGGCGGCACATGCGGCGGAGGCGGTGCATGCGCCTTGGTATCTGGTCTGGTAGCGCATATGCGGCACGTACTTTCTCGTGCCACATAGATGTTGATTTCCTCTATATATAGGAGATCTCCTCTTTCATTTGAGGTATTAAGAAATTCTAAATGTACCAGAAAAAATCAGAGAGCACCAGAGAATTATGCTGCAACAGTGAGTACCCTTCCTTAAATTATTTTTCGAGTGATCCGAAGGTGACCAAGTGCATTCTAGAAGTTCTCGTGTGAACTAGTTGGATCATGGGGGTAGTTCGTCGTATAGCGCGAATCTTGCCTTGAGTACTAGTAGTTTTGATCACCCTAGCAAGGAGTTCCTTCCTTTGTGTTTATTTTCTTGTTCACGTTCCTTCTCCTTGTAGTGTCTGCAAACGTAAAGAGAAGAATAATTTTCTGATTCTTGTTGTATTTGTATTTTTTTGGGTCATCAGTTTGTAACATGTTCTTAATTTAGTGCTTCTGATGAGTTGTGTGTCACTGTAGAGAAACTCTTGTATGGATCTCATTGCACTAACTTTAGTAGAGACAAAATCTTGTGTGAGTCTCTACTTTTATTTGACTTTGGGACTAACAGATCATTCTTAAGCCAAGATTCCAATAGGTGTGTTAAGTTGCATTGGTTATCAACTCTCAACCCTATTGGACTACGGAACCAGATATCACGAATAAAGCGACACTGAAGGAATAGGTGATTTGATTCTTCTCTAATAGGGAAGATGGAGTTGATCAAAGTTTCATTCCATCTCCAAGGTTCCGATAATATCAAATCATGAACCAGAGTCGGCCTATTAGGAGGTAGATTTCCTTTCAATTCTGAAGCCCGGAATAGAAGGAAGCCAAGGATCATCACTAATCTTGACCCACCCTCCACGAATCTTCTAGCAGTAGTAAGGTTGGAGAAGGTTATGAAGCGCTAGCATACTCGCCAACGTAGAAGAAGCTCGTTTCAGTTTCTGCACAAACCAGAAAGAATTGTTATGTAACTACATACCTCGTAGAATACGTGACCATAGTTAATGAGGGTTCTCAAGGAATCTCCAGATGAGTTTCCCAATCAGAGAGTCATTAAACCCCATTTGGATTTCCTGAATCCCAATCCTCCTTCGTGTTTTGGATTGACAAATTTCCTCCATGCAAGGAAATGGAGCTTCCTCTCTTCACTGTCACCCCCTACCAAAAATTTCTCTGCAAATGATCCAATCTGGAAGTAACAGAAGAAGGATGTCTATATGCGAAGTTGGCAGTTTTAATACACTTTCAAGTCACTTACCATATACCAAACATGTCCTAAGCAAATCCACCAATGTGGATGAACAAAAATTTCTTATCCACAATGGACTGTGCAAATGTGTTGAACAATCATTTGCAAGAGGGATTTGTGAAGTTTTTGACAATCAGAGAATGAACAAGAATGTAAATTATATTGATGGGTTAGTGTTTGGAACACTGATATACTTGTGTAGATGAATAAAAAATGTGCAGTTATGGGAAGCATAATTAGTGTTGGGATGATATTTGTTAGTTACAGAAAGATCAGTTGGCCATAATTGTTACTAGTCTTGTTCACGTGGGTTGTACTTACAATTTTTTTTAAAAATATTATTAAAAATTTGATAAAAATTTAAATTATTTTAAATATAATTTATATTTTTATTAGAATTTATTATAGATATGTTTTTACAAATTTGATATGTATTTAGTAAAATAATACTATGTATTTAGTTTAAATATAATTTAAATATTAAATATATTTTAGAATTTATTATATTTTAAGATAGTTAGAAGGATTTAAAAAAATTATTTTAACTATGTGAGGAGGTACATACGCGATTAGAAAAAAATTAAATTTTTTTATTTAGTGAAATATATATATATATATATATATATATATATATATATATATATATATATATATGATGTGGATGGTTCATCTTTAAGCGATTTTTAAGTTGTATTATAATAGTAGAGATTTATAGTTTGAAAGTCTCACTCAAGTTTGGAAGTGGTTTTAAACTTCTTGAAATTAGCTCCACTTTTTCATGATAGAATAAAACCCTTCCGTTCCATAACATTCTCTTGTTTTATTTTCATCATGTTTATGGTAATTGATTTCTAGCTCCTAACTCTCCATATATTTTCTATTAACTATTAGTGGGTTTTGGTTTTGGTTGGGATCTCTTGGGAGCATTATTTTCTCTCTCAAGAAAGAAATTATGTTATCCTTTTCTTTAGCACCTTTGTATTGATATGAATTTCATTGGTGACTGGTATCTTTAGTTTTATTTGTACTTTTTTGGAGATAATTATTGAGGTTGATCCATACATGTCTCGGAACGACTATTACACTTTGGAATACATAGATAGGCCTATATTTTAATATTTAGATATTTATTTATTAACTTTTATATATATATATATATATATATATATATATATATAGAGAGAGAGAGAGAGAGAGAGAGAGAGAGGAGGGATCCACATCTTTCCATTTTTGCATCCCCCAAGCATCCCCATGATAACAATTATTGGATCTTGTTTAAGTCATATAATCTTAACCATTGAAAAATGAACGGTTAAGATTATATGACTTAAACACGATCCAACAGCTGTAAAAGAGGGGATGCTTGGGGGATACCAAAATAGGCGATATATATATATATATATATATATATATATATATATATATATATATATATATATATATATGGTGTGTTAACTCAAGTGGTTAATATGATAGGCAATTTTTTAGTACGCTTGCAACATTTATTTTTGTCAATATTTCTTGAAAAAATTTCTTTGGAGAGGGACCTAGCTCGAACTCAAATGTGGGCGAAGGACAAAAAGTTGAACTTTGATGGCACACTTCACACATTCGCATCGAGCACGGATTAGACGCACTCTTGCGTGGATCAGCGGGGATGCAAGAGATGCGGTACTGTGTGGCAGCGAGGCAACACTTGTTGAACTGTGTTTGCGTTATAGTTTTTCTAGCTTATTGCATTTTGTTCACTTCGTAATTGTGCACTGCAAGAGTTACTCCTGAATGTTAGCCTATATACATGTTGTTAGTGAGATGGTTGTCACGGACTTAGTATTTTTGCCTATATCTCGATCCGTGTGGCATACAAACCTCCTACTAGAAGATTGGTGTAAACCTTCTCCAAATGCTTACCTTGATCGCTAAGGCCAGAATAAGAAAATATAGAGTAAAAGAGAGAGAGAGATTGAAATATTGATAACTTTACTATACAAGAGAGAGTTTACAACTTTTTGGATGGTAAGAAACAAATAAGACTTTCATCTTATTTATAGGACATCAAGGGCCTTACAAAATATTTCTAGAACTAATATAAAATATTTACATGATGAGAAAAATCTAGAACTCTAGAAAGTTATGATAGCCTCATAAGAGTTTAAGAGGACTCCAACATACTCTGGAGAATTCTAGAGTTCCAACTAAAAACCTCGGTTTAATGTATTACGCAACATTATCTCGATTGAGTAAAAAAATCTCGTGCATGACATTATTCCTACCTTTTTTATTGATGCCCTTATCGACAGGTGCGTCAAGTCTCCGAGAGACTTTCACTCTCATAGTCATAGTCGTTACGGGTCATTTTTTTTCTTGTGCGACCCTCTCTAGGCTTTCCCATATTTTCCTCATGATCTATAACAAGTTGGTTCACGGTATCACCTTTTTCCCGTGGTTCGTATCCTCCTCGGCACAAAAAGAGACTTAAGCAAGTTATATAGTCGATCCACCTTGTCTCGTGGGCGTACATAATATTGCATACCTCTGTACGTGCATGTAAGTCCAATTACATCTCTGTCGACCTGAACGTCCACCATAATCCTTGAGCGTCTTCTTACACGAGCCACTCCACATCCGTACACATATCCTTGTCACATATTTCTTCTCACTCAGTGAGATACTTCTTCTTATATGTGCCCATTTTTTAGCATGATCCACCTCCTTCCACGAAAGTGACTCATCGAGACAATCCTTTGAACCACCCTTGATCTTTCTTGGAAGATCTTCCTTCTCGAAGTCCTCATTTATCTCCAGGCCATCTCTCATTTGTTTCCTTCCTCGAGTTGAAGGATAGAGATAGATTTCCCTTTGATGTCTTACCTCATGCAACACTCACCATCCATGATGAGCCTTCCTCCATAAAGCTGACGACTCCCACGTATGGCATCAGAAATGCCTTCGCTACGATTAAGAAATTTATGACAAGTATCATCTTGAAGTCACCTAATATTATAGGGATAAATTGGCAACAATCTACCAATGTCCCACCTCCATACAAACTCCCTTGGCTACCCTTTGTATGGGGCCCGCCTCCGAACTAACCGCCTTCATATTTATTGAATCTTTTTTCAATACTAGACCCAAGTGACGGACCTCCGTGTAGTGCTCTATTCCACTTGGTTCAACTAGATTGTTCATTGGCGCATCGTCAATTGGATTTGGGTTCATTCAGAGGCTTGTTCAGAGTTCTCCCCGATCGAGACGAAGTGTCCCTTCAGATGGATGGTTTCGATGAACCTGTCTTTGCCTTATATTCATACTAAATAAACTTGTTCCTAGATTATGTTGCTTTAAGTTGAATGCATGCTAATAAAAGATATGAACCCATATAAATAAGAAAATAATCTCATTCTATATCATATTATATAGAACATGGAATATTAATTTTCTTCTAGAGTTAGACCCTCACTCTGTTGCTCTAGATATGGAAATTTAAAAAGTCGTTATAGACTTGTATAAAATAGAGTGATCTTTATTGTTATCACATGACTATATATAGAATCATGCTGCCGTAGAACTTATTTTCACACTATTTTAGTACTCTCTTTTGGACATCATTGTCGCTACCATATTTTTTAGGAAAGGATATTCTAGTAATTTCATATTTAATTAAATATTATGCATATTAAATAATTAATTATTATATTATTCAATTGTTGTTAGATGTTAGTTATTTAGTTTGGACTTGTGTTAGTGGACCTAACTTGTTTAGTTTAGACTCATGGACCAACATGTATTAATTGTTAGAATTTAGCCTATTTAGAAAGCCCATTGATTAGGAGGAGGATTAATTTAATTAAACCATTAGACTAGAAGCTTTTTTCCTTAATTTTTTCTTCATGAGAGGCTCCAAGGGGTATAATGGACATTACATAGTAGCTTGAGGAAGGGGTAGAGGGGGCCGACCTATATAAAAAGAGGAGAAAAGTTTCTCTCTCCTATTTTTATTTGAAAACTATATCTAGAATTTCCCTCAACCAAATTTCTTCATTCTCATATCATTTCCCTACAAAATTTTATCCTAATTCCTTCTTAAACCACCATTAGAGACTAGTGAAGCAAGGATCTAGAAGGAGGAAGCAAGGATCTATAAAGAGGAGCAAGAGGAGCAAGGATCTACAAGTTGGAGGCCAATTTTATCATATTTGGAGGTTGTATTGGTAATCCATCTCCCAATAGGTATGATTCAGTTTTCTCCTTAATTTAGGTTCTAAATCTGAGATTTAACCATAAAAAATCAACCCATATGCATAGGCTACCCATAGGATTTAGTTTTGTGCTCATAGGATGCCTATTGAGAAAGTTATATTATTTTCTGTGTCAATTTTGAGGGAATTCCGAGATTGACAATTGTTGTGTGTGTCAATTAGTCCTATAGATCAATTTGGCATGTGCTTGTGTGTTTGGGACTAGTATCGTATCCACAATTGGGTACGTATAGGTCGTATCCCAATAATTTGGTGATACGTGATGATTTGAGAGTTTTTTCTCCGACACGGGACTTTGAGCAAGTCACATTTTGATACGAACATGTAAATTTGTGTTTGAATCTTTGTATTGCTCATAAATAATATATTAGACTTGCTCGTCGAGAGCCTTTATTCCATGCTTTTTCCAAGCTAGTCTGCGAGTTGTCCGCCCAACTCATGACAGTTGGTACAACGCGACCGACAAAGCAAGGGAAGAAATCCGCTCGTGTCCTTCGGGGTACGTTTGGATGTGTGGTGGATTCGTGTCGCAAGCGTATCCTAGATCTAGTAGGATACGGGTGTGATACGCTCCATGTGGTTGTGCAATTTAATTCTAGATCTATTTCTCATTTGTTCTTAGTCTTTATGATATGTAATTATATGTATATATATATTGTTATATATATATTTATGTATTAGTGTGTCAAAGATCTATGTAACTATTTTACCTATGTGTATATATATATTTATATAGCTATTCTTCTACATATGTAAGAGCTATTAAATATTATAGTATATATATATGTATATATTATGTGTAGATATATATATGTTGTTATATATATACTTATATTATATATATATATATATATATATGTTACTATATGTGTATTAGTGAGGGTACGTATATATGTGTATGGAGGAGCTTGTATATATATATAAATATATATAGCAAGTATATACATATTAGTCGTTATAGAGTGTATATATATTTATATAGTAGTAGTTATATATATATATATATATATATATATATATATATATATATATATATATATATATATATATATATATATAAGTACATATATATTGTATGTGTTATATATAAGAGTGAGAAGGGGGAGAGAAGCAGCTATAGTGACAGAAATAGCGACAGCAGTAGCATTAAAACAGCAGCACAGTAGCAGCAGCAGTAGATTTAGCAACAGCAGCAGCAGCAGCAGCATTTGCGACAGCAGCAGCAATAACAATGGCAGCAGCAGCAATAGCAACAGCAGCAGCAACGCATTAGTAATGGCAGCATCTTCCGTGACAGTATCAGCAACAACATTAGCAACAGCAGCAGGAAACCATCGCGACACCAGCAGAAACAGCAGCGGTATCAGCAGCTTCAACGACGGCAACGGTGGGTTTTAGCAACAGTTCTGCGGCTATATATATATATATATATATATATATATATATATATATATATATATATTATGTATTTAATTATAATAGATATGTATATGTATATATATGGTATAAGTATATATGCATATAGTTTTTAATTGTTATTATACTTTAGTGTACTATATTTATATTAATTAGTTGTTAGCGTATAGTTATTATGGGTAGTTAGTATATATATTTAAAGTTTTGGCAATTACCTTGAGATACCAAGGTAAGTATCAAGGTATTTGAGGATACCCAAGTTATTTGGTTTGGGCATCAAGATTGAGGTTTATTATTGCGATACCAAGTTGGTTTGAAACCAAGGTATCCACATAGCATTTGTAATTATGATTTATATATTAATATTGTTTGATATATGTATATGTGATATTTTATTCCTTGTTTTACGTATCCTGAGATACGGTATCCTAGTATTCCAAGATTAGCTAGTATGACTTAGACTCTTAGTGTTTGAATCCAATATCTTTGAGATAGAATCATGCAACCTAGAAATAAGTAGTTTGACATAGTTGGCCAGAGTTTGACCATAATTTGACCGGTTTGACTTAGAGTTGACCTAGTTTAACTTTTTGACTTAGAGATGGCTTGTTGACCTAGAAGTTGACTAGTTTAACTTATTTTCTTTCCGAAACCTTGTATTGGTGTTGTATTCCATATCTAGGTCTTCGAGGCACCGTATCAGACATCTATGAGACTATTCATCGGACTTCAGGTAAGTACATTCTCTGATAGTTTCTTATTTATGATATCCTCTATGTTTATTATATCTAGTGCAGATATCCTTATTCTCTTGACACGATGGTTATACGGATTGGTATATCCGGATCTCGTCATAAGATGTTATTCCTTAGTATATATGGTGTATCTTGTGCAAGCCTTGTTTCATTGATTATCTTGTATATGTACAAACACTGATTCTCGGAAAGACTAGCTATCTTCTTGGGAAATCTCGTGCCATAGCGTACCATGGTTGGATCTATTATACCAGTCGAGGGTGGAGATTATTTTAGTGTAGATATGTGATCATACCCTCCTTATATCAAGTCTTTCTCTTGAATAGTGTTAATCATACACCGCACCTATGATTAGCCAGGCCACAAATCTTGTATCATGTTCCCAAGCCGATCACATGTTAAAGCTAGTACTCATACACTTAGTCATTAGTATTCTTGTTCATTATCATATTGTTCATTATTATATTTATTCTAGTATTTTCTTATTGTACATCTCTTGTATCTATTGTGCATCTTGTATATTCACATCTATTTTATGTTACATAGTTTTTATCATTGATTAGAACTGATATTAGAGATGTACTCTGCTCCTTACCTGACTGGATATATTTTTTACAGATGACACTGAGGAGTGGTACCCTATACATTATGGACCTCAGGATATTGTGGGCTTAGAGTCGGAACCCTGGCTCAGGGGGGACTTATCCCGACTGAGACAGATAACTTGGGACTTGTAGCTTCTTAGTATTCTTTGTACTGGATTTGTCTCCAGCTTATTTTGTTAGTATTCTTTCAGACCCATTGATGTATTATTTTAGACTCATGAGTTGTATATGACTATTCTATCCTTATCATATTCGTGCTCATTCTATCTTAAATTTATGATTAAGTATATTGTTATTGTTGGTGGTTCATTATATTGCTAGATAGATTACCCAAACAGCATTATATCACTGATTTTGTGGCGTAGGTTGGCGTTGTTCTCGACTTGCATTCCTACATCGGGTGCAGATCATGACACATTTTTAGTAGTGGCCCATGCAGGTCATCTTCGAGGTCGCAATTAGTGCGATTCATAGTAGTGCTCTGAATTGAGTGCTATTACGAGCCTGTGTCAAGATATAGGATATAGGCTATAGGCTGAGAATACTCAATCATATCTAGGAAAAAAAATTCTTTTGATTCAATCAATTACTCTTCCTTGATATTGATACTTGATCTATTAAACTGTTCTTTCCTTGAGTGTTTTACATCATGTGCCATATTGATTCTTTCTTTCGCTTTATCTCAGGATGCCGCCTAAGACTAGATCGCAACAGGGAAAAGAAGCTTCTAAGAGGTCTGCGACATCCCGAGGGCCTGTACCAGTCACTTCTTCGGTGATTGGAGTAACAGCTACTTTCGGAGGTCCACCACCTACTCAGAGGACTATGCCAGCTGTATCTGAGGGGATTCCACCTCCACCTTCCATGACAGCAGAGGCAACACAGATATTTACACTATTTTGTGAGATACTCGAGGCACAGAGGGCTTAGTCTGAGGCACATCAGAGGGAGACCGACATTTTACGGCAGGGCATCGAGAGTGCTCATCAGCTTGCTCGTGCCATAGTCGAGAGAGGAGTTCTGATCCAGCAGTAGGTTGCTTCTTAGATTGCTCAGCTTCGGCCAGGCAACATTCAGGATTTTAAGAAACTGGAGTCTAGGATCTTCAAGGGGACGGAGGGCATCGTCTATGCTGACAGTTGGCTCGAGGACATTGAGCGTCTTATAAGGGTATCCCATCTTTCTGAGGATCTGAAGGTTGAGGCGGTAGGACTTCAACTGTTCGATGTCGCCCGTACTTGGTTTAGGAGTGAGCCGATTCTTGTTGACACAGGATAGTCTTGGGAGGTATTCAAGGATCTCTTCAAGAAGAAGTTCTTCGCTAGGGCAGACAGGCTAGACTTGGGGAGGCAGTTTGAGAGCCTCATTTATGGGAGTATGTCTGTGAAGGATTACGCTGCAGAATTTGGCAGGTTGAGCCAATTTGCAGAGTATTTGGTGAAAGAGCCGGAGGTTTGGGCTATTCATTTCTGTGAGGGTATAAACTAGGAAGTGAAGATCCTTATTCCATCTTTTTATGAGACCTACTCGGAGATACTTGCAGAGGCACATAAGGTTGAGCGCGAGTCGGGTTTGAAGCCCAAGAGAGACCATAATTCATTTCTGGGGGCAAACAGTAGTACAGTATCTGCCAAACATCCTTATTTCCAGTCCAGGTCTTTCCAGCAGCCATAGCAGCACCAGACTCCAGCTAGGGTACCGGTTCACCAGGCACCACAACAGCAGAGACTGTTACAGCAAGTTTCCTGTCACTACTGTAAAAAGTCCGATCACATCTGGGAAGTTTGCAGGAGGAGGCTAGGAGTTTGTTTGTATTATAGTACTGAAGGGCATCAGATGAGGGAGTGTGCTTCCAATCCTCGTCGTGCAGTTCAGGGAGTCGCTTCAGCTCTGAGGGCACAGACGAGACCACCTGTAGTACAGCCGAGGGGACCTCTTTTGACACAGCAGCAGCATTATGTCTAGCATCCGCAGCAGGGAGGTACACGTCAGGGATGAGCATTTGCTATAACCGTCGAGGAGGACGAACCCACTGGAGATGTCATCGCAGGTTCTATTCTTCTTGATTTCATTTCAACTTTAGTTTTGTTTGATAGAAGTGATTCCTATAGTTTTGTATCTATTTTTTTTCCTCTGAAGCATGGTTTGGTAGCTAAGTCTTTGCTTAGGACTTGCAAGATCATGACCGGGGGAGGCATTATCCTGGTTAATGATATTTGCAAGGATCGGAGAGTTACTCTAGGAGGCCGGGAGTTGAGTGCGTTTCTATTTGTAATGTTACTTCTGAGCTACGATATTATACTCGGGATGGATTGGTTGAGTAGGCACCGTGCTAGTATAGATTGTAGAGGAGGTAAATTTTTGTTTGGTCTGCCAGGAGAGTCAGTGTTCGAGTTTGCTAGAGGAGCTGCAGAGCAGGAAGAAAGCATTATTTGTGGAGCTATGGTAGAAGACAAGGAGTTTTCGCATCCGTTGATAACAGAGTTCTTAGATGTATTTCCTGAGGAATTGCCTGGGTTGCCGCCAGATCGAGATGTTGAATTCTCTATAGACTTGGTGTCAGGTGCAGAACCAATTTTGTAACATGTCTATAGAGTAAACAACAGCGAGCTGGTCGAGCTGAAGAAGCATGTGGATGAATTGCAAGATAAGGGGTTTATCAGATCGAGTTCTTCACCATGGGGAGCCCCGGGATTGTTTCTACCGAAGAAGAATGGATCATTGTGCATGTGCATTGATTACAGGGTATTGAATAATATCAATATCAAGAATAGGTATCATTTGCTATGGATTAATGATCTGTTCGATCAGTTGAGTGGTGCCAAGGTATTTTCTAAGATATATTTGAGATCAGGCTACCATCGGTGAGAGTGAAGCCGGAGGACATACCAAAGACTGCTTTTAGAACTCGATATGGTCAGTACGAGTTTATTGTGATACCGTTTGGGTTGACTAATGCACCGGCAGTATTTATGAACTTGATGAACAAGGTGTTCCATCAGTACCTTGACAAGTTTGTGGTGGTGTTCATCGACGACATACTCATATACTCGAAGATACCAAAGGAACACGAGTAACATTTGCGGATTGTGTTGGAGGTGCTGAGGAAGGAGAAGTTGTATGGAAAGCTGTCCAAGTGTGAGTTCTTCCTGGACAAGGTGGAGTTCTTGGGGCATATTATGACTGGTGATGGTATTTCAGTGGATCCAAAGAAGATCGCAGCAGTGGAGTCTTAGAAGACCCCAAGTCCGGTATAAGAGATCCGAAGTTTCTTGGATTGGCAGGCTACTACAGGAAGTTTGTGCAGGATTTTTCGAGGATTGCCGAGCTGATGACCAGACTCACTAGGAAGGATGTAGAGTTTGTTTAGACGGAGGATAGCCATGTTGCTTTTAAGAAATTGAAGAAGAGGTTGACGTCTGCTCCTATTTTGACGTTGCCATTAGGGTATGAAGGTTTCACTATTTATAGTGATGCATCAGAGAAAAGTTTGGGTTGTGTTCTTCAGCAGAATAGGAAAGTGACTGCCTATGCATCCAGGCAATTGCATCATCATGAAAAGAACTATCCTACCTAGGATTTGTTTTTGGCAGCAGTCATCTTCGTCTTGAAGTTGTGTAAACACTATTTGTATGGAGAGCGTGTGAAGATCTTCCCAGACCACAAGAGCTTGAAGTACGTTTTCACGCAGAAGAAGTTGAACATGAGGCAGCGTCGGTTGTTAGAACTGATAAAGGATTTTGATATATCATTGCAGTATCATCCTAGAAAAGCTAATATAGTTGTCGATGCCTTGAGCAGGTATCCGGTAGCTATTTTCTTGATGCAGGATCGATATTTGTTGGAGGACTTAGAAAGCTTGGGCATTGAGGTGATAGTTCCTGGTTGCACGATGCAAATGTGGGGATTGTAGATACATTCAAAGTTGATGGACAAGATAAAGGTAGCCCAGTATAAGGATATATCTCTGAGAAGCATCATAGCTCAAGTGAGAGCAGGATTGGAGGATGATTTCACCATTGTTGAGTATGGTTCTTTGCGGCATGTAGTTAGATTGTGTGTGCCTAGTAGGGAGCTACGTGAGGAGGTGTTGCAGGAAGCACATCACTCTCAGTATTCCATACATCCAAGTGCCAACAAGATATATTAGGATATGCGAGAGAGTGTGTGGTAGTATGGCATGAAGAGGGAAGTGGCACAGTTTGTATCCAGATGCTTAGTGTTCAAACAGGTGAAAGCCGAGAGGCAGAGGGCAGGAGGTTTACTTCGGCCATTACCTATTCTAAAGTGGAAGTGGGAGCACATTACTATAGATTTTGTGTTTGTACTTTCACGATCTCCAGGAGGGAAAGACGTGATTTGGGTCATCGTTGATAGGTTGACCAAGTCGGCCCAATTTTTGGCAGAGATGTATATGAGGCAGATCGTCTGGATAAATAGAGTTCTCGTCAGCATAGTCTCGGATCGGGATAGTCATTTTACTTTTCTTTTTTGAAGGAGTTTGCAGGCGAGTTTGGGCACTCAGCTCAAGTTCAGTACTGCATATCACCCCCAGACAGATGGACAGTCAAAGAGGACTATTCAGACTCTCGAGGATATGTTGCACACTTGTGTACTAGATTTTCGGGATTCTTGGGAGGACCATCTCCATTTGGTAGAGTTTGCTTACAACAACATATACCAGGATAGTATAGAGATGTCACCTTTTGAAGCTCTGTACGGTCGAAGATGTCGTACTCCCTTGTTATGGGACGATATTGGAGAGAGAGTTTTGCTTAGGCCAGAGATAGTTGTGGATGCAACGGAGAAGTTTTAGTTGATCAGAGATAGACTTCATGTGGCACAGGATAGACAGCTGCATTGGGCCGATAGCCACCGGAGACCTTTGGAGTTTGAGGTATAGGTTTAGATTTTTGTTTTGTGCTTATTATTGGTTGTTTGTTATAGATTAAGTTCTTAAGGTTGTGCTTGGTTCTAGGTGGGTGGTTTGGTGTTTCTGAGGATTTCTTCGACATGAGGCACGATTCGCTTCGGTGGAGACGGGAAGCTTAGTCCGTGATTCATTGGACCTTTCTCTATTCTATAGAGGGTCGGTGCAGTTGCTTATAGACGAGACTTATTACCTGTATTTGAGGGAGTGCACAACATGTTTCACGTATCACAGTTGAGACAGTATATAGCAGATCCTAGTCACGTATTGGATCACTCAGAGATAGAGGTGGGCCCTACTCTTAGCTATCCAGAGCAGCTAGTTGAGATTCTGGATCGGAGAGAGAAGGTGCTGAGAAACCAAACTATTCTTTTGGTATGCATCGTATTGAGGCATCACCCTCCGGAGGAGTCTACCTGGGAGAGAGAGGATGAAATGCAAGAGCGTTATCCATATTTGTTTGTACCTTGAGGTATGTTCTTTTGTAGTTATGTTATGTTATTTTCTAGGGGGAGTTTTTGTCTTTGAATTTTGAGGACAAAATTATTTTAAGGAGGGTAGACTTGTCACTACCATATTTTCTAGGAAAGGATATTTTAGTAATTTTATATTTAATTAAATATTGTACATGTTAAATATTTAATTATTGTATTATTTAATTATTGTTAGATATAGTTATTTAGTTTAGACTTATGTTAATGGACCTAACTAATTTAGTTTAGACTCATGGACCAACATGTATTAATTGTTAGAATTTAGCCCATTTAGAAAGTCCATTGAATAGGAGGAGGATTAATTTAATTAAACCATTAGACTAGAAGCTTTCCTCCTTAATTATTTCTTCATGAGAGGCCCCAAGGGATATAATGAATATTACATAGTAGCTTGAGGAAGGGGTAGAGGGGGCCGGCCTATATAAAAAGAGGAAGAAAGTTTCTCTCTCCTTTTTTTATTGAAAACTAGATCTAGAATTTCCCTCAACCAAATTCCTTCATTCTCATATCATTTCCCTACCAAATTTTATCCAAATTCCTTCCCAAACCACCATTGGAGACTAGTGGAGCAGGGATCTAGAAGGAGGAAGCAAAGATCTACAAAGAGGAGCAAGGATCTACAAGTTGGAGGCCAATTTCATTATATTTGGAGGTTGCATTAGAAATCCATCTCCCAATAGGTATAATTCAGTTTTTTTATTTAATTTAGGTTCTAAATCTGAGATTTAACTATGAGAAATTAACCTATATGCATAGGCTACCCATAGTATTTGGTTTTGTGCTCATATGAGGCCTATTGAGAAAGTTATGGTATTTTTTGTGTCAATTTTGGGAGAATTCCGAGATTGACAATTGTTGTGTGTGTTAATTGGTCCTATAGATCAATTTTGCATGTGCTTGTGTGTTTGGGGCTAGTGTCGTGTCCACAATTGGGTACATGTTGGTTGTATCCCAATAATTTGGTGATACATATTGATTTGGGGATTTTTTCTCCGACACGGGACTTGGGGATTTTTTCTCCGACACGGGACTTTGAGCATGTCATATTTTGACACGGACACATAAATTTATGTTTGACTCTTTGTATTATTCATAAATAATATATTAGACTTGCTCGTGTCCTTCGGGGTACGTTTGGATGTGTAGTGGATTCGTGTCGCAAGCGTATCCTAGATCTAGTGGAATACGGGTGTGATACGCTCCATGTGGTTGTACAATTTAATTCTAGATCTATTTCTCATTTGTTCTTAGACTTTATGATATATATATATATATATATATATATATATATATATATATATATATATATATATATATATATATTAGTGTGTCATAGATCTATGTATCTTTTTTACCTATGTGTATATATATATATATATTTATGTAGCTATTCTTCTACATATGTAAGAGCTATTAATTATTGTAGTATGTATATATATATATATATATATATATATATATATATATATATATATATATATATATATATATATATATATATATATATATATATATATATATATATATATATATATATATTGTGTGTGTTATATATAAGAGTGAGAAGGGGGAGAGCAGCAGCTATAGTAACTGAAATAGCGATAGCAGCAGCATTAAAACAACAGTACAGTAGCAGCAGCATTTGCGACAACAACAGCAATAGCAACGGCAGCAGCAGCAATAGCAACAGCAGCAGCAGCGCATTAGCAACGGCAAAAGCTTCCGCGACAGCAGCAGTAACAGCAACGATATCTGCAGCGTATCAACAGCTTCAGCGACGGCAGCGATGGTTTTTAGCGATAGTTCTGCGACTATATATATATATATATTATGTATTTAATTATAATAGATATGTATATGTTTATATATGGTATTAGTATATATGTGTATAGTTCCTAATTATTATTGTACTTTAGTGTACTATATTTATAATAATTAGTTGTTAGCGTATAGTTATTATGGGTAGTTAGTATATATATTTGAAATTTTGGCAATTACCTTGAGATACCAAGATAAGTATCAAGGTATTTAAGGATACCCAAGGTATTGGGTTTGGGCATCAAGATTGAGGTTTAGTATTGCGATACCAAGTTGGTTCAAAAACAAGGTATCCACATAGCATTTGTAATTAGGATTTATATATTAATATTATTTGATATATGTATATGTGATAATTTATCCCTTGTTTTACGTATCCTGAGATACGGTATCCTAGTATTCCAAGATTAGCTAGTATGACCTAGACTCTTAGTGTTTGAACCCAATATCTTTGAGATAGACTCATACAACTTAGAAATAGGTAGTTTGACATAGTTGACCATAGTTTGACCATAGTTTGATCGATTTGACTTAGAGTTGACCTGGTTTGACTTTTTGACTTAGAGATGGCTTGTTGACCTAGAAGTTGACTAGTTTAACTTATTTTTTTCTGAAACCTTGTATTGATATTGTATTCCATATCTAGGTCTTCGAGGCACCGTATCAGACATCTGTGAAACTATTTACCGGACTTCAGGCGAGTACATTCTCTTATAGTTTCTCATTTATGATATCCTCTATGTTCATTATATCTAGTATAGATATCATTGTTCTCTTGATACGATGGTTACATGTCACACAGATTGGTATATCCGAATCTCGTCATGAGATATTATTCCTTGGTATATGGTGTATCTTGTGCAAGCCTTGTTTTATTGATTATCTTGTACATGTACAGATACTGATTCTCGGGAAGACTAGTTATCTTCTTGGAGAATCTCGTGCCATAACGTACCATGGTTGGATCTATTATACCAGTCTAGGGTGGAGAGTATTTTAGTATAGATATGTGATCATACCCTCCTTGCATCAAGTCTTGCTCTTAAATAGTGTTAATCATACACCGCACGTATGATTAGCCAGGTCATAAATCTTGTATCATGTTCATAAGCCGATGACATGTTAAAGCTAGTACTCACACACTTAGTCATTAGTATTATTGTTCATTGTCATATTGTTCATTATTATATTTATTCCAGTATTTTTTTATTGTATATCTTTTGTATCTATTGTGCATCTTGTATATTCATATCTATTTACTGTTACATAGTTTTTATCATTGATTAGAACTGCTGTTAGAGATGTACTATGCTCCTTTTCTGACTGGATATATTTTTCCCAGATGATACTGAGGAGTGGTACCCTACATATTATGGACCTCAGGATTTTGTGGGCTTAGAGTCGGAGACCTTGGCTTAGGAGGGACTTATCACGACTGAGACAGATGACCCAGGACTTGTAGCTTCTTAGTATTCTTTGTACTGGATTTGCCTTCAGCTTACTTTGTTAGTATTCTTTCAGACTCATTAATATATTATTTTAGACTCATGAGTTGTATGTGACTATTTTATACTTATCATATTAGTGCACATTCCATCTTAGATTTGTGATTGAGTATATTGTTATTATTGGTGGTTTATTATACTGCTAGATAGATTACCCAGACAGCGTTCTACCACCAATTCTGCGGCATAGGCTGGGCGTTGTTTCCGACTTGCATCCCTACATCGGGTGCGGGTCGTGAAAATCACATTGTAGTAGAGATTATCATTCAAAAATTAGTATTATCACCTCATATAGGTGGACTATCATATTTTACTTTAGTGATAGCAACATAGAAAGTTTGGGACCGTTGGGTCACCAAGGCAGTATCCCTGGACTGAAAACTGCATAAATATGGTAAGTTCAATAAGCGATGGCTCGAGATAGGGTAATGCTAGTAGAGACATGTTGTATGCATCTTTTTAGAATTTATACCATACATTTGTGTAGAGTCTAGAAGTACACGCATTTATATGATCATTGGATAACTTGTGCACAAGGTTAGTTCTCGAATGATCATATAGGAGCACATGGATCATTTTGGCCTGGGAAAATGGTGCTAGCTGAAGTCCTACCTCGGTAGTTGTGCTGACATACTAACATTTGGTGATTTAAAAACTTTTAGTCTTGCTAGCTGAAAGGATCATCATCTAATCCAACTATGATCCAATATAGCTTGTGTTGCTAGTGACCTTCATATAGGCTAGTCGACATGTTAACGTCAATTTGTACACAGTCTATTGGTAAGGTCTGAAAGAAAATGAGTGCATTGCACACTGTATTTTATGAGCCTAGCATTTGTCTTATGCAGGGACACACTCATGACTCTTGGATATATATACTCTTTTGCTTTTGTCACGCCCCAGTCCCAAAATACCGAGGGACCGAACGCGTGGCAATGGCCAGCAGCACGCACCGATGGACAACCCAATTTAATGGATCCATCAGGGCATGCTTAAGCTGTAGTCTAATAGGAAATAGAATAATTGTTACAAGCCATAGTCTAAACTAATCTCATCCACAACAGATAATCACAGATCCAATGCCAGAATAAATGCAAATAAAATAAACTAACAAATCTCAATAAAAGTGTCTCGGAGAACAATCCGAGAACAAGTCTGGTACATCAATGAAATAGACTGGAAATGAAATAACTATAAACTGAAATAAATGAGTATCTCAAGCCAATACTCAAGAGAAGTCCTCTGGTACGATCTCGTCCTCAGATCCTGGTTCTGCTCCAGTGTATGCACCTGCTCCTGCTTCTGCTAATGCTACTGCTCCGGTCCCGTATACCTCGGGATAGATCTCGTCAGCTAACCCTGGGGACACAATCCGGATCCAGGTCCTCAGGGGACATAGCAAGGTACAAAATAACTCAAGCCAAATAAATATCAGTGCAGCAATAAATAAAACAATAGGGTAAATATGTAACCAGCTAAGTGATATGCAAGTTGAGAGTTCTAGTCATACTCGGGCTGAGGCTACTACAGGATCAGTGTCAAAGAAACCCATAGCAGTATTCTCTCGAGGGCCAGTACGGTACCATAGTTCTGTCGCCAGAGACTAAGGCACTTCCACTAAATTATTATATATATATATTCAGCCTTTTGTATGGTAAATCTCTCCCCACCCCATGTAATCTCACGTCTCATGTCCATGACACGCAGGATCATAACTAATGCAACAAGTCAAGATATAATCTAAGCATATAGTATCTCTGTCAAGTCCTATATCCTATACAGAATCACCACGAATATCTCGGGAATATCCTGTCTCATGAACAGTGTCAAGTGTCCTGGGTCGTATGGTACTTGATAAGACAAGTACGAGAATATAAAGTGTCACGAATGTCCATCTCTAGATGACCGTACCCAACACCGCGTACGGTATTGGCACCCGACTAATAATCGGACGCTAAGTACGTCACACGGTCCTAGATTAAGCATGCACAGCAATATAATGAAGCAAGAAAAATATGTAACAATACTGCAGAGTTTGGCAAGGTACACTTGCTTGGGGTCCTGGCTCCAACTGTGGCTCTGGTCTCTGTGTGATCTGCAGGTACTACTCCGGTTGCAGAAATAAATATCACCATCATATCCAGAAAATATCAAATAGCTAGAAACGCCTGTCCTTGAGTCCAATTTGGAGACAGGGGCAAAAACGACATTTCTGGGTTAAAACGGGGTCCACATGTGGGCCACTTCGCACCGAAAAGTGTGCCAGGGTCAACAGTCTCCAAATTTGCTAAACTTAGTGTCAACAAGTCAGGAACGATGATACAAACCCAACGGAACTTCCAGAATTGGATTCCGATGAGCCGATCACAAAATCGCCCGTCGAGTGGGGCCGGTGGGGCCCACGACACGCGATTTCGTCAACGTTCTCAGAATTGAACCATACTTGGGTCACAGGACCAGCGTATTTCTACGAGTCCGATGGCACAAGTTTCGTTTCGATCGGACGTGTGTACACAAAGTTACAGCATGTTCCAAAAAAGTCAGATACGGGGCGTTGTTCGCGAATACGCACTGATTTCGGTGTGCTCGCACATCCGAATCAGCTTCTGCAAAAACCCGCACGTCCGTATCAACGACGCCCACGTATCTGTGAAGACCGCACGCGACCAAGTCGTCCCGTTTGGCGGGGCATACTCAGTTCAGGGGTGAATCGGGGTGTCGGTTTTCCTGTTTTTGGATCGCGGTGTGCAATCACCACAGGACGCGATGCACCGAGCGGGTTGCACGGGCACCGAGGGGGTCATGAAGGCTACGCGATGCAATTTACGGAATCGAAATCGGGGTAGCGAGGAGGAAGATACGAATACCTGAACAGGGCTCCAAAAAGTTCGAATCTCACGTGTCCGAGTCGTGTCGGAGTCCTGTGTCCTGTACTACGATTAGGTTTTTAGGGTTAGGGTTTCTGTGTCGGAGTTGGTTGCTGAAGGAGGCGGAGGGCGGCGCTGCTGCGGCGGAGGCTCGTGTCGACGAGGCTGGCCGGGAAGAGGTTCTGCGGAGGGTGGAGCGAGGATGAAGGTGGTGGTTCTGGGCTGGGCTGGCTCGACGAGGCGGAGGAAGGAGGAGGGGAGGCTGCGGGGAGGTCGTGGGAGGTGGTCGAGCGGCTAGGGCTGCTGGTGGTGTTGGACTAGGGCGGAGCGGTGAGGGTGGTCGGCTGGGGATGGTGGCGCTGGGGGTTGATGGTGGCGGAGGGGACTGGGACACGAGGCGAAGGGGAGGCCGAGATCGATGGCTGCTCGAGGGGCCGTCGAGGAGAAGCGGGGGAGGAGAAAGCTTGGGCAGCGAGGGAGGATCGAGGCACGGCGGAGCTCGGCGGCGAGGGGAGGAGGAAGAAGAGGGAAGAGAGTTCTAGGGTTCAGGCGGCCGCGGCGGGGATTTATATAGGCGGAGCCGCCGGTAGGAGTCCGACTAGGTTTAGGGTTAGGGTTCGATTTCGGATTTGGGATTATTTTCGGGTTTGGGTTTCGGGTCCGCGGGTCGGGTTCGTATGAATCCGGCCCGACCCATTATTGTTTAAGTACGGGTTTGGGTTGTGGGTTTCGGGTCGGGTTTAGATCCGACCCGACCCTATAAGGCTGGGTTCGGTTCAACTGAACCGTGTCTGGGTTGGTTTGGGTTGGTTTGGTTCAATTGAACCGGGTTTATTTTAGGGGTTTAATTCGGTTTATATTAAACTAGTTTTTAGGGCTTTAAAAAATGCTTCCGGAGTCCAATAAATTCCCGAAAAATTACCCTATGTCCAGTTTTCAATTTTATACCATAAAATATTATTTCCATAATATTTTAATACTATCTAATAGTAATTAAAAATCATTTAATTACCAATTACATAGGTTTTAATTTCAGAAAAATTCCAGAAAATTATGAAAAATCCAAATTATAATTTCTTGAAAAATCAGGGGGATTACAATCTACCCCCCTTAAGAGGATTGCGTCCTCGCAATCAAAGAATAACCGGTCAACAGAGATGACACGGTTTGCAGACATTTGGTCGAAGCACATCACGATCAAAAAAATCAAGGTTGAGGGTGTAAGAATAATACAAAGGGATAAATTATTTTCCTAAGCATTAAAAGTTATGTAATTTCCCGGATGAAGGAAATATAGAAGATTACAGTTTTAGAAAACTAGGTTATCACTTATCATACTAGGTTATCAATTATTAGCAAGTTCAAAAATTTCTAGGTTAAGGCTAGGGTCACGAACCAACAGGCACGAACTAAATCAATACTAGGAGTAGAAAACTAGAAAAACTTACGCGCATTAGCTACTCCATGAATTTGCGCATCCTCCAAAGTCATCATGAAAGCTTGTCCGCGTCCTTGAGGTGGTGCCCTCTGCTGTTACTGGGCCTGCTGGAAGAGTGCTGGTCGAGGTGCCAAGGGTGGCCGTGGTTGATATCCTCCTGGTGCTGGTAGAGCTTGATGGTTTGCTCTTGGTGCTCCTTCTCTACGCTCAGGGCAGTCTCTTACTGCATGTTGTCTGGATCTGCAACCTAAGCATAGTCCGAATTTACGTCTACACTCCTTCTCAATATGGCCTATCTTGCCGCAGTAGTGACAAGTAGGAAGAGTCAGTGATTTGGATACAGCTCCCTGTGGTGCTTGATGCAGATGAGGTTTCTTTGCAGCTTCTCCATGCGGTGCTCGGGCTGGTGCTGATGTGGAAGGTCGCTTCAGACCGGTCTCTTTCCTGGTGACGCGCTCTATGCGTCGGGCTGCAGCAAGGACGTCCGAGTAGAATGTGGGTGCAACGGATCCAATTAGTTTTTGTAGCTCAATGTTTAGTCCGTCGAAGAACTTCTCAGCCTTTTCTTCCTCTGTCGGGATCAAGGTAGGGGCGAAGCGACTCAGACGAATGAATTCTGCGTTGTATTCTTCCACCGTCATTGTATCCTGAGTGAGGCGGTTGAACTTGTCCCGCAGCTCTGATCGAGCGATGGCTGGAATGTACATCTCCTGAAAGAGTCTGGTGAACTCCTCCCAAGTGACTCGGTCTGGTCTGAGCCGTGTCTCCTCAGACAGCCACCAGTGATGTGCATTGCCCGTCAATTGCATTCTGACGGCAGTCATCCAACGTTCCTTTGGAAGCTCAGCTGCTTCTAGTTGATGTTGTATTTTGGTGAGCCACTCATGAACTTCTGTGGGCTCCTCCTTGCCTGAGAAGGTACGGGGCTTCAGCTGGCGAAAGTCGGTGATAGAGCCCGTCGGTTGTCGTCGAGTTGGTAGGTTGGCCTGCTCCAGTGCATTTACTAGACTGTTCCTCAAGTAATCAGCTTCGCAACGCTGAGCTTCATGTTAGACTTGTTGCTGGGCTTGCATCATTGCATAAAACATCTGGAACATCTGCTGTCCGTCCATTGCTTGCCCTGGTGGGAAGACAGGCATCTGTGGAGTGAACTGCGGAGGCGGTGGGATGTCATCTCGCCGAAATCTAGGAGCATGCTGATCTGCTTGGCTGACTTGTTGAGTAGAGGGATCTCCGTTCAATGGCGTCACTTCATCTTCTCCGTAGGTGGCTACAGCACCTATTGGTGTGTTTGCTGGAGTTTCGTCGTTTGCTCTTGAATCCATTACTCTGCATCAAAAATAAACTATAAGAGGCGCACAGGAATCAAGGCAAGATGCAAGTCAAGAATTTAGTTTGAATCCGATATAGATATCAAGAACGTTTCAAGCAAGTGGATGAGATCCTAGAACTTATCCTATCTTTATTGCAAGCATGTTCGGTCCCTAGGTTAAAACCGAACAATTTAGTCGTTGACCTGCATGGGCCACCACAAAAACCATGTCACGCCCCAGTCCCAAAATACCGAGGGACCGAACGCGTGGCAATGGCCAGCAGCACGCACCGATGGACAACCCAATTTAATGGATCCATCAGGGCATGCTTAAGCTGTAGTCTAACAGGAAATAGAACAATTGTTACAAGCCATAGTCTAAACTAATCTCATCCACAACAGATAATCACAGATCCAATGCCAGAATAAATGCAAATAAAATAAACTAACAAATCTCAATAAAAGTGTCTCGGAGAACAATCCGAGAACAAGTCTGGTACATCAATGAAATAGACTGGAAATGAAATAACTATAAACTGAAATAAATGAGTATCTCAAGCCAATACTCAAGAGAAGTCCTCTGGTACGATCTCGTCCTCAGATCCTGATTCTGCTCCAGGGTATGCACCTGCTCCTGCTTCTGCTAATGCTACTGCTCCGGTCCCGTATACCTCGGGATAGATCTCGTCAGCTAACCCTGGGGACACAATCCGGATCCAGGTCCTCAGGGGATATAGCAAGGTACAAAATAACTCAAGCCAAATAAATATCAGTGTAGCAATAAATAAAACAATAGGGTAAATATGTAACCAGCTAAGTGATATGCAAGTTGAGAGTTCTAGTCATACTCGGGCTGAGGCTACTACAGGATCAGTGTCAAAGAAACCCATAGCAGTATTCTCTCGAGGGCCAGTACGGTACCATAGTTCTGTCGCCAGAGACTAAGGCACTTCCATTAAATTATTATATATATATATTCAGCCTTTTGTATGGTAAATCTCTCCCCACCCCATGTAATCTCACGTCTCATGTCCATGACACGCAAGATCATAACTAATGCAACAAGTCAAGATATAATCTAAGCATATAGTATCTCTGTCAAGTCCTGTATCCTATACAGAATCACCACGAATATCTCGGGAATATCCTGTCTCATGAACAGTGTCAAGTGTCCTGGGTCGTATGGTACTTGATAAGACAAGTACGAGAATATAAAGTGTCACGAATGTCCATCTCTAGATGACCGTACCCAACACCGCGTATGGTGTTGGCACCCGACTAATAATCGGACGCTAAGTACGTCACACGGTCCTAGATTAAGCATGCACAGCAATATAATGAAGCAATAAAAATATGTAATAATACTGCAGAGTTTGGCAAGGTACACTTGCCTGGGGTCCTGGCTCCAACTATGGCTCTGGTCTCTGTGTGATCTGCAGGTACTACTCCGGTTGCTGAAATAAACATCACCATCATATCCAGAAAATATCAAATAGCTAGAAACGCCTGTCCTTGAGTCCAATTTAGAGACAGGGGCAAAAACGACATTTCCGGGTTAAAGCGGGGTCCACATGTGGGCCACTTCGCACCGAAAAGTGTGCTAGGGTCAACAGTCTCCAAATTTGCCAAACTTAGTGTCAACAAGTCAGGAACGATGATACGAACCCAACGAAACTTTCAGAATTGGATTCCGATGAGCCGATCACAAAATCGCCCGTCGAGTGGGGCCGGTGGGGCCCACGACACGGGATTTCGTCAACGTTCTCAGAATTGAACCAAACTTGGGTCACAGAACCAGCGTATTGCTACGAGTCCGATGGCACAAGTTTTGTTTCGATCGGACGTGTGTACACAAAGTTACAGCATGTTCCAGAAAAGTCAGATACGGGGCGTTGTCTGCGGATACGCACTGATTTCGGTGTGCTCGCACATCCGAATCAGCTTCTGCGAAATCCCGCACGTCCGTATCAACGACGCGCACGTATCTGTGAAGATCGCACGCGACCAAGTCGTCCCATTTGGCGGGGCGTACTCAGTTCAGGGGTGAATCAGGGTGTCGGTTTTCCTGTTTTTGGATCGCGGTGTACGATCACCACAGGACGCGATGCACCGAACGGGTTGTACGGGCACCGAGGGGGTCATGAAGGCTACGTGATGCAATTTACGGAATCAAAATCGGGGTAGCGAGGAGGAAGATACGAATACCTGAACAGGGCTCCAAAAAGTCCGAATCTCACGTGTCCGAGTCGTGTCCGAGTCCTGTGTCCGTGTCCTGTACTGCGTTTAGGTTTTTAGGGTTAGGGTTTCTGTGTCGGAGTTGGTTGCTGAAGGAGGCGGAGGGCGGCGCTGCTGCGGTGGAGGCTCGTGTCGACGAGGCTGGCCGGGAAAAGGTTCTGCGGAGGGTGGAGCGAGGATGAAGGTGGTGGTTCTGGGTTGGGCTGGCTCGACGAGGCGGAGGAAGGAGGAGGGGAGGCTGCGGGGAGGTCGTGGGAGGTGGTCGAGCGGCTAGGGCTGCTGGTGGTGTTGGACTAGGGCGGAGCGGTGAGGGGTGTCGGCTGGGGATGGAGGCGCTGGGGGTTGATGGTGGCGGAGGGGACTGGGACACGAGGCGAAGGGGAGGCCGAGATCGATGGCTGCTCGAGGGGCCGTCGAGGAGAAGCGGGGGAGGAGGAAGCTTGGGCAGCGAGGGAGGATCGAGGCACGACGGAGCTCGGCGGCGAGGGGAGGAGGAAGAAGAGGGAAGAGAGTTCTAGGGTTCAGGCGGCCGCGGCGAGGATTTATATAGGCGGAGCCGCCGGTCGGAGTCCGACTAGGTTTAGGGTTAGGGTTCGATTTTGGATTTGGGATTATTTTTGGGTTTGGGTTTCGGGTCCGCGGGTCGGGTTCGTATGAATCCGGCCCGACCCATTATTGTTTAAGTACGGGTTTGGGTTGTGGGTTTCGGGTCGGGTTTAGATCCGACCCGACCCTATAAGGCTGGGTTCGGTTCAACTGAACCGTGTCTGGGTTGGTTTGGGTTGGTTTGGTTCAATTGAACCGGGTTTATTTTAGGGGTTTAATTCGGTTTATATTAAACTAGTTTTTAGGGCTTTAAAAAATGCTTCCGTAGTCCAATAAATTCCCGAAAAATTACCCTATGTCCAGTTTTCAATTTTACAACATAAAATATTATTTCCATAATATTTTAATACTATTTAATAGTAATTAAAAATCATTTAATTACCAATTACATAGGTTTTAATTTCAGAAAAATCCCAGAAAATTTCAGAAAATTATGAAAAATCCAAATTATAATTTCTTGAAAAATCAGGGGGATTACAGCTTTATTACATTTTAATTTCATTGTTGTATCATACATGTAAGGACAAATGGTAAGTAATGGTAAGATGATCCATGTTGTTTGTTGTGTGACCGATATATGCTTGCGACATATGTATTTTATACTTGTTACTATTCCATTAACTGATCCTAAGGCAAGATTAGAAAGACCATATAATAGTTTGTATGCACTAACAAAAATAATGTGTTGGTTATGTTGAATGGGCGAGAGGCTACTCATCAGTGTAATTTTATGTACTAACACCCCATCAGACCCTCGTAGGTGCAGAGTTTGCTTGGACACCCTATAATGCCCCGCTCTGCTTGGTTCAGCGAGATGATTCATTGGCGGAATTCCATTTGGATTTGGACGTCTTCAGAGGCTCGTTGAGAGTTCTGCTCAGTCGAGACAAAATTCTCCCTCAGGTGGATGGTTTCAATGAACCTGTCTTTTCTTTACCTTCACACTTAACAAATGGATGCTACATGCTTAGTTCGCTACATAATAAATAATGTATGCTAATAAAAGATATGTACCCACATAGATAAGAGAGTAATCTCATTATCTATCTTGTTACTAGAACATGGAGTATAAATTGATGAAAGAGATAGAAATTTGTACTACTTCTTAGACATACACTATGAACTGCTGCTTTAGACTTATAAATATTAAAGTTGTTCCCATTGTAGCACTTCTTCATGTAGAGTTCTTGATGCTATCAGTAAGACTACCTAATTTTAAATATATTCTCATCGTAGTATACGTACTACTACTTAGACATATACGACAAGTTTGTTGGCGCTAAAAAAAAATATCAAATTCCATCTCCACAATCTTCAAACCTCTCATGAGATATCGTCCGACATATGGCATGAAGTGCTGGAAGGATGGTATGAAGTGCCCCCCCCCCCCCAATGGGGGTTCCCCGTGGGAGCGCCTTCTAGCGAGAAGTGTTTTCCCATAGGAGTTGCTTTCCAGCGAGAAAGGTTTCCCTGCGAGAGCAGCTTTCCCGTGAGATTCAGGTAAGAGCATTTAATGCTGCATTGAACATGTAATAGTGGCAGAATTCGAGACGTACAACTATGACCATCACGATGGCGTCATGTGTGCAGTTGTAACAACAAGCAGCCACGTGGCAGAACGTGCCTTAATCCCCATAAGAACATGTCCAAATCATCGCGTAAGTGTAGCTACATGGAAAAATTCCCTTAAGTCTCACATGAACATGGACGAACAAAGCTTTAATGGTGCGCTTTACACTTCACGCCAGATACAACAGGATTGCAGGAGCTGTTAAGGCTGCGAGACAGCATAGTAGGGACGCATCGTCGATGCACTATGTTATCATCATTATTTTGCTAGCTTTGTTGTTATTGGCTTTCCAGTTCGTAGTTGTCCACTCCGTGTGTTACTCCTTAATGTTAACTCATGTTGTTAGTGGACTGGAGTTGTTTCTCATGTGCGTATGAGAATGGAAGTGAGATCCCTCTCTAGCAACTAGAGTTTTGATAATCTGAGTAATTTATCAGGGATGTGACAAGGAGACCATTCCAGAAGTTTTTCAGAACTTACTGGTTTTTAGGAGCGAATTGACGGAGACAGTTGAATCACTCTTTGAGCAACTATGATTCTCACCACCTTAACAAGCAATTCTACTCATTTGATTAGCAAACTTTACAAAAGTTTTATTTTTTTTCTTTTTTCAGCAGATCTTACTGTTTAGCGATTTTAATCGCTGTATCATTTTTATTAGCAAGTTCAACTTTATATCAGATAATCGTTTGAGATTAAGTCTTTATATACCATAACGAAAAAAATCAACAACAATTATATCTATCGTTTTCATGACACTAGAGTTGAACTACTTTTGTTTAAATAATGCATAAGTCATAAAATTCTTAAGTAGCTTAAGAACTATATTATATTGGTCAACTATCTTTTATATATATTCTATTGATAGTTGGCTTCTATTCCTGGATCAATCCTTTTATGAGTAACTTCTATATTTTGAATCAATTGTCTTGAATGAAACTAGAAGTCAGCCGTCCATTTCCTGGAAGTGATCTACCATTTTAGCAATTTTGCCATTTCAAGCATTCCCAATGAGGAAAATGTCCCAACTCCTCATGTCATGTGTGCCCACATTTACTATTTAGTTGACAGTAGGTTAACAAAAAGTAGGCATTAGGTTAGAGAGTTGGTAACATGAGTCTAATGCTTCTATCAATGCTTGGAATAATATTTGTACTTTGTACCAAACTCGCATGATATCATTTTCATAAAGTGTGTGTATTATTAATGTCAAGCAACAAAGTCCACATCACTCATCCCCTTTTGCCATATTCCTATATATTCTTTGCATCCTCCTAGGGTTCAAGCCATTTACTTTTTCAAGGACTTTGGAATGAACACACATCATCATCCTTAATCATGGTACTTAAGAATTATTATGTTTTAAACTTTGTTTAATTAGCTTTCAAGTGGACAAAAGTGAGTTTGACCATCCAAGAATACCACAATGATTGTGCCCTCTCATCCTCTTGCATGGAGTATCCTTATCCTTAATTAGTGTTGATTAGCTATTAAATTATTTATGAACAAAAACATTGAATAGTGGGGATGCCATCTACATACATAAGATTTTTTTTTGCATATTTCTTAATTCAAATTCTAAACAAATATAAGTTTAAAAAGAAGAATTACTTTTTTCTTCTTCTTCTTCTTCTTCTTATTATTATTATTATTATTCATATCAAGTTTCTTCTAGATAAATATAACTATAATAATAGTCGACTTCAAAATTGTGGAATAAATTTTTTGTTGTTGTAAATATAATTACAACAATAGTCCATTGGACTGATTAGAAATTTTAGAAAATCCTTGTATTTTTTAGTGTATGCATATATTTAGGAAAGTAATACGATCAATCAAGATTTTAGTTTAGTTAATTTGGTATTATTTTTAGAAAAATAAAATGTTCAGATTAGTAGTGATTTTAATCACTAGAACATGGTATCATAATTTTGATACCATGTGATAACTACTTGATCAACATGCAATATTGTTCGACGAAATTAACAACAGTATAATTAAACCAAACTTTACTTTTTATTCTTTTACGATGATATCAATATCAATTAACAGTTCTAAACAAATTCATCCACGTCAAATCTATTTCATATGTTACTACCATTTTTTGAGCAGGTGTAAACATATTGTTTATTTTATGTAGGACAATACGTAAACCTTATTTCTAAAACACGGTCGTTTATGACATTTTAAGGACCTTATAAAAATATTTTAGAATATCTTTTTTAACTATTTTAAAAAAAAGTTTTTTTTTTTGATATTTTAAGGGCCATGTTATAAGGTAGTTTCTACAAAATAGGAAAATTTAAAAATAAAAATAAATATTGTACACAGAAATTAAAATTTTTGGGACCATTCAATTTTTCGAGCTATATATGATTGTATAATTTGTACATGCTCAAAAATAACTATATTATAGATCATCTATTAGACAAATAACGCATCAACACTAAGAACAACTTTACCACCAAACGTACCCCTATAAAACCTAACCCATAACCCCCATTAGGTAAGTGTCCTAAATCTCCCCCGTTTTGTCAAACCAACTGCCCTCTTCATCCCTTGTCGAAGGGCCACCTACAATAGTTTTTGAAACCATAGAGATCTACTTTCCACACTCCGTAAAATTCAATACAGACACCCCTAAAATTACACCCTCTACAAATTGACCACTAGGTGAAATTATGGGTGTTAAATAGGCTGCCAACGAATTTTCGACTGAAACAGGGACCTCACATTAATTATTTCCAATAAGGCATAGAAGGGAAAAGGAATATACTTTTATCGTGTTCCAAAAAATAGAGGTCCAGGCTTCAGGTGGCGAGCACGTGGAACGGTGGAAGTCGAAAAAAGGAAAGTTACGGTTCAGTGCATCGAGCCGAGCCGAGCCGAGCCGAACTGAGACTTTAGCCGCTGACACCAACCACCAAAATAACAAATGGCAGAAAACTAACATATTTATAAAATAATATAATTTGTTTAAAAATATATATATATATATATATATATATATATATATATATATATATATATATATATATATATATATATACATGGGAGGAGCTAAAGTAGGGTAAGCGGGGTCATATGACCCTCCATGACCCCCGCTCAAAAAAAAATAAAAAATAAATAAATAAATATATATATATATATATATATATATATATATTTTAGAACCCATCATCGTATAAACTGCAACGAACTACAAAAGAGGGAATTACAAAACGCGCACGCCCCCCATCACCAGGAAGACACGGCTATAGCCCAAAGCTAACGAACACAAAAGCTAAGTAAGCACACAAAACATCCTAACACAAAAAGGTATAGGCAACCCAAAAGTATACCTATCCATACCCCTCCAGCCGAACGAGCCTTAGGACCAGGCAGCAACGACTATAGGCAACATCGGAACGACGCCACCGCGACCTGCCTACGGAGCTCTATGAAGACTTAATGGCGACACCGAAGCGAAGCCTTGACGATCTGACAATGTATCTTAGCGGAAATCTGGAGCTCCGAGAACGCATGTCCTTCATATATGGGCTTATTTCTATTTTTCCATAGAACCCAAACTAATGCCACTATACCAATGATCTTTTTATGTTGATCCAGCTCCCTGCTCCCCATCACGAATTGCTCCTCAAAATTGGAAGGTGTTATCGTTGCAAAGCCCATCGGCTGGATGATGTCCCAAGCGATCCTTGCGAGTACGCCATCCACAAAAATATAAAGTATAGACTCTTCTTGTGCGTTTGCGCAACAGTGGCAAATAGAAGCCAATGAAAAGCCTTAGTAGTGGAGAACCTCGTTCGTCAGGACGTTCCCTTTGATCACCCTTCAAACTAAAATCGACCATTTGATTGGGATGCAACTGCTCCAAACCAGGGAGAGCACTAGATCCTTTGGGGTTGCTACCAGGGAGAGAGCCCACGCAGAGGAAGTAGAGAAGTGACCGGAAGCTATTGGACGATAGACTAACATGTCGAGTTCGATGGAGATCACCTGAGAACTAGCCCTGATCGCCTCCGCCACCGTGATGCCAAACACCCGCCTAATGAGCTGCAGGTCCCAACCATTGCCCTAACTCCATAGGTCTTTGATCCACATACGAGAGTCAATCTCGCCCCTTGGACGCAGTCTGTCGATGCCGGACCAATACTCTTCGAACGCAGATCCTAACTCGTTACCAATCTTCTATCTAATGAATTTTTCTCCCGGCTCGCGTCCCCGAATAAGTCTATGCCAAATATTAGAAGCGTCGATATTCGCACCTGCGCACACCAGATGAGAGTGAGAAAAATATCTAGTCGATATGTATTCACCCCACAATGGTTGCTTGGTCCAAATTTTCTACCATATCTTGACAGAGAAGTTGTTGATCATGTCCACAATATTGTGGATTCCTATCCCCCCTTCAACCAGTTGATCATGTCCACAATGTTGCGGATTCCCATCCCCCCTTCAACCATTAGTTTAGAGATAAACTTCCATCTCGCCCAACGATGCCGTATCACCCCTCTCTTGTGCCCCCAGAAGAAGCTATTGAATAGATTCTCAATGGTGTGTGTGATGCTTTTGGGCGGTGTCACACCCCAGAACCAGAATGCTGGAGAGCAGGGCTGACAAGGCCAACTACGTATACTTAGAACACACTGATAATCCGCATATACGGTGAAGCTGTAAGACATGAGGGATTCCTACAATAAACCAAAAGTCAAGCTTAGGTCCAACAAACCCTAGTGTCTCAATCACAAGAACAACAGAAATAATAACAAGATGTAAGATCAGCTAAAATATAATAGTAAAGAATCTCAAACTACAATATACAGATGATCATGATGCTAATAAACACCAAATGAACAAACTAGCTAGAATCTGAGTCATACATGATCAACCCTAAGATATGTCAATCATGCCATTGCCAGTAGGCTAATTGATCAAACTAAAATATGAGCTAAACATATGCTCAGTGGCTAAATGCTAACAAAATTAGAATGTACATCAGAGTGGAGAAGTAAGAAAATACACTCAAGCGATCTGGTGCTCCTGGTGGTCACCATCCTCAGAAAAGTACAGAAGATCCTCTGGCACTTCTACTGAATCTGGGCATACAAAACCAGTAGGATCAGGCCCCAAATAGCAAGTACCACAAAGGAAGCCAATCTAGGAACTTAAACTAACAACACAAGCAATACAAATACTGAAAGTAAAGACTGAATATAAATGATCTCAGGATAGTAAAGGAAATACTATAAACCTGCAATGAGACATATCCTGAACTGATAATGAATAGAGTAACAAGTATTGAAAATAAAGGTGTGATCATGTAAAGCCTAGACTAACTATCATCTATAAATTACGGCAAATCATATAAGTATGGATTGATACTTTAACTAACTAGGGTTATCACAATCCTAATTACTAACAATTATAATACAACACGATAATAGAGTTCCTTCTAATTGCATGCCCCTGCAGTATATCCTGGATATCTATACACACAAAGCAGTACTGGATACTCCTCAATACCTCCACAAGATAAACTACTGGATACTCCACAAGATACTCCACAAGATAACCATATGAATAACCGAAACTGCATACAATATAGAAAATCCCTAGCAATATACTAAGTGAATCCCTAGTTAATAATCCCTAGTAGTTTCTTGTATGAATTCGGGTGTGACATTCTACAGAATCTATCCTAGACATGATACAAAAAAACAAGTTCTAATAGTAATATAAATAAGTTTTAATATACATTTCATAAACGAACTCATGTAAGCCACGACAACAACCAAACTAGGTGAATCCAAGTGAAGCCAGGTAAAGCCATATACAACCATGTGAAGCCATGTCCATCCAGATGAAGCCAAGTGAAACCACGTTAAGCCATATCCAATGAAGCCATGTAAAGTCATGCCAAGTCAAGTTCAGTCAATTATGTCATCACATATAGCCGGGCAAATCCGGGTAAAATCGAGTAAAGCCAAGTCAAGTCATCTGAAGCCATATAAGTTCATGTCTAATTAGGTTAAGTCATCGCATGTCCAAGAAAAAGCCAGAAGAATAAAAATAAAATCACAAAATACCAAGAATTCCTAAAGAAAGAGCATGATCGGTATACCGTCGGTACAGTTCAGTACACCATTGGTATACCAGTCCAGAGATAGGAAAAACACAGGAAGTTTTGGATTCCAACAAATTTGTATACCATCGGTAAACTGTAGTATACTGTCGGTATGCCGTTCCAAGTAGGCAAGAAATGTTCTGGAAAACAAAGTTCCATAAATTGGTATATCGTTGGTATACTACAGTATACCATCGGTATATCAGTCAAGACAAATATTCTGAAGTCGGTTAATAATGTTGGCAATAATCGGTATACCGTCGGTACACTATAGTACACCGTCGGTATGCCAATAGGGTTCACAGAAAATATCTTAAAATCCAAGTCAGTCGAAATTGGTATATCGTCGATATACTGTAGTATATCGTCGGTATGCCGGTTTCCAAGGATAAACATGGTTAAAGTCAAGTCTGATTTTTGGGACGCAAATCAAATCCTGAAAATTATCAGAACCAAATCTAAAAAGAAGTCAAGTCTAGGGTAAGTCTCATATCATAATATGGACTAAATATCACGGTCACAACTCCGGTACCGTATCCGTTACCGAGTTACCAAAAAGCGACAAAAAAAGATTCTACCAGAAATTAAAACCGAAATGGTCACTAGGCTAGAAATTATGATATAAACAACTATAGTAAAGCATGTCTAAGCAAAAAAGTAACAACCAAGCTCCAGGAAAGTAAAACGACAAAAAGTAAAACAAGTTCAGGAAATCGACACGGTGTACTTGTCTAAAGCGAGCTCCCAGCCTAAACCCTCTAGTCCACCACCAAGAAGGGGTTCAGAAACCACACTCTAGGTCTCAATACCAAGCTCCAAGCTTGAGAGAGAAATAAAGAAGAGAAGAGAGAGAAAGAGAAAGAAATAAATAAAATGAACTCGAGTACTATATATAGAGAGATTCTCGAAAATATCTCAAAAATATCTTGAAAGTAAAGTAAATATCTTCCAAGAAGTATACCGTCGGTATACTGTAGTATATCATCGGTATATCGGTCAGGTAGTAAATTTATAATTTTGAGAATTTCTGAGCTTCCTCGAGAACCAATAAAATATAATAAATAGCACAAAATACGTATCTGCATAAAATACAAATACTGTGAGACGAGTCTCACAGACGGGTCACACGCGGCCAAAGTGTAGATGGGGATAGAGCTCAATACGTGTTTGAGAAGGATGAGCTTACCGCCATGGGAAAGAATTTTATTGTGTCATCCCTATATCTTATTACAAACTTTATGCACCAGAGACTCGAACAAAGAGGTGCTACATCTCCCAAAAGCAAGCAGGCAGCCCATAAGGTTATATAAATATATGATCAGCCTGTAGCCTGTGTCTCTCTCCACCCAATGTAATCACACGTCTCATGTCCACGAGGTCTCATGTCCATAACACGCAAGATCATGACCTCTAACTAATGCAGCGAGTCATAATGATAGTCATGCATATATAAAAGTCTATGCTACAAATCCTGTAAGCCTATACAGAATTACCATGAATACTTAGGAAAGATTCTGTCTCATGAATAGTATCAAGTGTCCTATGGTATGACGTACTTGATAATACAAGCACGAAAATATAGGATCGTAATATCAACTCTCTAAGTGACGTTACACGACTCTGCGTACGACGTCGACACCCGAATATTATTCAAATATTAAGTAATGTCACACTATCCTAGGTTGAACATATATATAATATAATTAAATTAAGAGAATAATACAAATCAAGTACTGCAAGATTGGCAAGGTACACTTGCTTGGGGTTTAAAATCCAACAATTGCTTCGGTATCCGTGGGATCTTCAGTACTCCTCTGGTTGCTGAAATAAATATGACCATCATTCTCAGAAGATATAAAATAGCTAGGATTGCCTATCCATAAGTCCAATTTGGACACAGGAACAAAATTGACAGTTTTTGGTCAAAGTGGGGTCCACATGTGGCCCACTTCGCACCAAAAAATATGCTAGAGATAAAGTTCTTCAAATTTGTCAAACTTAATGTCTACAAGCCTAAAATAATGATACGAACCCAACAGAATATCCAGAACTAGATTTTGGTGAGTCGATCATAAAATTGCCCGTCAAGTGGAGTCGTGGGGCCCACGATACGGAATTTCGTCAACGTTCTCAGAATCGAACCAAACTTGGGTCACAGGACCAGCGTAATGCTACGAATCCGATGGCATAAGTTTCGTAGCGAAACGACAAGCACACACGAAGTTATAACGAGTTTCAAAACAGTCTCGATATTGGATGATTTTGACGGATACGCGTTGATTTTGGTGTGCACGCACATCCAAATTAACTTTCGTAAAATCCTACATGTCTGTATTTACGGTGCATACCTTTCGATAAAATTTGCACATGTCCAAGTTGCCTTATTTAGCTGGACGCACCCAGTTTTGGGAGAATTTGGGTTTTAAAAACCAAGCTTTTGGTCAACTTCACTCGCGAATAAAATATAATCTACAGCACATTAAATTAAACTAATTATAGGGTTTCAAACTCGGTTATATTATCTAATTTACTGTTCAAGTGAATTTTAGAATAATTAAACAGGTTGGGATTAAATCGGCCATGAACTTGTGAGTTCGGGCCAGGTTTCAAAGATCCAGAATTGGGAATATTTTTCTATTTTGGCGTGATAGTTTGCGATCGACACAGGACACGATATCCCAGTCAAATGGTACGAGGTTCGAGAGGGTTACACAGCGAACGTGTCATAACAGGCCTTTCAAAAATTGATGCGACGAGGAGGAAGAAAAACTTACCGGAATAAGGGGTCAGAATCGACTGAACTGTACGAGGATGAGGCAGCACTGCGCACGTCGGCGGAGGGTGGCAGCGCTGCTGCGGCTGCTGTGGATGCTGGTCGGCTGCAGGGTCGGTGTCGGGTCACGGCGGAGCTGCTGTGTTCGGCGGTGGCGGCGATGAGTCATTGGTCGTCGGGCTGGAGAGGCGACGAAGGCAGGGGAGCTCGGATGGTCGGAGTTGGTGGCGGGCGGAGGAGAGGTGGCCGGAGGAGCTAGGGGTCACGACGAAGGGTGGTGGCAGTGGCCGGTCTTGGCAGTGCTGGTTGGTGAAGGGGGTGACTGTGGGTTCTCATAGGGGTGGGTCGGCCGTTGGCAGGAAAGAGAAGGGCCACAGCCGGTGGGGAGTTGGTCGGTCGGGGAGGCGAGGGGATTTGGAGGTTGGAGGCGCTGCGAAGAGGGGAGGGGAAAAGTCGGTGGCCATTGACGGCGGCGGGAAGGAGAACCGTTGGGTAGGCGGGGAGTTTAGGTTAGTTACTGTAGCATGGGTAGCTAACGAGTTAGGTTTTGGATTCAGATCCAGATTCGACCCTATCCAATAGGGTTTGGGTTCAGTTAGGGTTCGGTTCAGGCTGGTTCAGTCTGGTTTATTTTGGTTTAATTAAAAGCTATATTTTTATGTCTTTAAAAATAGTTTTAGGGTCCAATAAATTCCATGACAATTACACTATGTCTAATTATTTATTTTACACTCAAAAATATTATTTTTATAATATTTTAATATTTAATTTAATACTTAAAAATATTTAATCCAGAAGAATATTTATTTAAAATAGTTAAAAATCATAAAAAAAATTCAAAAATTTATATTTTTATTTCTGAAAAATCTAGGTGTTTACAGATATCTTTGTCATTGGGGATGGCATTCTCAAAACCAAGCTGGATTCTGTAGTTGTCAATCTTGTCTTCTTATACTTTTGCATCTATGATTGCTAGATATGAGATTTTGTGAATATTCTTAATTGACTTGATGCGATTAAGAGTGTCCTTTCCCACTATGCCTCTCGTATTCTATATGAGGAAGCTGATCAGGATGAGGAGTTGGTTAGATTTTTTGATGTGTGGCTCGATGATCTCGTTGAAATCTTCGATGACATGACTTTGGAGCGATGCTTGAGCTTTTTTTTCTCCTTAGAAGCCTGGGAGAGATCGACGAAGAATGGGGATGGGTTGGAATGTTACTATTATTGGTTGTGTGGTTGTCACAACCGGCATCCGGTGTAGGGATGCAAGTCAGGAACAATGCCCATCCTACGCCGTAGAATCGGTAATAGAACGATGTTTGGATAATCTATCTAACAATATAATAAGCCACCAACAATATCAATATACTCAATCATAGATCTACGATAAAAATGAGCACGAATATGATAATAGAATAGATTAGTCACCATATACTCATGAGTCAAATAATAACATCAATGAGTCTGAGAAAAATACTCAATAATAAGCTGGAGACAAATCCAGTACAAGAGAATGACTAAGAAGCAACAAGTCCTGGGTCATCTATCACTGTCGGGATGAGTTCCTCCTGAGCTAGGGTCTCTGACTCTAAGCCCACAATATCCTGAGGCCCATAATGAGTAGGATACCACTCCTAAGTATCATCTGGAAAAAATATATCCAGTCAGAAAAGGAGCAGAGTACATCTCTAACAGTAGTTCTAATCAATGATATAAACTACGTAACAGTAAATAGATATGAATATATAAGATATAATAATAGATACAAGAGATATACAATAAAAAAATACTAGAAATAAATACAAGAATGAACAATATGACAATGAACAAAAATACTAATGACTAAGAGAGTGAGTAACAGCTTTAACATGTGATCGACTTAGAAACTTGATACAAGATATATGGTCTGGCTAATCATACGTGCATTATATAATCAATACTATTCAATGAACAAGACTTGATACAAGGAGGGTATGATCACATATCTACACTACATACTCCCCAACCCCGACTGGTATATTGAATCCAGCCATGGTACGCTATGGCACGGGATTCCCTAGGAAGATAGCTACTCTCCCCGAGATTTAGTGTCTGTACATATAAAAGAAGAATAATGAAACAAGGCTTGCACAAGATACACCATATATACCAAGGAATAACATCTCATGAAGAGATTCGGATATACCAATCCGTGTAACCATCGTATCAAGAAATCAAGGATATCTACACTAGATACAATGAATATAGAGGATATCATAAATGAGAAACTATTAGAGAATATACTCGCCTGAAGTTCGACAAATAGTCTCACAGATATCCGGTACGGTGCCTCAAAGACCTTGATATGGAATATAATATCAATACAAGGTTTTGAAATAAAAATAAGTTAAACTAGTCAACTTCTAGGTCAAAGAGCCATTTCTAAGTCAAAATAGTTAAAATAGGTCAACTCTAAGTCAAACTGGTCAAACTTGATCAAACTACCTATTTCTAGGTTGCATGAGTCTATTTCTTTGATGTTGGATTCATAAACTATGAAACTAGGTCATACAAGCTAAATCTAGGATACTAAGATACTGTATCTCAGGATACGCAAATAAGAGATATGAAATAGTATATATGCATATTCAATCAATAATATATATACTAATCCTAATCACAAATGATAAATGGATACCTTGGCTTTGAACCAACTCGGTATCGCAACATCAAACACTCATCTCAATACCCAACTCCATTACCTTGAATATCCTAAATACCATGACACTTACCTTGGTATCTCAAGGTAATGCCACCCTAGTATATAGTAGCTACCCAAACTAACTATATACTAATAAGTATATATATCAGTCCAATATAAGCAACTAGTATGTACTAACATGAATATTAAATACCAACTACCTAAACTAAACTATAAATTAACAACTATCATTACAACACTACTAGCTAACTACTACAACTATATACATATACATGTATACATACATCTACATAACACTACTAGAGATATTTACACATACTTAACACTAATAGTTCACTAGTATATATATATCTAACTACTACTAACTAGTTAGCTATTAACTAACTATATAAATAATTAACTAACTACCTAAATAGCTAACCTTACCTGAACCCAAACATCACTGAAGCTGTTGTTGCTGGTACCTCGCTTCGTTGCTGCTACTGCTGGTGTAGCCACTGCTGCTGCATTTGCTTCATTACTGTAGTGGCTGCTACTGCTACTAACTCTGCTGCTGCACTTGCTGCTATTGCATCAATGGTTGTTGCTTGCCTCGGGCTTGCTCATGCAACTGTTGATGAGTAGTTGCAAAACTACTGCTGCTACTCGGCTACTTGGTGTAGCTGCTGCTGCTGCTCTTTTCTGTTTCCTGTTGAGCCCCCCTTTTCTTACACACACAACACACAACAACACCTATGTATATATCTATAAACATACACACTTATGTATAGATATCACTATACTAATTATATACATATATAGGTATACTCACTTATATCTATATGTATCAATTATATATATATACACCCTTCTCAACTATACATATATGTATATATATACAAACACACATATGCACATATAGATAACATCACATATATACATATATATACAACATACATATATACATATAACATAACCATTCATATATATATATATATATATATATATATATATATATATATATATATATATATACATAATACACTAGTACTTATACATCTATATACATGTCTTCATACATATATATAGATATCTATATACATAACATAACAATATATACATTTACATTATGAATACATATATTACAAATAGCTAAGAACAATGGAAATTTGATCTAGAAATGAAATACAATAAATACGTGGAGTGCATCGCACACGTATCACACTAGATCTATGATACGCTTGCGACACAAGTCCATCACACAACCAAACATACCCCGAAGAAAACGAGCAAGTCTAAATTACTATATATGAATAATACGAAGAGTCAAACACATATCTACTTGTCTGTGTCAAATTGTGATATGAACAAAGTTTTATGTTGGAGAAAAATCCCGAAATTAACACATATTACCAAATTATTGGGATACGACCTACACTTATCCAATTGTGGACACGACACTAGACATAAACAAATAAACACATGTCAATTAGATCTATATGACCAATTGATAAATAAAACAAGTGTCAATCTCAAAATTTCCTCAAAATTGACACAAAAAGTACCATAACTTTCTCAATAGGCCTCATATGAACTCAATTCTGATTCCTATGGGTAGCCTATGCTTATGGGCTGATTTCTCATAGTTTAATCTCAGATTTAGAAACTAATTAAAGAGAAAAAAATTGAATTATATCTATTGGGAGATGGATTCCCAATGCAACCTCCAAATTTGATAAAATTGGCCTTCAACTTGGAGATCATTGCTCATCTTTGTAGATTTTTGCTTTCTCCTTCTAGATCCTTGCTCTACTAGATTCCAATAATGATTTAGAAAGGAATTAGGATAAAATTTGGTAGGGAATTGATATGGGAATGAAGGAATTTGTTTGAAGAAAATTCTAGATCTAGATTTGAAATAAAAAGAGGAGAGAGAAACTGTTCTCCCCTCTTTATAATGCCCCCCTACCCATTCCTCAAGCTACTATATAATGTCCATTATACCCCTTGGGGCCTCTCATGAAGAATAATTAAGGAAAATGGTTTTAGTATAATGGTTTAATTAAATTAATCATCCTTCTAATGAATGGGCTTCTAGTGGGCTCAATTCTAACTAATTATAAATGTTGGTCCATGAGTCTAAACTAAATTAGTTAGGTCCACTAACATAAGTCCAAAATAATAAACTAACATCTAACAATAATTAAATAATACAATAAATAATTATTTATCATGCATAATATTTAATTAATTATGAAATGATCAAAATACCCTTTTTTAGAAAATATGGTAGTGACAAGTCTACCCTCCTTAAAATAATTTTGTCCTCGAAAGACGAAAACTACCCCCAGAAAATAATATAACAAAATAGAAAGAATAGAACATAACTAGGAAAGAACATACCTCAAGGCACAAACAAATATGGATAACGCTCTCGTATTTCATCCTCTCTCTCCCAGGTAGACTCCCCTGGAGAGTGATGCCTCCATGCGATGCATACAAAAAGAATAATCTGGTTCCTCAGCATCTTCTCTCTCCAATCCAGAATCTTAACTGGCTGCTCTGGATAACTAAGAGTAGGGCCCACCTCTATCTCCGAGTGATCCAACACATAACTGGGATCTGCCACGTACTGTCTTAACTGCGATAGATGAAACATGTTGTGCACTCTCTCCTGTATAGGTGGTAAGTCTAGCCTATAAGCAACTGCATCGACCCTTTCTAGAATAGCGAAAGGTCTGATGAATCGCGGACTAAGCTTTCCGCCTCCACCAAAATGAATCGTGCTTCGTGTCGGAGAAATCCTCAGAAACATAAAACCACCTACCTAGAACAAAACAAAATCTTAAGAACTTAATCTATAACAAATAACCAATATCAAGCATAAAATAAAAATCTAAAACTATAACTCAAACTCCAAAGGTGTCCGGTGGCTATCGGCCCAATGTCGCTGTCTGTCTTGCACCACTCGAAGTCTGTCTCTGATCATCTTAACCTTCTTCGTTGCATCCACAACCATCTCTGGTCCAAGCAAAGCTCTCTCTCTAATATTTTTCTATGACAAGGGAGTACGACATCTTCGATTGTACAGAGCCTCAAATGGTGACATATCTATACTAGCCCGGTAGATGTTGTTGTAAACAAACTCTACCAAATGGAGATGGTCTCCCAAGAACCCCCAAAATCTAGTAAAAAAGTGCATAATATATCCTCGAGAGTCTGAATAGTCCTCTCTGATAGTCCATCTGTCTGGGGGTGATATACAGTAATGAACTTAAGCTGGGTGCCCAAACTCGCCTGCAAACTCCTCCAGAAATGAGAAGTAAAATGACTATCCCGGTCCGAGACTATGCTGAAGGGAACTCCATGAGTCATGCCCCAGTCCCAAAA
Organism: Iris macrosiphon; assembly: GCA_036927795.1. Taxonomy (NCBI): domain Eukaryota; kingdom Viridiplantae; phylum Streptophyta; class Magnoliopsida; order Asparagales; family Iridaceae; genus Iris; species Iris macrosiphon. The sequence continues at coordinate 19,453,130 of JAYESA010000002.1, read as the reverse complement.
TATGTAGGACTAGGAATACGTAAGCATGTCAGCCGTATGTATATGGAGACTCCAATATATGAAAACCATAACACATACTTACGCTGTATTATGAACAATAATTCACAAGTAGTATATAATTGTCACAAGTCATAGGGCATAACTAAATCTCATCCATAAAAATCATAAAAAAATAAATGATCAAATATGTCAATAAACCAAATATAAAATGGTCGAGAAGAACTAATAGTTGGATAGAGACAAAACTACTACCAAACTAGAATATAAAAGTAAACATAAAAAGTACATCATCTAATGATCAGAGAGGCTTGAAGGGAAGACCTCCTCAAGAGAGAATGAAGTAGCAAATCATAATCTATGCTTCTGCAAATAGTCAAGATCCTCTACACCTGGAAAGGGACCAGGTCCTCAGAGGAACGTAACAAGATACATAGAAGCATGTCAATAAAGTACTGAAAATAAACATCCAAAGGGTCGTCTAACCGCCTATGTGAATGCACTTTGAGAACAACTTTCCAACACGTGGGCTATCTGGCTAAAATAGGATTGGCATGATTCTCTCAGAGAATCAGGGACCTAAAAAGTATGACGTCTTTTGAACGTCAGAGGCCGTCTGTAGGTAATATAGGGGTCATCTGACCACGCATCTCCGGCGGAGCGTACGGGTTACACAAAAAAAGTGCAAAGGAGCCCAAACGCTTTACTTGTTGTTCTCCCTACCCCATGCTCTATTCATGCTATATCCATGACACGATGAGACCTCTAAGAACTGCCAAGTCTTATAACATATCTCTATTAGCAGTTATTTTCTATCGTACGTCCCATACGTACTGATGATCGGTCAATACGTAAGTTCGTAATCTATATGAGACTCACAACTCGTGTAAAAAATATGTCACGGCCAAATAAAATATAAGAATGCCTCATGATAATGGGGTGGTCTCATAAAACTAGGTTAACATGCATAATATATAATAAAGACAAAATACGATGCCACCATCGTTGCACCCAAGTTATTCTTGGACGCTCAATTTATATAGCAGTTAAAATATATAAACTAAATAACAGAAATAAAATACATACACCATATGGAATATAAATTATAATACAATGGCAAGGTATACTTGCCTGCTCTAAAAAAAGGGATAAAGTCGTAACTCAAGGCGTCGTCCGATCTACCCGGCACATAAATTAAACAAGTTAGGTTACAAAGGTGGGTGAATAGGTTCCTCCTTTTTAATCTATTTTAATTCTGAATAAAATAACCTAAAATAGTATTTTTAATCTTATTATAATCTAATTTTATTGTTTAAACCCTAATTTTGGTACAAAGAAAGTCAACTTTATGGATTTAGGATCCATGGCACACAAATCGAGACAATACGTTGACCAAAAAGTCAACCAACTCAAATCCTAGATTTGTGTTTGGAATTCTATATATTTCAGTGTTGTATGAATGTCGGAATCGACGGTTTCATAAAATCATAAGTCGGTAAAGAATTATGGCCACAAGGGCACACAGATGACAATTTTTGGTGGTTTATTATTTACGTCTACGTTGTACGAATTTTACAGTAGACTAAACTTGTATGTTAAATTCTAAAAATAATTTTATGGAAGTTCATCATGTCAGCTTTTAAAACTTCAAACGCTCATAATTCTTAGTTCGGGGTCTCCCAAAATCTCGAAAACACCGAAATACGTCTGATTTCGGACAGCTGGCACTTTTTGAATTTTTTTGGAAAAATAGTTTCAGAAATTATTAAAATAATTTATATATTCAAAAAACTAATCTTGATATGGTTCTAAAAAAATGGAGTACATTTGGAGTCCGGAGCTAGAAGATATAGTCTTTTTAAGTCGTCATAACTACTAGAAAATGAGGCTGAATTTATGACAAATTTCGACTATTTTTGGACGAAAAAGAGAGGAGTTTGGGGAAGAAAAATATGAAAGATGAGTTTATTCCATAAGTCTAATAGGTATTTATATTTGTGGAGACTACTTAATTGAATACGACTAGGATTAACTAATTTGGATATGAATATGATCTGTTTAAATAAGGATAGGATGTACATGAAGTTGCTTTCCTAGTAGGCTCAGGATTTGAATTAATTTAAAATATAGTCTAAATTTTTTCAATAATTTATAATTTTAAATAGAATTAAAGATAATAAAAATTATTTATATATAATCTTATTAATATCTATTAACACTAAATTAGCATCTATCTAATATTACGACTTTATATATCCAAATAACTCCTCAATAATTCCAAAAATTCAATAACTCCTTAAAATTCTAAATAAATTACAGAAAAATATATTTAAATATTTTAACTCTAAAATAAATATTTGGTAGTAACAACATTCAAGTATGGTCACATAGTAAATCATGAAAGTCCAAAAATTTATGTTTTCTAGGTTTTAATTACCCAAAAATTCTAGAAAAATTTTCTAAAATCTAAAATAGTCTAAAAATGATTCTAAATAAATATTTATACAATTAATTATATCAATAAATTTATTTTCTAATTAACTAAGAGAATACTCTAAAGAAATTCAATATCTATAATAATATAAAATATACACAAAATACCTATTTTGGATGAGGGAGTTTACAATCTACCCAACTTACAAAAATTTTGTCCTCAAAATTAAAAATAAGGAATGATTTGTTAAATCTTTCATATTCATATATAAGGAAAGTCAATCGTAATATCTTCCAAATATTCAAATAATGAAATCTATTCAAATCCATCGCAATCACTTCAAAATTAAAATGACCACTATTTAAATCAAAATTCAACCTATTGTAATCTATTCTCGATTTTTAAATTATCAACATCTAAATTTAAGTCAAATCTATATGACATCTTCAAAATTTAAATAACCTACATCAAATTTTATATCACGATCTCCAACTATCATAATCTTCTCTAGATATTAAATAACCAAAAATCTATTGAATCCAATCTTATTCCTAGTTTCAAATTTAAGGATTTCGTAGTCATCAAATCTTAAATTCGATCCCCATCCTCAAAATTCTATTTGGGTGATTCAACATTCAAAATTTAGCATTTAAATTTAAATCCTCAAATTATAAAATTTTAAATCCAATCCACCAATGTTCAAAGTTAAATTCTATATTTATCCTCAAAATTTAAATCGACGATTCAACCTTCAATATTCAAAATTTAAATCATGTGCTCAAATTATAAATATCTGGTCCAATATATCAAAGTTTCCAAATTCATTACATAAAATATTCTTCTCTTTAAAGTTAAATCCTTATCATCATAATCATTCTTCTAAAAATTCTCGAAATTAAAATGACTTAATTCTCTTGATCTTATCTTACTTGATCACAATCTAAAAAAAATTACCTCAAGTTGATAATGCAACTCCTACCCAACTTAGAATTTACCGATCTATCATACAAGACTATACCTTTAAGAAAGACTTTCTCAAATTATTTAATCGTGTTGTTCAATATATCCTCAAAAATTTTAACACCAAACATATCCCATGTGATGTGCCCTTAATTACAAAAGATAGTCACAAAGTAATGTGATTGGCCTATGGGATATATCTAGTACTCTCCGTATATCAAACTTATATCAAGCACGAGCGTTCGTCTTTCTGAAATAGGGAAAGACAAAAAGCAATAATAAATAATTCAAGGAGGAGGTGATAGAATACAAGTACCGGGTTCAAGGCGATTAAAGAATTCAAAAGGGAGTTATCAATGGAGTTGTGGATGACATCCTATTTTGGTAAATTTTTATTCACATGCTCATATCAGTACTGTTATGTAACCGATAAGATATGCTCGGACATGTCTAAAGGGATAGTATATTCGTCTAACAAGCTGACTCAACTATATCTCAATCCACATAAAATAGTCATATAAAGAGCGAACCAAGCGTACTAAGGTTGATCAGACCATAATACATCGATTCTAATTAGACAATGTATTAGTGAGCGTCCCCAATAACACATATGTCATGAACAAGCTCGATAAAAGAATAAGCTTGGGAAACTAGGCTATAATAGTAGCATAAGTCGAGGTAGTCCAGAAAATATAAGTACGTTGGATTATGATGAAGGAAGGTACAAAATAATTTAAGTTCATCAAGAAGATAAGACTCGTCCGGTATTGTGCCTCTACAGTTGCCATACTAACTTCTTGTCTAAGTCTCTAGTCGACCAAATGGGGGTCTGGGCCTCTAAAGTCTACAGTCTGGGTAAGCACTATCTTCTTATGGAAGCCTATAGTTGGTGTCATTAAATTATACTTCATTAATGAGTCAAAAGGACTATATGATACTAGGTTGTGAGGCATACTACCCAACTTACAAGAATCAACTAATACTGTAACTGTCTTGTGGGAATAAAGTAGAAACTCTTATTGGGGTATACGAGGAAAAGATCTTGGTACTTATTAAGGTATCCTTTTGCATTATAAAACTCCATCGGTAATGGTCATCTTAAGTCTTAATCATAGTATTTATAGAACAAAAATCATTAATATTAAGAATGGAGAAGTTACTGGCCCTCAAGTGAAAGAGGATATAACCTCTATTGAGATATGGATACAAATTACGTAATTTGAAACTAAAGGACAATCATAAAATTATAATATAAATGAACAACTCAAACTGTCAAGTTCTAACTACTAAGCACAAAATTTTAAAATTCAAGATTAACAACTATAATACTAGTAACTATATATCCTATCATAAAAAAAATCACTTGGCCTATAATCAGAAGGGTTAGGTGGCATGAATTGAAAGATGAGAAAAAAATTTAGTCGTCGCACAAATAGCGAGCGTTAAGGTTTCGAAGAAACAAGATATAAAATTAAATAAAGAGACTCTTGATAATATCATGGTTTCCTAAGAAAATATGGTATGCTAATCTTTATGTTCGAGGTATGATCAAGGAAAAAGTGTTCTATTCATTCCTTTTGGTTTTCTAATGTACTGTTCTGCTTAAATCATGACAAGAATCTAAATTTATAGTTCTCTAATACTATCTCACTATGAAAGTTAGGTTTAGTCATAATATTCAATCTTAGATTTCTATTGGTTCTTCAATACTAGGGTCAAACAATATGGTCAAATTTCTAACTCACCCTAGTAGTGTCTATACTACTCTCAAGTCCTTCATAAATATATCAAGGGATATTGGTCAATTAATCTACAGGTAAGGGATGCTAGGGTTCATTAGGTATTATAAACTTAGTGATGTGTCAATATTCTAGTTATATTCTTATTAAGAATATTACCCTAATTATCATCTGAACAACAAGGATTCCTATATTCTGGCATGAGGCAATACTCAAGGTACTATTAGGGAAGTACATTAAATATGAAGAGGTGAGGAAACAAGGAGACCTATGTCAAAAAAATTAAGCGAGTACAACTCCGAAGGTCAAGGAAGGTAGGTGAGTTCAAAGAATTTGGAACAAAATCAAAGAGAAAAGTCAAGTATGTGGATGAGACCTAAAACTCTAATCCTATGTGCAGGCCCGCTCGGTACAGTTACGTAACCAAAATGTCTAACTCGACCTGCATGGGCCACCACAAAAATATATCATGCCTCAGTCCCAAAATACCTAGGACTAGAAATACATAAGCATGTCAGCCGTATGTATATGGAGACTCCAATATATGGAAACCATAACACATACTTATGTTGTATTATGAACAATAATTCATAAGTAGTATATAATTGTCACAAGTCACAGGGCATAACTAAATCTCATCCACAAAAATTATAAAGAAATAAATGATCAAATATGTCAATGAACCAAATATGAACTAGTCGAGAAGAACTAATAGTTGGATGGAGACAAATCCATTACCAAACTAGAATATAAAAGTAAACATAATAAGTACATCATCTAATGATCAGAGAGGCTCAAAGGGAAGACCTCCTCGAGAGAGAATGAAGTAGCAAGTCCTGATCCGTGCTCCTGCAAATAGTCAAGATCGTCTATACTTGGAAAGGGACAAGGTCCTCAGAGTAACGTAACAAGATACCTAGAAGCATGCCAATAAAGTACTGAAAATAAATATCCAAAGGGTCGTCTAACCGCCTATGTGAATGCACTTTGAGAACAAATTTCCAACACGTGGGCTATCTGGCTAAAATGGGATTGGCATGATTCTCTCGGAGAATCAGGGGCCTAAAAAGTATGAAGTCTTTTGAACGTCAGAGGCTGCCTGTAGATAATATAGGGGTCATCTGACCATGCATCTCCAGCGGAGCATACGGGTTACACAAGAAAAGTACAAAGGAGCCCAATCGTCTTAGTTGTTGTTCTTCCTACCCTATGCTTTATTCATGCCATATCTATGACACGATGAGACCTCTAATAACTGCCAAATCTTTTAGCATATCTCTATTAGCAGTTATTTCCTATCGCACGTCCCATACATACTGATGATCAGTCAATACGTAAGTCCGTGATCTATATGAGACTCACAACTCGTGTAAGAAATATGTCACGGCCAAATAAAATATAAGAATGCCTCATGATAATGGGGTGGTCTCGTAAAACTAGGTTAACATGCATAATAGATAATAAAGACAAAATACGACGTCACCGTCATTGCACCTAAGTTATTCTTGGACGCGTAGTTTATATAGCAGTTAAAATATATGAACTACATAAAAAATTAAAATACATGCACCATATGGAATCTAAATCATAGTACAATGGCAAGGTATACTTGTTTGCTCTAAAAAAGGATTAAGTCGTAACTCAAGGCGTCGTCCGATCTATCCGTCACATAAATTAAACAAGTTAGGTTACAAAGGTGGGTGAATAGGTTCCTCCATTTTAATCAATTTTAATTTTGAATAAAATAACCTAAAATAGTATTTTAATCTTATTATAATCTAATTTTATTATTTAAACCCTAATTTTGGTCCAAAGAATATCAACTTTACGAATTTGGGATCCATGGCACGCAAAAACGAGGCGATCCGTTGACCAAAAAGTCAATCAACTCAAATCAAGGATTTTTTTTTGGAATCCTATAGATTTCAGCACTATATGAACGCCAGAATTGACAGTTTCATAAAATCACAAGTCGATAAAGAGTTATGGCCACAAAGGCGCACAGATGACAGTTTTCGATGGTTTACTATTTACGTCTATGTTGCACAAATATTAAAGTAGATTAAACTTTTATGTTAAATTCTAAAAAAATAATTTAATGAAATTTCATCATGTCAGCTTTTCAAAACTTTAAACGGCTTATAATTCTGAGTTTGGGGTCTCCCAAACTCTCGAAAATAGCAAAATGAGACTGATTTCGGACAACTGACACTTTTAGAATTTTTTGGAAAAATAGTTTCATAAATTATTAAAATAATTTATATATTCATAAAACTAACCTTGATATGGTTCTAATAAAAATATTGGAGCACATTTTGAATCCGAAGCTAGGAGATATCGTCTTTTTAAATCGTCACAACTACTAGAAAATGAGGCTGAATTTATGACGAATTTTGACTGTTTTTTGGACGAAAAAGAGAGGAGTTTGGGGAAGAAAAATATGAAAGATGAGTTTATTCTATAAGTCTAATAGGTATTTATATTGGTGGAGACTACTTAATTGAATACGACTAGGATTGACTAATTTGGATATGAAATGATCAGTTTAAATAAGGATAGGATATACATGAAGTTGCTTTCCTAGTAGGCTCAGGATTTGAATTAATTTAAAATATAGTTTAAATTTATATCAATAATTTATAATATTAAATAGAATTAAAGATAATACAAATAATTTATATATAATCTTATTTATATCTATTAACACTAAATTAGCATCTATCTAATATTAAGACTTTATATATCCAAATAAATCCTCAATAATTCCAAAAATTCAATAATTCCTTAAAATTCTAAATAAATTACATAAAAATATATTTAAAAATTTTAACTCTAAAATAAATGTTTGGTAGTAACAACATTCAAGTATGATCTCATAGTAAATCATGAAAGTCCTAGAAATTTATGTTTCCTAGGTTTTAATTACCCAAAATTTCTAGAAAAATATTCAAAAATCTAAAATAGTCTAAAAATAATTCTAAATAAATATTTTTATAAGTAAATATATCAATAAATTTATTTTTTAATTAACTAAGAGAATACTCTAAAAAAATTCAACATCTATAATAAATATAATAATATAAAATATACACAAAATATCTATTTTGGATGTGGGATTTTACACCATGTATCCTGATGATCTGCCTCATATACATCTCTGCCAGCTTCTCCTTAGACAAACCCACCTTGGAAGGTAAAAAGTGGGCCGACTTGGTCAACCTGTCAACGATGACCCAAATTGCGTCTTTTCCTCCTGGAGATCGTAGAAGTCTGGACACAAAATCCATAGTAATGTGCTCCCACTTCCACTCTGGAATGGGTAATGGCTGAAGTAAACCACCTAGCCTCTACCTCTCGACTTTTACCTGCTGGCACACTAAGCATCTGGATACAAACTGTGCCACTTTACTCTTCATGCCATACCACCATACACTCTTTCGCATATCCCGATACATCTTGTTGGCACCTAGATATATAGAATACTGAGAGCGATGCACTTCCTGCAATACCTCCTCACGTAGCTCCCTAGTAAGTACACACAATCTAACACCATGCCGCACAGATCCATCCTCAGCAATGGTGAAATCATTCTCCAATCCTGCTCTTACCTGAGCTCTGATCCTCCTTAGAGATACATCCTCATACTGAGCTACCTTGATCCTGTCCATCAACTCTGAGTGTATCTGTATCCCCTACATCTGTATAGCAAAACCAGGAACTATCACCTTAATTCCTAAGCTCTCCAAGTCCTACAACAAATATCGATCCTACATCAAGAATATAGCTACCGGATACCTGCTCAAGGCATCGACAACAACATTAGCTTTTCCAAGATGATACTACAAAGATATGTCAAAATCCTTCATCAGTTCCAACCACCGGCGCTGTCTCATGTTCAACTCCTTCTGCGTAAAAATGTACTTCAAGCTCTTGTGGTCTGTGAAAATCTCCACACGCTCTTCGTACAAATAGTATTTTCACAACTTCAAGGCAAAGATGACTGCTGCCAACTCTAAATCATGGGTAGGATAGTTCTTCTCATGAGGACGCAATTGTCTAGATGTATAGGCAATCACTTTCCCATTCTGCTGAAGAATACAACCCAAATCTTTCTCCGATGCATCACTATAAATAGTGAAACCTTTAGACCCTGATGGCAACGTTAAAATAGCAGCAGACATCAACATCTTCTTCAATTCCTCAAAAATAACCTGGCAATCCTCCGTCCAAACAAACTCTACATCGTTCCTGGTGACTCTGGTCATTGGCTCGGCAATCCTCAAAATTTTTTTGCACAAACTTCCTGTAGTAGCCTGTCAATCCTAAGAAACTCCTGATCTCGGGGTCTTCTAAGACTCCACTGTTGCGATCTTCTTCGGATCCACTGAAATACCATCACCAGTCACAACATGTCCTAAGAACTCCACCTTGTCCAAGAAGAACTCGCACTTGGACCAGTTTTCCATACAGCTTCTCCTTCCTCAGCCCATCCAACACAATCCGCAAATGCTCCTCGTACTCCTCCGATATTTTTGAGTATATTAGTATGTCATCAATGAACACCACCATGAACTTGTCAAGGTACTGATGGAACACCTTGTTCATCAAATTCATAAATATCGTTGGGGCATTAGTCAACCCAAACGGCATAACCGTAAACTTATACTGACCATACCAAGTTCCAAAAGCAGTCTTCGGTATGTCCTCCGGCTTTACTTTCACCTGGTGGTAGCCTGATCTCAAGTCTATCTTAGAAAATACCTTGGCAGCACTCAACTGATCGAACAAGTCATGAATCTATGGTAAAGGATATTTATTTATGATAGTGAGATTATTCAATGCCCAGTAATCAATGCATATGTGCACTGATCCATCCTTTTTCGATACAAACAATACCGGGGCTCTCCACAATGAAGAACTCGATCTTATAAACCCTTTATCCTATAACTCGTCCACTTGCTTCTTCAGCTCGACCATCTCGCTGTTGTTTACTCTATAGACATGCTATGAAATTGGTTCTGCACTTGGCACCAAGTCTATAGAGAATTTAATATCTTGATCTGGTGGCAATCCTGACAATTTCTCAGGAAACACATCCAAGAACTCTGCTATCTGTAGTGCCCCGCTCCGCGTAGGCACTATGTACAAGTGAGATCGACTTGCTTGCTCGAACGGAAGTCTTCTCGGAGAGTTCTCGATCGATTAATCAAGGTGAGTGGGCAGAACTGTATTCTCTGATTCTTGCACGACTTAATAATGAATCTGAGTTTTTGAATGCTTGCATGCTAAGAAGATTATTTCATAAGAAGAATGATAGAACCGACTCAGTATGCTAATAAGAGAACTCACATAGCTTGTCATCGAAACGAATATGCCGCCTAACTAAGAGAATATGTATGCTTGGCCGAAATGAAATAGAACTCTTGCTATGCTAAGAAGATAGAACTGCATGTTTTATTTGTTGTGATAATAGACCCGTGCCATGCTAGTCTAAACTAAAAGATCGTTCATATATTTGCTTGTCATCGTGTTCATATGGATTGTCTTGAATGCTTGTTTCGATATGAGAGTAAATGCTTATCTTGTGTGTGTGCTAGACTAGTAGCCCGCTTGACGTCCGGTCCTACGGGATCTTGGGGGTACGGCTATTAGGAATGTGATACAATGGTTTAAATGTGCTTGTCATGTTGTGTGCTATTGAGAAAGAGATATGTGGGTGCTTGCGGTGGATGGGGGACAAAACGATGTGTAGGAGACTAATATCGCGCCCTGAGCTCGGGGCGAGGGTATTGGGATGGTGGATGGTGATGCGATGGGGTGAGACTAATAGTGCGCCCTTGCATAAAAGTCCTTCGGGATTGGGGGGCGTGGCTATTAGAGGGAGGCGGTGCTTCTGTTGAGAAGAGTTGTGTCTGTACTTGGGTAGTTCATGGAGATAGCTGCATTCAGGTCGTTAGGGAGCATGCTAGGCTAGCCTTCTTGCATACCTAACTATTTGATGCAGAGACGGACAGAAAACTAAAGAACGGTAAAATATATATGTTTATGCAATTGTTGCTAACTTGTATGTTTGCTGCAGGGATAACCGTTCAGCCATGGGGTAAGAAATATTAGTTTATACATAAGCCTGCTTATTCATTTTGTCTGCATCATAGAGACCACCTGTTAGCGTTTCATGCATTGCATTCGGTCAGACAATGAGACTATTAGTGCAGAGCTGAACCTTGGCTACGGCTGCTTCGGTAGTAATGTGCAACCATGAGTCACAGCTGCTAATAGGATCAGAATGTGAGTCATTGGTTAGCTGGATTACCGCTACCGATCCTGAGTTACTCGGGGACCGACCTCTGATTGATAGTTAACTTGTGTGCTTGGTTGATGATCCCTAAACGCTGCCTGTCCCTAGAATCCGTGCATATAGTTCACCGAACACGCTGCGCACACCCGAACAGGACTCTTCGTGCTTGGATTGGTTGCCTCGATTGATTGGTTGTCTGATTATGCTTTCAAAAGAATATTTTCAAATACACAGAAATATGACTCTGCTATAGAACTGCATGTAAAGAACCTAAGTAAAACTAGCAAGATCACTAGTAATGCAATGTTTTGCCACATGATTACTTAGTGTGGGTTTCAGGGGATGTAGCTTCTGTTCAGTTGCCTTATCTCACCAGTACTTGTATAAAGTGCTGACCCCCCAACAGTTTGCTTGTTCTCAGGTGCTCGTTCGTCTGAGGAAGCGATAGCCGTGCCTCATCCCAAGGAGCCAGAAATCTGGAGTCGATGCCTCGAGCCGCATCGAGTTTGGGCCTGCTTTGAGCTGCTTTTATATAGAGGGACATAATGTATGGAACGGTGTTATTGTAATCGAGAGAAGAGTGCTTGAGCGAATTGTAACCTCGGCCATGCGCCGCTTGTAACACTTTCGATTATCAATAAGAAGAGCTTGCTTTTCATGTGCCATTATGTTCTTTACTTTTCTGCAATGTTATGTGCCGCTGCTTCAGTATCGAATAGCTTACTTGCCCTTGTATCAAAGCTTTGGCCTTGTGCAAGCGCACTTTAGGCTTGCACGGCATCACGTCCCGATGAAGAACGATGGTCCCGCGGGAGAGCTGAAACGTGATGATTCACGTTCGGCGGGGACTATCGGGCTCGCGGGAGACTAGGGCGTGACATAATAGTATCAGAGCGACTCGATTCTTTGTCCATTCCGTTGCTTCCAACTCTGAGATTTGCCTGATGTGAGATGCAATGAACGTTCCATACAGTGAGTCCGTAAATATTCTCAAAGTTGCCGGCAAACATTTTCTGGATTTGTTTTCATTGCTTGAGATGTGATTTGTGATTTCTGGATTGCTGAGTTTTGATTTGGGATGGCGAGGGATGAGGACTATCGCTGCTTTATGGTTTCGTGAGTTTCTCCTTGAGTTTCGAGGACGAAACTCTTTATTGGTGGGTAAGTATGTAGTGCCCCGCTCCGCGTAGGCACTATGTACAAGTGAGATCGACTTGCTTGCTCGAACGGAAGTCTTCTCGAAGAGTTCCCGGCCGATTAATCAAGGTGAGTGGGCAGAACTGCATTCTCTGATTCTTGCACGACTTAATAATGAATCTGAGTTTTTGAATGCTTGCATGCTAAGAAGAATGATAGAACCGACTCAGTATGCTAATAAGAGAACTCACATATCTTGTCATCGAAACGAATATGCCGCCTAACTAAGAGAATATATATGCTTGTCCGAAATGAAATAGAACCCTTGCTATGCTAAGAACATAGAACTGCATGTTTTATTTGATGTGATAATAGACCCGTGCCATGCTAGTCTAAACTAAAAGATCGTTCATATGTTTGCTTGTCATCGTGTTCATATGGATTGTCTTGAATGCTTGTTTCGATATGAGAGTAAATGCTTGTCTTGTGTGTGTGCTAGACTAGTAGCCCGCCTGACGTCCGGTCCTACGGGATCTTGGGGGTGCGGCTATTAGGAATGTGATACGATGGTTTAAATGTGCTTGTCATATTGTGTGCTATTGAGAAAGAGATATGTGGGTGCTTGCGGTGGATGGGGGACAAAACGATGTGTAGGAGACTAATATCGCGCCCTGAGCTCGGGGCGAGGGTATTGGGATGGTGGATGGTGATGCGATGGGGTGAGACTAATAGTGCGCCCTTGCATAAAAGTCCTTCGGGATTGGGGGGCGTGGCTATTAGAGGGAGGCGGTGCTTCTGTTGAGAAGAGTTGTGTCTGTACTTGGGTAGTTCATGGAGATAGCTGCATTCAGGTCGTTAGGGAGCATGCTAGGCTAGCCTTCTTGCATACCTAACTGTTTGATGCAGAGACGGACAGGAAACTAAAGAACGGTAAAACATATATGTTTATGCAATTGTTGCTAACTTGTATGTTTGCTGCAGGGATAACCGTTCAGCCATGGGGTAAGAAATATCAGTTTATACATAAGCCTGCTTATTCATTTTGTCTGCATCATAGAGACCACCTGTTAGCGTTTCATGCATTGCATTCGGTCAGACAATGAGACTATTAGTGCAGAGCTGAACCTTGGCTACGGCTGCTTCGGTAGTAATGTGCAACCATGAGTCACAGCTGCTAATAGGATCAGAATGTGAGTCATTGGTTAGCTGGATTACCGCTACCGATCCTGAGTTACTCGGGGACCGACCTCTGATTGATAGTTAACTTGTGTGCTTGGATGATGGTCCCTAAACGCTGCATGTTCCTAGAATCCGTGCATATAGTTCACCGAACACGCTGCGCACACCCGAACAGGACTCTTCGTGCTTGAATTGGTTGCCTCGATTGATTGGTTGTCTGATTATGCTTTCAAAAGAATATTTTCAAATACACAAAAATATGACTCTGCTATAGAACTGCATGTAAAGAACCTAAGTAAAACTAGCAAGATCACTAGTAATGCAATATTTTGCCACATGATTACTTAGTGTGGGTTTCAGGGGATGTAGCTTCTGTTCAGTTGCCTTATCTCACCAGTACTTGTATAAAGTGCTGACCCCCTAACAGTTTGCTTGTTCTCAGGTGCTCGTTCGTCTGAGGAAGCGATAGCCGTGCCTCATCCCAAGGAGCCGGAAATCTGGAGTCGATGCCTCGAGCCGCATCGAGTTTGGGCCTACTTTGAGCTGCTTTTATATAGAGGGACATAATGTATGGAACGGTGTTATTGTAATCGAGAGAAGAGTGCTTGAGCGAATTGTATCCTCGGCCATGCGCCGCTTGTAACACTTTCGATTATCAATAAGAAGAGCTTGCTTTTCATGTGCCATTGTGTTCTTTACTTTTCTGCAATGTTATGTGCCGCTGCTTCAGTATCGAATAGCTTACTTGCCCTTGTATCAAAGCTTTGGCCTTGTGCAAGCGCACTTTAGGCTTGCACGGCATCACGTCCCGATGAAGAACGATGGTCCCGCGGGAGAGCTGAAACGTGGTAATTCACGTTCGGCGGGGACTATCGGGCTCGCGGGAGACCGGGGCGTGACACTATCAACGGATGCGGCAACTCCTTGTATTTCACCATAGCTCCACAGATAATGTCTTCTCTCTGCTCTGTATCTCCTCTAGCAAACTCGAACTCTGTCTCTCCTGGAGGACCAAATAAAACTCTACCTCCTCTACAATCTATACTAGCCCGGAGCCTACTCAACCAATCCATCCCGAGTACAATATCATAGCTCGAAAGTGGCATTACAAGTAGACACGCACTCAACTCCCGGCCTCCCAGAGTAACTCTTCGATCCTTGCAAATATTATTAACCAGGATAATGCCTCCCCCGGTCATGATCTTGCAAGTTCTAAGCAAAGACTCAGCTACCAAACCATGCTTTAGAGCAAAAGAAATAGATACAAAACTATGGGAAGCACCACTATCAAACAAAGCTAAAGTTGGAATAGAATCAAGAAGAACAGAACCTACGATGACATCTCCGGTGGGCTCATCCTCCTCGACGGTCATAACAAATTCTTGTCCCTGACGTGCACCTCCCTGATGTCGATGCTGGACATAATGGTGTTGCTGGGTCGGAAGCGACGGTCCCCTCGACTATACTATAGGTGGTCTCACCTGTGTCCTCGGAGTTGGAGCTGCTCCCTGAACTACACAACGAGGATTGGAAGGACACTCACTTAGCTGATGCCCTTCGATACCACAATACAAACAAACTCCCAGCCTCCTCCTGCAAACTTTTCAGATGTGGTCGGACTTCTTGCAGTAGTAGCAGAAAGCTTGCTGTAACTATCTTTGCTACTGTGGTGCCTGGTAAAATGGTTTCCTAGCTGGAGTCCTGTGCTGCTGTAGCTGCTGAAAAGGCCTGAACTGGAAATGAGAATGTTTGGCAGATACTGCACTACTGTTTGCCCCTAGTAAAGAATCACGATCTCTCTTGGGCTTCAAACCCAACTCCCGCTCAACCTTGCGTGCCTCCGCAAGTATCTCCGAGTAGGTCTCATAAAAAAGATAGAAGAAGAATCTTTACTTCCCAGTTTAGACCCTCGCAAAATTGAATAGCTCGAACCTCCGGCTCTCTCACCAAATACTCCATAAATTGACTCAACCTGCTAACTCTGCAGCGTATTCCTCCATAGACATGCTCCCATGAATGAGGCTCTCAAACTGCCTTCCCAAGTCTAACATGTATGCCCGAGCAAAGAACTTCTTCTTGAAGAGGTCCTTGAGCACCTTCCAAGACTGTCCTGCGTCAACAAAAATTGGCTTATTCCTGAACCAAGTACGGACGATGTCAAACAGCTGAAGTCCTACCACCTCAACCTTCAGATCCTCAGAAAGACGGAACACCCTCATAAGATGCTCCATATCCTTGAGCTAATCATCAGCATAGATGATGCCCTCTGTCCCCATGAAGATCCTAGGCTCCAACTGTAACACCCTTTTTTTTAATTTTAAAAATAAATTTTCTGGATATTTCGGTAATTTTTATTTAATTATTAAAAATGTCCTTCAGGGATTAATATTTTTATGTATTAAACTAAGTATTAAAATATTACAAAAATTATATTTTTGGATGTATTATTAATTATTGGATGTTGTGTAATATTTTTAGAATTTATTGGGCTCAAAAATTATTTTTAAATAACTAAAAATCCTTGGTTTAACTAAACCAGCCTAAACCGGGTTGAACCGTACCTAATTGAACCAAACCGGACAGGCCTAAACCCTACTGAACCCAATCCCTAACCTAATGGGTCGGGTCCTACCTAACCCGACCGGACCTGACCCGACCCTACCCGAAATCGCTAACCCAATTCCTCGCTCCCCCTCTCCCCCCACGATCCCCCGAATCCCCCGCTCCGCGGCCACGACCCTCCCCCACTTTCGACCCTCCACCGGCGCACCCCACAACCCCCGACTCTGCCGAGGTCTCCCCGCTCGACCGCTCATCTCCCTCTCCCCTCGCCCTATATAAAAAACCCCATCTCGCCATCTCCACCACCACTGATTACCTCCACCCCGACCCCGTCTTCACCAACCACCAGCCCCTCGCTGCCACTTCTTTCCTCCGACGAACCCCTCCCCGCCATCATCCTCTACCGCAGCTACCTTCGACGAATACCACAGCAATCCGAAGTTGTCGTCGACGTGCACCGCGCCACCTCGCGTATGGGCGACGAACAGTCGTTATCGAACCATCTTTTCGGTGAGTTTTTTCTCTCCTCGTTGCCTCGTTTTCTGTTTTGTCGAATCCTGTGTGAAGACCGCGTGACCCTCTCGAACCCCGTATAACTCGTTCGGGGTATTGCGTCCTGTGTCAGTCGCAAACCGCGACGCAAAAACAAGAAAATAATTTATAATTTCTGAAAATTCAGAATTTGTCCCGAACACCCCAGTTCAAAACCATTTTGCGTGCAACCTTTTAACTGTTTTCAAAATCCACTTAAATAGTAATTTAGATCGTATAACCTAGTTTAAACCCTGTTTTTAGTTTATTTTATTGAGCTGTAGTTTGTAATATTTTTGTAGGTGAAAATGGCCAAAATCTTGATTTTTCCCGGAACTAGATACGCCCCGTTAAACGAGGCGACTTGGTCATGTGCGAACTTCACCGAAAGGTGTGCGCCATCGATACAGACGTGTAGGATTTCACGGAAGTTGATTTGGATGTACGTGCACACCGAAATCAATGTGTATCCGTCGACAACACCTCGTATCGGCCCTATCCTGAAACTCATTGTAACTTTGTGTGTGCTTGTCGTTTCAAAACGAAACTTACGCCATCGGACTCATAGTATTTTTTTGGTCCTGTGACCCAAGTTTGGTTCGATTCTGAGAACGTTGACAAAATCTCGTATCGTGGGCCCCACGGCTCTACTTGACGGGCAATTTTGTGATCGGCTCACCGAAATCCAGTTCTGGACATTCCGTTGGGTTTTTATCATCGTTTTGGAATTGTAGATGCTAAGTTTGATGAATTTAAAGAACTTTGTCTCGGGCACATTTTTCGGTGCGAAGCGGGCCATATGTGGACCCCACTTTGACCAAAAACGGTCATTTTTGTCACTGTGTCAAAATTAGACTTATGGATAGGCAATTCTAGCTATTTGATATCTTCTAAGCATGATGGTAATATTTGTTTCAGTATTCGGAGGCGTTCCTGAAGATTTTACGAATACCAGAGCAACTGTTGGAATTCAAACACCAAGCAAGTGTACCTTGCCAAACTTACAGTAGTTATCTGATATTGTTTCTTGAGTTATTCATATATATATACTTCTATGATGTACATAGTCAACTAGGACCATGAGACGTTGCTTAACGTCCGAATAATATTCGGTTGTCGACGCCGTACGCGAAGTCGTGTAACGTCACTAGAGTTTGATATCGCGATACTATATATATCTTCGTGCTTGTATTATCAAGTACGTCATACCATAGGACACTTGACAATATTCATGAGACAGAATCTTCTGAGTTGTTCCTGGTG
Organism: Iris macrosiphon; assembly: GCA_036927795.1. NCBI lineage: Eukaryota > Viridiplantae > Streptophyta > Magnoliopsida > Asparagales > Iridaceae > Iris > Iris macrosiphon. Next base: position 19,435,030 of record JAYESA010000002.1, on the reverse strand, counting down.
ATTCTATATAGGTTACAGGATTCGTGACATAGACTTTATTACATATGCTTAGTTATCATTATGACTCGCTGCATCAGTTAGAGGTCATGATCTTGCGTGACATGAACATGAGACATCGTGGACATGAGACGTGTGATTATATTGGGTGGGGAGAGACTTACCATACTAAAGACTGATTATATATATATATATATATATTATATTACTGGAGGTGCCTTAGACTCTGACACAGAGCTTTGGCACATTTACTGGCCCTTCGAAAAAATGCTGCTATGGGTTTCCCCGACACAGAGCCTATAGTAGTCTCAACCTGAGTATGATTAATGCTCTCACTTGCAGATCACATAGCTGGTTACATAGTTTACTCTATTGATTCATTTATTATTATACTATATTTATTTTGGCTTGAGTTATTCTTGTACCTTGCTATGTCCCCTGGGGACCTGGATCGGGATTATGTCCCCAGGTTTAACAGAGCAGATCTATCCTACGGTGTATGGGACAGGAGCATACATTATAGCAGTACCAGAACCCGAGGACGAGGTCGTCCCAGAGGATTTCTCCTGAGTATTGGCTTTATATACTCAGTTATTTCTGTTTTTAGTTACTTTAATTCTTGTCTATTGAATTGATGTATCAAACTTATTCTCGATTTGTTCCCCGAGACACTTTTTATTGAGACTTGTTAGATTATATTTTATTTTGATTATTCTGGCTTTAATCTGTGATTACCTTCTGTGGATGAGATTAGAATTAGACTGTCACTTGTATCGTAGACCTATTTATTGATATTTACAGCTTAAGTACACCCTAATGAGTCCATTAAATTTGGTTTTTCTATTGGTGTGTGCTGCTGGCAATTGCCACGTGGCTAGTCCCTTGGTATTTTGGGACTGGGGCGTGACATGGTTTTTGTGGTGGCCCATGCAGGTCGACGACTAAATTATTTCGGTTTCAACTAAGGAACTGAGCAAGCCTGCGACAAGGATAGGATAAGTTATAGGATCTCATCCACTTGATTGATTCATTCTTGACCTCTATATCGACTTCAAAATAATTTATTGACTTGTATCCTGCCTTGATTCTTCTGTACACTTCTTATAGTTTATTTTGGATGCAGAGTAATGGATTCATAAGCATACTACGAGACTCCTACGGGAACACCATAAGTTGCAGTGTTCACCTACGACGATAAAGTGACACCAGTGAGTGGAGGTCAATCAGCTTAACAAAGCCATCAAGCAGGTCGACCTACCTCAAGATTTCGGTGAGACAATATTTCATCGCCGTCGTAGTTTCCTCCACAGATTCCTTCCTTTCCACCAGGACAGCCTATGGATGGTCAGCAAATATTCCAAATGTTCTGCACAATGATGTAAGCACAACAACATATTTATCAAGAGGCTCAGCATCACGAGGCAAAGAATCTGAGAAATAGCATAGTGACTACACTGGAGCAGGCAAACCTACCAGCTCGATGGGCTCTATCACCAATTTTTGCCAACTAAAGCCCCACACCTTTTCTGCCAAGGAGGAGCCCACTGAAGTTCATGAGTGGCTCACAAACACTCAACATCAATTAGAAGCAGCTGAGCTTCCAAGAGAGCGTTGGATGACTGCCGTCAGGATGCAGTTAACGGGCAATGCGCATCATTGGTAGCTATCTGAGGAGACACGGTTCGGACCAGACCGAGTCACTTAGGAGGAGTTCTCCAGACTCTTTCAGGAGATGTACATTCTATTTACTGCTCGATCGGAACTTTGGGACAAGTTCAATCGCCTCACTCAAGACAAGATGACAGTGGAGGAGTACAATGCAGAATTCATCCATTTGGGTCACTTCGCCCATACCCTGATCCCGATGGAAGAGGAGAAGGCTGAGAAGTTCTTCGACGGACTAAACTTTGAGCTACATAGAATGATCGGATCTGTTGCACCTACTTCATACACGGACGTCCTTGCTGCAGGCCGACGTATGGAGCGCGTCACCAGGAGAGAGTCCAACCTGAAGCGGCCTTTCACATTAGCACCAGCAAGAGCACCGCATGGAGAAGCTGTAAAGAAACCTCACTTGCATCAAGCACCACAGGAAGCTGCATCCAAATTCCTAACCCTTCCTACTTGTCACTACTGTGGCAAGGTAGGCCATGTTGAGAAGGAGTATAGATGTAAATTGGGATTATATTTAGCTTGCGGATCTAATCAGCATTCAGTAAGGGATTGCCCTAAGACTCGAGAATGAGCACCGATAGCAAATCAACAAGCTTCACCAGCACCGGAAGGATATCAGCCTAGTCCACCCTTGGCACCTCGAGCATCACTCTTCCAGCAGGCCCAGCAACAGCAGAGGGCACCACCATAAGGACGCGGACAAGCTTATGCGATGACGACAGAGGTCGCACAGACTCGTGGAGTAGCGAATACGCGTAAGATTTAAGTTATTCATAGATATCTATTCCTAGTGATGCTTTAGCAAGTGCCTGTTAGATCATTTCCTTAGCCTTAAACCAGATATTTTGAATTTGTTAGTACATGATACGCAAGCAGTAGATTTTTGCGCTATCTAGATTCCCTTACTCTTGAATTTCTTATCTAGGAAAATATTTTTCCTATGTGTTCTGTTTGATCCTCACCCCTTCCCTACGATTTTTCTCGATCATGATTCTTTTTTTGTGTCATGCTTTCAAACATGTTTTGCAACCGCGATATCTCTTCTGACCGATTTTGTTTTATTTTTTTAATTGCGATGACGCAATTCTTTTAAGGTGGGTAGATTGTAACATCCTATTTTTTTTTAATTTTAAAAATAATTTTATGGATGTTTTAATAATTTTTAATTAATTATTAAAAATGTCCTTCAGGGATTAATATTTTTATGTATTAAAGTAAGTATTAAAATATTATAAAAATTATATTTTTGGGTGTATTATTAATTATTGGATGTTGTGTAATTTTTTTGGAATTTATTGGGCTCAAAAACTATTTTTAAATAGCTAAAACCCTTGGTTTAACTAAACCAGCCTAAATCGGGTTGAACCGGACCTAATTGAACCGAACCGGACTTGCCTAAACCCTACTGAACCCAATCCCTAACCTAATGGGTTGGGTCATGTCCAACCCGACCCGACCTGACCCTACCCGAAATTGCTAACCCAATTCCCCCCTCCCCCTCTCCCCCCACGATCCCCCGAATCCCCCGCTCCGCGGCCACGACCCGCCCCCGCTTTCGCCCCCTCCGCCGGTGCGCCCCATGACCCCCGACTCCGCCACGGCCTCCCCGCTCAACCGCTCATCTCCCTCTCCCCTCGCCTTATATAAAAACCCCTATTCCGCCATCTCCACCACTACTGATCACCTCCACCCCGACCCCGTCTTCACCAACCACCAGCCCCTCGCTGCCGCTTCTCCCCTTCGACGAACCCCTCTCCGCCATCATCCTCCGTCGCAGCTACCTCCGGCGAACACCGCAGCAACCCAAAGTCGCCGTCGACGTGCACCGCGCCACCTCGCGTGTAGGCGACGAACAGTTATTACCGAACCATCGTTCCGGTGAGTTTTTCTCTCTCCTTGCCACCTCGTTTTCCATTATGTCGAATCCTGTACGAAGATCGCGTGACCCTCTCGAACCCCGTGTAACTCGTTCGGGGTATCGCGTCCTGTGTCGGTCTTAAACTGCGACGCAAAAACAGGAAAATAATTCCCAATTTCTGAAAATTCAGAATTTGTTCCGAATACCCCAGTTTATGACCATTTTGCGTGCAACCTGTTAACTATTTTTAAAATCCACTTGAACGATAATTTAAACCGTATAACCTAGTTTTAAACTCTATTTTTAGTTTATTTTTTTGAGCTGTAGTTTGTAATATTTTTGCGGGTAAAAATAGCCCAAAACTTGGTATTTAAAATACTAATTTTTTTCGGAACTAGATGCGCCCCGCTAAACGAGGTAACTTGGTCGTGTGAGAACTTTATCGAAAGGTGCGCGTCGTCGATATGGACGTGTGGAATTTTGCGAAAGTTGATTTGGATGTGCGTGCACACCGAAATTAATGTGTATCCGTCGACAACGTCCCATATCGACCCTGTTCTGAAACTCGTTGTAACTTTGTGTATGCTCGTCGTTTCAAAAGAAAACTTACGCCATCGGACTCGTAGCATTTTTCTGGTCCTGTGACCCAAGTTTGGTTCGATTCTGAGAACGTTGACAAAATCTCGTATCGTGTGCCCCACGGCTCCATTGACGGGCAATTTTGTGATCGGCTCATCAGAATCCAGTTCTGTATATTCCTTTGGGTTCATATCATTGTTCTAGACTTGTAGACACTAAGTTTAACGAATTTGAAGAACTTTATCTCTGGCACATTTTTCGGTGAGAAGCGGGCCACATGTGGACCCTACTTTGACCAAAAATAATCATTTTTTCCCCTGTGTCCAAATTAGACTTATGGACAGGAAATTCTAGATATTTGATATCTTCTGAGTATGATGATAATATTTGTTTCAGTATCCGGAGGCATTCCTGAAGATTTTACGACTACCGGAGCAACTGTTGGAATCCAAGCACCAGGTAAGTGTACCTTGCCAAACTTGCAGTAGTTATCTGATATTGTTTCTTGTGTTATTCATATATATATACTTCTGTGATGTACATAGTCAACCCAGGACCGTGATACGTTGCTTAACGTCCGAATAATATTATGGTGTCGACACCGTACGCGGAGTCGTATAACATCACTAGAGTTTGATATCGCGACACTATATATATATTCGTGCTTGCATTATCAAGTACGTCATACCATAGGACACTTGACACTGTTTATGAGACAGAATCTTCTGAGTTATTCTTGGTGATTCTGTATAGGTTACAGGATTCGTGATATAGACTTTATTGCATATGCTTAGCTATCATTATGACTCGCTGCATCAGTTAGAGGTCATGATCTTATGTGACATGAACATGAGACATCGTGGATAGGAGATGTGTAATTACATTGGGTAGGGAGAGACTTACCATACTAAAGGCTGATTATATATGTATATATATTACATTACTGGAGGTGCCTTAGACTCTGACACAGAGCTTTGGCACATTTACTAGCCCTTCGAGAAAATTCTGCTATGGGTTTCCCCGACACAGAGCCTATAGTAGTCTCAACCTGAGTATGATTAATACTCTCACTTGCATATCATATAGCTGGTTACATAGTTTATCCTATTGATTCATTTATTATTGCACTACATTTATTTTGGCTTAAGTTATTCTTGTACCTTACTATGTCCCCTAAGGACCTGGATCCGGATTATGTCCCCAGGTTTAGCAGAGGAGATCTATCCCGAGGTGTACGGGACAGGAGCATACATTGGAGCAGTACCAGAACCTAAGGACAAGGTTGTGCCAGATGATTTCTCCTGAGTATTGGCTTTATATACTCAGTTATTTCTGTTTCTAGTTACTTTAATTCATGTCTATTAAATTGATGTATCAAACTTATTCTCGGTTTGTTCCCCGAGACAATTTTTATTGAGACTTGTTTGATTATATTTTATTTTGATTATTCTGGCTTTAATATGTGATTACCTTCTATGGATGAGATTAGAATTAGATTGTGACTTGTATCGTAGACCTATTTATTGATGTTTACTGCTTAAGTACACCCAAATGGGTCCATTAAATTGAGTTTGCCTATTGGTGTGTGCTGCTGGCCATTGCCACGTGGCTAGTCCCTCGGTATTTTGGGACTGGGGCACGACACCAGCTTCTTGAAGTCCTGAATGTTGCCTGGCCGAAGCTGAGCAACCTGAGGAGCAACATGCTGCTGGACCGGAACTCCTCTCTCTACTATGGCACGAGCAAGCTGATGAGCACACTCGATGCCCTACTGTAAGACGTCGGTCTGTCTCTGGTGTGCCTCAGACTGAGCCCTCTGCGCCTCCAGTATCTCATAAAACAGTGTGAACATCTGTGTCGCATCTGCTGGTAAGGAAGGTGGAGGTGGAAGTCCCTTTGATACAGCTGGTATAGTCCTCTGAGTAGGAGATGGACCTCCGAAAGCAGCTGACACTCCAATCACCGAAGAAGTGACTGGTGTAGGCCCTCGGGACATCGCAGACGTATCAGAAGCTGCTCTTCCTGCTGCAATCTAGTCTTAGGCGGCATCCTGAGACAAAGCAAAAGAAGAATCAATATGGCACATGATGTAAGATACTCAAAGGAAGGACTGTTAAAGATCAAATATCAATATCAAGGAAGATTAGTTGAATGAATCAGAAGGCTTTTTCCTAGATGTGATTGAGTATTCTCAGCCTATAGCCTATATCCAATTTTCTAAAACAGGCTCGTAATAGCACTCAATTCAGATCACCACTACGAATCGCACTAATTGTGAACTCGAAGACCTACATGGCCGCCACTAAAACTATGTCATGACCCGCACCCGGTATAGGAATATAAGTCGGAAACAATGCCCACCCTACGCCGCAGAATCGACGGTAGAACGCTGTTTGGATAATCTATCTAACAATATAATAGCCACCAACAATATCAATATACTCAATCGTAGATCTACGATGGAAATAAGCACGAATATGATAAAAGAATAGATTAGTCACCATACACTCATGAGTCAAATAATAATATTAATGAGTCTGAGAAAAGTTCTAAACAATAAGCTGAAGATAAATCCAGTACAAGAGAATGACTAAGAAGCTACAAGTCTCGGGTCATTTATCTCAGTCGGGATGAGTCCCTCCTGAACCAGGGTCTCTGACTCTAACCCCACAGCATACTGAGGCCTATAATGAGTAGAGTACCACTCTTCAGTGTCATCTAGGAAAAATATATTCAGTCAGGAAAGGAGCAGAGTACATCTCTAATAGTAGTTCTAATCAATGATATAAACTATGTAACAGTAAATAGATATGAATATACAAGATGCAACAATAGATACAAGAGATATACAATAAAGGAAATACTATAAATAAATACAAGAATGAACAAGAATACTAATGACTAAGTGAGTGAGTACCAGCTTTAATATGTGATCGACTTGGGAACTTGATACAAGATATATAGCTGGGCTAATCATACGTGTGGTGTATGATCAATACTATTCAATGAACAAGACTTGATACAAGGAGGGTATGATCACATATCTACACTACATACTCTCCAATCCCGACTGGTGTAGTGGATCCAACCATGGTACGCTATGGCACGGGATTTCCTAGAAAGATAGTTATTCTCCCCGAGAATCAGTGTCTGTACATATACAAGAAGAACAATAAAACAAAGATTGAACAAGATACACCATATATACCAAAGAATAATATCTCATAACGAGATTCGGATATACCAATCCGTATAACCATCATATCAAGAAATCAAGGATATATACACTAGATACAATAAACATAGAGGATATCATAAATAAGAAACTATCCAAGAATATACTCGTCTGAAGTCCAGTAAATAGTCTCACATATGTCCAATATGGTGCCTCGAAGACCTAGATATGGAATATAATATCAATATAAGATTTTGGAATAAAAATAAGTTAAACTAGTCAACTTCTAGGTCAAAGAGCCATTTTTAAGTCAAAATAGTCAAACTAGGTCAACTCTAAGTCAAATCGGTCAAACTTAGTCAAACTTGGTCAAACTACCTATTTTTATGTTGTATGAGTCTATCTCTATGATGTTGGATTCATAAACTATGAAACTAGGTCATACAAGCTAAATCTAGGATACTAAGATACCGTATCTCAGGATATGTAAATAAGAGATATAAAATAGCATATATGCATATTCAATCAATAATATATATACTAATCCTAATCACAAATGCTAAATAGATACCTTGGCTTTGAACTAACTCGGTATCGCACCATCAAATACTCATCTCAATATCCAACTCCATTACCTTGAATATCCTCAATACCTTGACACTTACCTTAGTATCTCAAGGTAATGCCACCCTAATATATAGTAGCTACCCAAACTAACTATATACTAATAGGTATATATATCAGTCCAATATAAGAAACTAGTATGTACTAACATGAATATTAAATACCAACTACCCAAACTAAACTATAAATTAACAACTATCATTACAACACTACTAGCTAACTACTACAACTATACACATATATATGTATACACACATCTACATAACACTACTAGAGATATTTACACATCCTTAACACTAATAGTATCACTAGTATATATATATATCTAACTACTTCTAACAAGTTAGCTATTAACTAACTATACTAACAATTAACTAACCACCTAAATAGCTAACCTTACCTGACCCTAAACCTCGCAAAAGCTGTTATTGCTAGTACCTTGCTACGTTGCTGCTACTGCTGGTGTAGCTACTGCTGCTGTATTTGCTTTATTACTGCAGTGGTTGTTGCTGCTACTAACTCTATTGCTGCGCTTGCTGTTGTTGCAGCAATAGCTGTTGCTTGCCTCGGGCTTGCTTGTGCAACTCTGATGAGCAGTTGCAAAACTGCTGCTGCTACTCGGCTACTTGGTGTAGTTGTTGCTGCTACTATTTCCTGTCGAGCCCCCCTTCTCTTGCACACATAACACACAACAACACCTATGTATATATCTATAAACATAATAACTTATGTATAGATATCACTACACTAATTATATACATATATAGGTATACGCACTTATATATATATATATATATATATATATATATATATATATATATATATATATATATATATACCCTTCTCAACTATACATATATGTATATATATACAAACACATATATACACATATAGGTAACATCACATATATACATATATATACAACATATATATATACATATAACATAACCATTCATATATATATATATATATATATATATATATATATATATATATATATATATATATAAACACATATGCATAAGGATACATAATACACTAGTACTTATACATCTACATACATGTCTCCATACATATATATATATATATATATATATATATATATATATATATATATATATATATATATATATATATATATATATATATATATATACATAACATAACAATATATACATATACATTATGAATACATATATTACAAATAGCTAAGAACAATGGAAATTGGATCTAGAAATAAAATACAACAAACACGTGGAGTGCATCACACCCGTATCACACTAGATCTATGATACGCTTGCGATAAAAGTCTACCACACAACTAAACGTACCCCGAAGGACATGAGCAAATCTAAATTACTATATATGAACAATATGAAGGGTTAAACACATATCTACGTGTCCGTGTCAAAATATGACATGCACAAAGCCCCGTGTCAAAGAAAAACCCCAAAATCAACACATATTACCAAATTATTGGGATACAACCTACATGTATCTAATTATGGATATGATACTAGCCACAAACAAATAAACACATGTCAATTGGATCTATATGACCAATTGACAAATACAACAAGTGTCAATCTCGGAATTCCTCCAAAATTGATACAAAAAGTACCATAACTTTCTTAATAGGCCTCTTATGAACTCAATTCCAATTTCTATGGATATCCTATGCATATGGGGTGGTTTCTCATGGTTAAATCTTAGATTTAGAATCTAATTAAAGAGAAAAAACTGAATTGTACCTATTGGGAGATGGATTTCCAATACAACCTCCAAATTTGATAAAATTGGCCTTCAACCTGTAGATCCTTGCTCCTCTTTATAGATTCTTGCTTTCGCCTTCTAGATCCTTGCTCTACTAGCCTCCAATAGTGATTTGGAAAGGAATTAGGATAAAATTTGGTAGAGAATTGATATGGGAATGAAAGAATTTGGTTAAGAAAAATTGTAGATCTAGACTTGAAGTAAAAAGAGGAGAGATAAACTTTCTCCCCCTCTTTATAATGGCCGACCATCACTACCACATCCTAAAATAGGGGTATTTTTATATTTTTATTATTTATAAATATTGTGTATATTTTATTTTTAAATAATGGTATGATATGTGTATATATATATATATATATATATATATATATATATATATATATGTATTATATATAGTGTTCATTAATGTATGAGTTAGTAGGCTAGACCTAGAAGGCCACTAGATGAACCTCTGACCAAAATATAGAGTTATAATTTTAATTTGTATTATTCGGGAGTAAATATTGAGCATTATAATTAATTATCATAATTTTATTTTATTGTTGCACCTTACCGTTGCTTCGATATTTGGAGCGCTATCCTAGCTTTTGTCTTTCAACAAATTTCACACCCTTGTCCTAGACATGCCCGCCTTCCATTCTGACCTATGTGTAACTTATAAATATGCTCTCTTGTGCTTCATTTTAGTCGCACAATATTAATTTCGGATATTTTTTTAATTTCAAATAGATCCAACTTTGTATCTTTGTACGTTCCAATCAAAATTGGAGACACAATCTTGATCCATTTTGTGCAACCCAAATTATGATAATATTCTATTCTGAGTCTTCTACGTCCATGACACTTGTGTCCCACCAAATTTTAATTTCATGTACTTCCAATTAATTTAAGAACATCTATTGCATTAATTTTAATTAAATTGGTGTAAGGACCCAACTTGACCCAAAACTAGACCCAACACCAAATCAAACCCCCACTCACACCCTCAAGACTCATACTAAAATACCACACATTATTTTTAACTAATACATCACACCAAATATGGTGTTTTCCCCCATCCAATCCCAATTTCCACTTTCTGTGCAATTTTCCAATTATTGAGGACTTATTTACAAAAGTGCAATGATGTGTCACCATCTTATGGGTCAAGCACATGAAGAAATCACCCCCTTCTCCCTTTGACCGTTCAACCATCTCCCTCTCTCCTCTTTTTGTTTGTGTATTTTTCTCCATGTTTAATCTAGGCCATCCATTTAAAATGGAGCTATCCTCACCACACAACACCCTCTCCTATATATATATATATATATATCATCCTAACCCTCTTCCCAAAGCAAACCCTATCCCAATGTGTACTTGGCCGGTCCTAAACCCTAGGCTACCACCATCATCATCCTCCATATGCAAAATACCTCCCCATTAATTTTTTACATCACCATTACCATCCCTCAAGAAAATAAAAAATATTAAAACCACTTCTTCCTTCATCATCCCTCTTCACCCGACCTTCCTTCGGCCATCCACCACCGGGACTGTCTCCAGCAACAACCACCCGCTCCACAGCCTGCAGACAGCAACCTCGACCATCGTCTTTCCTTCTCCACCGCCGAGCAAATCCCTACAGCAGCCACCCGGCCATCCTAGACACCTCGACCACAGACCTGCATAGCAGACGTTCACCATCTCCCTCTCCTTCACCTAGCCGAGACCTCGTCGGAGCTGACCCGCTGGACCACGGCAGCCCCGCAGTCCCCTCAACAACTGACCCTCCTTTTCCCTGTTCTTCTTCCCGACTTCCAACTGCCGCCTCCTCCATCATCTTCATCCCTCATGACTATCCCGCGGGCAGCACCACAGTCCACCGTCCCGATCATCACCGGCGTAGACAACCCACTTCACCTTGACATCCTCCGCCACCATTCTCCTCCACTCACCGCCGGCACCATGACCTCTCCCCGCTGTTAACACCGACGACAACCACCCTCTTCTTCTTTCTTCTCTTCCCTGCAGCCGGAGCCCCGGCCATCTCGACCACCTGAGCCTGCTAAACCACCACCACCCTCTTCTTTCCTATACAACCTGCCCTCGACTCCTCTCCACTCGTCGGACTCCCCTTCGCTTGAGCCGTCGGACTCTGGCAGCCTTCATAATCTTTATCATCACCTTAATCATCACCATCACCTTAATCATCATCAATTATCACCTTGATCATCACCATCACCTTAATCATCACCATCACCTTAATCATCATCATCACCTTAATCATCACCATCACCTTAATCATCATCATCATCACCTTAATCATCATCATCACCTTAACCATCATCATCAACCTCATCATCATCATCATCATCATCATCGCCATCGTCATCACCATTATCATAGTTGTCATCATCGTCACCATCGTCATCGCCGTTATCGTCGATCTCGTGCACATACACAGGTTTATTCCTGTCCCCTCTTCCTTCATGATTTCATGTGTACGTATGTGTGAATAGTATAGGGTTTAGTATTGCTTCATGACAGGTTCAGTTAGTTGATATCAGACCCGTGTCGGTGAACACAATGACTCGTATGCTTATACGTACGCGTATGCGTATATTATTCAATTTGGTATATATAGATATATATTTAGTATGTGTATATATACTATGACGTAATTAAATGCTAAGGCTAGTTAGGTCTATGTATATATATATATTGTATGCCTCTAGGTTAATTATGGGGATCCCGTATTTACTTTGACCTGGATGACCCTGAAAATTGTGAGTTATCTGCCTTGTGTACACCGACGTACTGGCTAGACGTATTAGTGATTGACTGCCTAATTATGCATAGTAAGCAAGGACCTGACACCCGTACAGTTAGACGCACATTTGACCATGCTAGTTGACTAGTGTCATACCTAGCGTAGATCTGAGTTCAGTGTATTTATGATTATGTATTAGAGTAACGACTGATTCTGCATTATTATTAAATGATGTCTATAGGACTGTTGGATTGTTCAGACATGACTTCGGAAATAGGATATTCGGTATTGCCAGCAGAGGACCCCAGGCAAATATATTCTCTGACAGTTTTTATTATGTTGATTATCTCTATGATTCTAGTTGTATAGTGTACATGATTCTGACAGCGTGGATACACGAGTTGGCATCATCGAGACCTGTCACGAGGAGTCGTGATTTGGAATCCATCGTGCTAGCTGGAAACGGAAAAATATTAGTAGATTATGTGATCATACCCAACTCTACATGCATCATAGCTCACCCACACCTCACGTCGGTGCAGCCTGACCATTATATGCCTCATAGCTTGTTATATAGTCTAACTATTGCTCGCATCATAGCTATCCAGATGGTTAGCCTGACCTTACATGAATCATAGCTAATCATATGTAACAAGCCTGATCTATCCCAAGCCGGTCACATGATATGTTGATGTTTCACACACTTAGCTAGATAGTCTCTACATGTATCTCTAGTATATTGTTCTAGCATCCACTGATATTCCAGTTCATGGTTCTAGTATACACTTGTATTTCTGTACATTACTAGTATGCTATTGATGATGACACATGCTCTAGTATTTCTATTTCTAGTATTTTATTATCTCCAGTATTGCTTATTGCCAGTATTTATATCCATCTTGTATTTCTTTACATTGTATTATAGTTTTTGTTAATATATATGGAACTGCTGTTAGAGATGTACTTCGTTCCATCTTGACTGGAAGTATTTTTTCTGACTATGACTTAGAGGACTTGTTTTCAGCATACTTGAAGATTTGGATGTTATTGATTGTAGGTTAGACTATTTTTGTTGTTTAAGACTTATCTTGTATTTTATTTATTTATTCGATATTTTCTCGTGCTTTAGTTTATGTGATTGAGTATTCCATATTATATTATGATATTTGTGTCTCCTTATGGAGTTGGATATTCATGTGAGATTGATTAGATAGTATCATGACCTAGACAGCGTTCTACCGCCGATGCTGCGGCGTAGGCTTGACGTACCCATGCACTCGTGCCCCTATACTGGGTGCAGGTCGTGACACCGGCCCCCTTGCCCCTTCCTCAAGCTACTATGTAATGTCTATTATACCCCTTGGGACCTCTCATCAAGAATTATTAAGGAGGGAAGGTTCTAGTCTAATGGTTTAATTAAATTAATCATTCTTCTAATGAATGAGCTTCTAGTTGGGCTCAATTCTAACTAATTATAAATGTTGGTCCATGAGTCTAAACTAAACTAGTTAGGTCCACTAACACAAGTATAAAATAATAAACTAACATCTAACAATAATTAAATAATATAATAAATAATTATTTAATATGTATAATATTTAATTAATTATGAAATGACCAAATATCCTTTCCTAGAAAATGTGGTAGTGATAGTGGTTTAGGGGCCCTCCTTCCCCATCTGTGGGAAGATTTCTGAGAGCGCCCAAAACCGAAGCACACACGAAGTCTGGAGGTTCAGTCAGGAGCTTTCCTTCTTCCCTCTCGTAATCTGTTGGGCTGTATACAGCCAAAGATCTAATTGAAGAGGAATCTTTCAGTTTTACCATTGCCAATGGCTAGAAGATGTTGTAGCTTCCTTTGCATTCGAGCTTTCTGTTTTTGTGATGCTGGACCTAATGGGCTGGGAGCTGTTAGAAATGGAGGATGTTTTGCTGCAGGGGTTAAGGTTTGATTCGGATAGGGGGATGCATTTCGTGTTTTCCTAATAGACCCAATGCGCTAGACTAATGGGGTGCCTATCGGTCGGTAGAGGGGAAGCGAGGAAGTGGAGGGGAGAGACTGCTCAGCACTCGGCTGAATGCCTATGGAGGTCTGCACCTTTGGAAAATCGAGGATAATTGCTTTACCTTTTCTTTGTACGACCTGTTGCACGTGTCCTCTCTCTGCTCCATCCTCCTTAGCTTGCTTCTGTAAAGCAACTGTTGTACCTTGTTTTTGTTCCACAGGAATGTGGCTTTTGCATGAAACAGCAACATGACCTTGGTGTTGGCATATGGAGCAGAAATTTGGGTGGTTTTTATATACTACCTCTTGCCAAATGCTATCTTCTTAGGTTAGACCAATACGGATTTTATTGGCAAGAGGTTTCCTAATGTCTATCTCCATGAGCACTCTAGTGCGACTTGGGTGGGTGAAGGATTCGCTGTCCAGCTTCCACGGGATGACTAAAGTACTTGCGAAGGTGAAGATTGCAGCCTTGGAAAAAAGGAAAGAGGGGAGCCCTGGGAACAAAACCCATACAGGAGAGATCACGGTCTCACGAGACAGCAAAAAATATGTTGTCCACTTGAACAACCTCATCGGAGCTCCAGCAATGAACCAGAGATCTCAGTCTGAGAAAACCCTCTTCTGAGCTTGGACGGATGAGTAAGTGTCTAGCATCTAGAACTCCTACTATAATGAGCCTGAAGAACCCAAATCTCGCCAGATCTTTGCGCATCATGTATACGAAGGGGTGATACTGGTAGAATTTGCCAAACAGCGCCAACCGAAAAAGGGCCGAAGAGCAAAACGACCTCCGTCGCAGAGAACTCTACAGCGGGGCAACCTTGGAAAGTACTGGAGCAGCTTGGGGAAAAAGCATCGAGCGAGGGAAGGAGGGAGGGAGGAGGTCAAGTATGACCGGTATCCGCGGAGGACCGGACCACGTCGGCATATGACACTCCCATCAACAGGCACAAGAGGGGGCGGGGGGAGGGGGGAGGGGAAGGAGGAAACGGGGGGAGGAGGGGAGAAGAGAGGACAAGGAGCGGAACGAGAGGGAGGAGAGGCTGACGGAATGGCCACCGGAGAAGGGGAAGGCTGCCCTACGAGGGAGCTGTCGGCCCTACAATCTCCATGCGAGCGGTGCCACGCATCTTAAATTATATATATATATATACACCCAAGGTGCTCCAGTACTTTCCAAAATTGCCCCGCTGTAGAGTTATCTGCGGTGGAGGTCGCTTTGCTCATCGGCCCTTTTTCGGGTGGTATTGTTTGGCAAATTCTCCCGGTATCGCCCCTCCGTGGACGGGATACACAAAGATATGGCAAGATTTGGTTTCTTCAGGCTCATTATAGTGGGAGTTCTAGATGCTTGACACTTACTCATCCGTCCGAGCTCCGAAGAGGATTTTCTTAGACTGAGATCTCGATATCTCTGGTTCGTCGTTGGAGGTCCGATGAGGTTGTTCAAGTGGACAACATATTTTTTGCCGTCTCGCAAGACCGTGATCGCTCATGTATGGGTTTCGTTAGCAGGGCTCCCCTCTTTCTTTTTCGCCAAGGCCGCAATCTTCACCTTCGCAAGTACTCTAGTCATCTTGTGGAAGCTGGACAGCGCTACTGAATCCTTCACCCATATATATATATATATATATATAGAGAGAGAGAGAGAGAGAGAGAGAGAATAAGGGAGGTGAGGTGGCACCTCACTCTCAAAACAAGGGTGGCGGTGATGTGGCACAATCACAACCACACAAACGAGGGGAGGGGGTTAAGTGCAATTTGCCAATTATGAAATGTGTGGTTGGAATTGTGCCACGTCACCGTCACTCTTGTTTTAGGAGTGAGGTGCCATCTCACCTCCCTTATATATATATATATATATATATATATATATATATATATATATATATATATATATATATATATATATATATATATCCTAAATTTTTAGGACCACACTTCAATAATATTTGTTATCATGTTAGTAGTGAATAAATTATACAATTCGTAAACGGAAAGCACTTGGAATATTACAATTTTTTGGGTCCTATTTTGATACATGATTCAAATCTTCCAACAGTTTTTGACATCACTGCAATGACCATTCTAACAAGATCATTATCTCATAGCAAAAGGAACTTCCAATTTTATGATCATAATGAGTAAAAAATATCTATACAATCAGGACCGGCCCTGAGATTCAGATGACCCTCTTCAAAAACTGAATATAAGATCATATTTTATGTAAAAGAAAATCGATTTCATATATTAGTGACCCTAAGTTTAATTTAATTTTTCCTAAAAAATGACCCATGTGTATAAGTAAAAATTAGTAATAGAATATCGTTTAATTTTCATGCATGATAAGAACGACTATAACATCTAAATATTAGAAAAATATTACTCATACAAAATTTACATAAACTCATTTGTAGTTTATGCTTGTTAGCAAAGAGAAGATGAAGCATGTTGATAAAAATGTTCAATATGTATACTAGCAAGAAATCTTTTGATTCGAAGGCATTTTGGTTTGAATTATCTATATTTTTCAAAAAACTCATGTTTTACTTATTATGTTTATGTTCAAAAATATACCAAGTTATTTTTTTTCAAATTCCAACCTTAAATTTTTTTTTCACAAAAGCTACATGTTTCTGACATGTAAAAGCTTTTTTTAACAAAACAAATTTAAATAATACGAATCAAAAAAATTTAAAACCATATTTTATCCCAAAGAACGTGTGTTTACTTGCTAATTAAAATTTTGTTCAATAATATATTGAATTATTTCTTGAAGCATGTATTTTTTTCCTAGTAGAGGCTAGAGGATTTTGGATATAAAAACTATTTTCAAAAAAAATATTAATAAAATAGAGATGATGTAAGGGATTGAATCCTTGTACCTCCGACATGCAAAACAAGCACTATACCACTTCAACTATATTACTACATTGTCATAGTTAACGTCCAATGCTTGTAGCTCAAGTTAAAAGTAATGCGAAAACCAGGCGGGGCCGACATGTTTCGAGCTCCCCGATTGTAAAGACATGTAGGTATGTGTGAGTTGTAATAAAAAAAACTAATTATTATAAATATTATAATAACGAACTTCCAAAATTAAGGGCCCTCTATATTGTTGAAAATACGTGCGCTCTGATACCACATGTTGGGTGCATCGAAGAAGCATTTTGCCAACCCACCTGAGATGACCAACCAATCTACGAACACCAAGTACAGATAAAAATAAGTATATGGCGGTGACTACGTCACCTGGATAAATTCCAGCCTTTATAACTCAGATAAAATTACATGATTGCAAAAAACTAATGTTGAAACCCTTTGCCCTAATAGGTTCAACCCCCTTACCACACTCAAGAAAAAAAGTAGAAGATTACAATTGAAATCACTCACCAACCCGTAGCAATCTCCCTAACTGAAGTTGACGACTCCTCGTTTAGATCTCCTTCTTCCTTCTGTCTTGGATGGCGATGTCTTAAGAGGAAAGCACGGGCTTTCTCTTAGATTTTCTGTGGCCGAGCACCCCGAATCTCAAACTTGTGCTTCTCCTTTGTGCCTCTACCCTCCTCCCTATTTATAGGATGAGTAACCTATTTTAGGGTTAGGAAACCCTAAAAAATAGTCAACCATAAGATCCAGCCATCTACTAGCATCCAACGGTCTAAAATATAATATAAGAACTCCAAAATCCGAGCAGCCGTCACTGCCACCGACACCGAACTCGAACCGAGTTTGGTTCAAAGGTTCTGGAACACCACACCGAGTTCGGCCTGAACTAGGCCAGAGACCGAGTTTGATTCGAAGGTTCTGTAACACCACACCAAGTTCGGCCCAAACTCGGCCAGGGATCGAGTTTGGACCAAACTCTGCCCCCCTTTCAGCAGACTTGATTCTGAATAATCTCCTCCTCCAGTCTGATGAGAGATGTTGGCTCCATGGCTCCTCAACTGGACTCTATGCATGTTGCCCCACGACAGAAATTCTACTCCCCCATGCCACCGATCTCCGATCCCCCGAGTTGCTTTACATCTTTTGTCATCTCCATCTCCTCCGCCTTCACGTCAACGCTAGCTGCCATGCATAGCACTTCCTGTACTACTGGAATTCTACAGATATCGATGACACGGCCGAGACCGAAGTACCTGACGATCAGCCTCATCGTGAGTCTTGGCTGCATGTCCCCGACTTCCGTATTCCACCAAAATATGTTAACGTTCCGACGAGCTTCTTCACCCTTGGCTGGACCAACCAAGCGGACGGTATGATTCTTCCGAGATTCGAATTCTTGAATCTGCCCACCTTCGTATCTGAACCTGAAGCTCCTCAATATAAATGCATCCTCGAGCAGAACATCATGCACTGTGCATACCGTCGATAACCCAAAGCTTCCCCTGAACTGTGTGAATGATGATGCTCCTACCTCAAATTGATTTTACTGCAAACCTTGATCTCCTCTACGGCCTCGAACTGCTGAAACCAATATCGCTCCGTAAAGTTTTGGCAAACCACCACTCGCCAAAATCGAATTCGTGGAACAACCCCCACGTGGACACCGACCAGCTGTCATGGGATCAACAGACTGACCCTCAATCTTTGACTCATCACCATTCGTTGTTTTGTCTCAACGAACCAAATCCTCTGTATCCCTCAAACTATCTCGAAGCCCCTCCAAGATAAGTTTTTGACGATCCACCTCCTGTCGAATATCCCTCGAGCCTCCAACCGGTGTCTGTGGCCTGCCTGTACACCTCAGCGGCTTGAGCCTATACATGACACAACATAAATCTCCTCAAGCCAGCTATTGGAAATCCTTCATAAGCATCCAATCTTTGTCCCCAAACAAACTGCGATAACCATCATCCGCCAGCCTGCCTACCGAAACCAAGTTATAGCACAAACTCGGTACATATCCTACATCCTTGAGAATGAGCTTCTCACCAAGCTCCATTGTCAAGTGCATATCACCGATGCCTACAACTTCAGCCGTCTCCTTGTTGCCCATCTTCACACATCCAAACCTGCCACCGTGGTATGACAAAAAAATTCTCCTATATGGAGTGGCGTAATACGACGCGCCCATGTCCATGACCCAATCGTCATCATGATAGATGCCACAAGGTTCCTCTGCGTCGGTTGCTACAATGATGAGATCTCCCATAGACGTGAGATCCTCCTGATCATCCTTATCTTTGGCCTTCGCAGCTTTGAGCTTCATGTTGTTCCTCTTGATATGACCTATTTTGCACAGTGATAGCAGCCCTTCTTGCGATCCACAGTCGCAAGATACCAAGAACTCTCTCTTGTCCTCGCCTATGACTTGGATCTTCCCTTCCCGTAGGAAGCCACCAGAGTGGACTCCTGCAACGATTCTACTTGCTTACGTCGGATCTCCTCGTTCAACAAGCTATTTTTGACTGCCTCCATCGTGATAACTCTATCAGAAGTGGAGTTGCTCACCGATACCACCAACGTCTCCCAGCTTTTTAGCAGAGAACTCAAAAATAGAAGGGCCTGAAGCTCATCCTCAATCACCATCTTTATCGTAGACTGCTGATTGATGATGCCCTAAACCTCGTTCAGATATTGTGCCACTGGTGCACCCTCTGTGTACTTTGAGTTGGCGAGTTGGCGAATCATAAATGCCTTGTTGCCAGTCGTCTTTCTATCGTACAATGAATGCAGCTTTTCCCATAATGCTTTTGAAGAATTCTCTATGGACACGTAGTGAAACACCGAGTCATCCAGCCATTGGTAGGTGAATCCAAGAGCCTTCCAATCAAATCATTTTCAATCATCAGCACCTTTGTCTGTCGGGTTTACGCTGTCACCCTCCAACGGACCATGCAAGTCCTTGCACCAGAGTAGATCCTCCATCCTTGGCTTCCAAATTGCCTAGTTTTTTCTTGTGAGGGTGATCATACGAGTGTTCATCTACTCCGTAGACATAGTTGTACCTTTCCTCTCGAGAAGAACCTGGCTCTAATACCATGTGTTAAAAATACGTGCGCTCTGATATCACGTGTTGGGCGCATCACGAAAGCATTTTGTCAACCCACTTGAGATGACCAACCAATCTACGAACACCAAGTACAGATGAAGACAAGTATATGGCGGTGACTACGTCACCTGGATAAATCCTAATATTTATAACTCAGATAAAATTACAAGATTACAAAAAACTAATGTTGAAACCCTTTGCCCTAATAGGTTCAACCCCCTCACCACACTCAAGAAGAAAAGTAGAAGATTATAATTGAAATTACTCACCAACCTGTAGCAATCTCCCTAACCGAAGTTGGCGACTCTTCGATTATACCTCCTTCTTCCTTCTGTCTTGGATGGCGAAGTCCTAAGAGTAAAGCACGGGCTTTCTCTTAGATTTTCTATGGACGAGCATCCTGAATCTCAAACTATGCTTCTCCTTTGTGCCTCCACCCTCCTCCCTATTTATAAGATAAGAAACCTATCTTAGGGTAAGAAAACCCTAAAAAAATAGCCAACCATAAGATCCAGCCGTCCACTAGCATCCAACGGTCCAAAATATAACATAATAACTCCAAAACCTGAGCAGCCGCCGCCAACACCGAACTCGGACCGAGTTCGGTTCGAATGTTCTGGAACACCACACTGAGTTCGGCCCGAACTCGGCCAGGGATCGAGTTCGGACCGAACTCTTTCCCCTTTCAGCAGACTTGATTCCCAACATATATTAGAGGTTCATGTTCGGTCGCTCCAGATAAACATGCTCATGGTCGGCCCTGTATGTAATAAAAAAAATTTAGCTTCACTGTAAAAAATTTCTTTCCAAATATATCCTTGCATCTATGTACTAATTTAAATTATTCATTAAAATTAATAACGACAACAAGATAATTACGGTAGTTGTCCTTTGATCTTCCTAAATAGTTTAAAATAATATATATATCTATTCTTATAATGAGGCTTGTAAATGGCTCAAAATTGAGTTGTCTAAGCCATTTGTAAATTCTCATCATTTAAAAAAAAAATACAAAAAAACTAACTTTCAAAAGTGCGTGTATATATATATATATATATATATATATATATATATATATATATATATATATATAAACTAACTTTCAGATATATTTAAAAAAAAAATTTATCACATCATTTATTAAAAAATAAATTGGTCATTCAGATTTTTGTTTGATACCAAATTTATCTAAATCTATATTTAATTTGAAAATTAAAAATTTAAGCTCAAGTATCTTAATCTAAGTATGACATTAATATGATAAGTAATATTAATTAATATAGAAATAAAAAATAAATGAATATATTTGATAAAATATATATTTAAAAACTAAAATTAAAAATTAATTTAAAGAAAGAATATCAAAAATATTTAAACTGCTTAAAAAATCTTAATTAATATATATATATATATATATATATATATATATATATATATATATATATATATATATATATATATATATATATATATATATATATATATTAATTTTAGTGTTAATTTTAATTTTAATATTAACATTAAAATTAAAATTAAAAATTAAAATTATTTCTTAAATTAAAATTAATATTAGTCCATGTATGAATCCACATGACATGACTTATTTAAGAATATATATATATATATATATATATATATATATATATAGAGAGAGAGAGAGAGAGAGAGAGAGAGAGAGACCCATGGGTGACAACGATGATACATAATTTTGTTCGCGTGTAGTGTGGTTTGTCTACGTGTTGGACACTCCATTGTAGAAGGGGATTACAAATATTTTGATATCATGTAAATGTAGAAAGATGTTAATTATCTTGATTGGTTCCTTAATTTAAAAATATGTTTGATCAAGAATCATTTTTATGGTTGAAATAGGTCACACGAGTTAGCTAGAATATAAGGTAAAATGTCTAGTCATCCAAACTAAATACCTATGTCCATATTTGCATCTTCATATTGTATATGTCAACAATATATAGATAAATTACCATAGATTGTTAAGAAACATATTCTCTCTCTCTCTCTCTCTCTCTCTCTCTCACACACACACACACTCACACACACATACACACACAAATATATATATATATATATATATATATATATATATATATATATATATATATATATATATATATATATATATATATATATATATATATATATATATATATATATATATATATACACTAGCAAAGTCACGTGTAACGTCCGTAAAATAATTAATTTTTGATATTATTATAAAATATTTAAATATATTTAAATTAAATTTTATTATACATATATTTATATTTTATTTATAATTTTTTATATATTTGATTATATTTTAATTATAATTTATTCTTGATATATTTTTATTCTTCATAAAGAGTCTTGAAAAACGACTAGCCATCTAAGTGTGTATGCTCACACAATTAAAAATTAAAAAAGTAAATAAATATTAACCAATTGTTTAACTACGTAACATTATATAATTATAAATAAATATCTTTTCTAACATATATGGTTAAAGTTAGAGTCATTCTCATTGTTGGGTTCAAATCCCCGAACTATTATTATAACAAATTTAATTTTTTGAACAATTTTTTATGCAATATTTTTAAATAAATAATAGTTTATTTGTAATCGTGTATATATATATATATATATATATATATATATATATATATATATATATATATATATATATATATATATATATATATATATATATATATATATATATATATCGTATTTAAGCATTTTTCTATGCCTCCGGAAAAACCATTCAGATTAGATCAAAAAACTCGCGAGAAATTGAGTACTATAAGATTATAGTATGAACGGTAAGAAAAAAATATTCTGAAATAAGAGAGAAACTTAAAACCAGCAATATCAAAGTTCTCCAAATCAGATAAAAATAATTCACGCTAAAATAATTTCATCTATTACACTTCTGATGAGTAATCCAAGAAATTATCACATTGTTTCGATCTATTCAGCCATCCTCGATCAAAAATAAAATCAAATATTCCTTAATTCCAGCTCAAACTTAAAACCAGAGCTAATCTGACAATCTCAAAATATTTCAAATTTTTTACTTCAAAATCTTTATCAACTTTCCAAGTTTAGAAATATCAAGTTCCCAAATCTTCCATTATCAATCTAAATTTTCCATGAGTTCATTTCTAACTCAATTCAATTCCAGCTATAATTCCTTCCCATGTGTTACTATCATTTGGTGCCAAAAATCTTGAGTATTTGAAACTATTTTTAATTGTACAAGTCAATAAACTATCTTTCCAACAAATTTTTTGGAACAATGTTAATTCAACGAGGCCAATCACCATATTTAGTAACATCAAATCTGAGGGTCACACCACTATCAATTACTCTTTCCAATAGCACAATTCAATAATAATAATCCATCTTTGTCATACTAAGTTCATTCGTAAATTCCAATTTGAGTAGCAATCAACTAAAACCATTCAAGTGTTCATACAACTAACCAATCCAAATCTAAATATATTATTTACAGCCGAAGGCCATTTAACCGAAATTTAATTCTTCCTAGACTTATTTCTCAATATAAACAACTTAATTCTCTATACTCAACACAGTTCTTATGCAACATCATTACTTCACTTCTTCGACGGCCAAGTCTTTAAGACTAGCTATCCCTGAAGCCATACTCAATCATTATGGTAACTTATCTAAGATTGATGGATAATAAGAACCATGATATTCAGAAGGGCCAAACTATAACCCAACCAAGATAAAGGATTCTATCTAAATCCAAGAAATAATTCCAATCGGACAATTGATAAGCTATTGCCAACTAACCCGCTAACCAAAAAACTTCCAATTATCTAGGGTCAATGTAATGTACCAAAGATTATTACATGAGGCGCTATACTCGACAAAATTATTCTCAGTTGAATCACAATTTATGAAGCTCATCCAAATAACTTTCATAGTCCAAATTATGAATCCATCATGTAAGTTCTATCAATCCCATCTCAAAATTCTCAGTTTGTCACTTTCAAAATTTGAAAACATAAGCTTACTCCAAATTGTATCCTTATATCACATTTAGTCTCTTGATCCAATTTGTTTATGCAATACTATAAATTATTCTGATATCATAAGTCCAATGTATTTACCATCAATAGTCCATCCTTTAGGATCTTTGCTCTCACTTATGTCCCCAACTTTGTAATCAATTCCTATGAGTTCCAATATTCACACAATCCAGTCGACTTACTAACCGATCCATAAGATATGGATATTCCCATAATATATTCGATTAAGTCTCACTTTTGCAATATTTATTTTGATAATATAAGGGCCATCTTTAGAAATTCACCTTAACCATTAAATTTACTCGCATCACATCCATCAGAGTTTCATAAAAATTCCATATTTATTATATTGGTTTCACAAATATCCACATCTGACATACTCCGATCACATAACTAAACTATATATCACCCAATATCAATGATCATACCATCATCAACAATTATCCAACATCAACAATCATATCATCTTAGTTTATATGACAAGAACCAGATAACTCAATCACACTCCAATGAGTCCATATGCTTCACCAACCGTTATCCTTGCGGCTATAAAATACACGATATATGTTTATCCCTTTTCGATATGCCTTAATCCTTTAAACATATATGCACACATACAAACTATCCATTATATAGGCTCAAAATTTCTACTTTACTAATGCTACCCTCTGAACTAGGCACATTAACATCTATTTCTAAGAACTTTCAACTTTGCAACCCAATCACGATATCACATATACAATTTCTATCCTATCTATCAAATCATTATTTAATATTCGATCAGCATCATTATTTTCCAATAAGTCTCCAACAATAATATCCAACCATTTGTTCCGAGTCTAAACATTCATTCAACTAATTTAGTCATTATCTCAATCTATAACTTATTTTACTATTCTTAGCCATATCATCCATCCATACCTTTCAAAATTATTATCCAACATAACATCAATTCAACAACAGCCTGCTCCTGATCATTTGAACTCAATACACCAAAGGACACTCGAATCAAAATACAAGAAATCATAACCCCCAACTTAATCTCAATACTACCCCATCCTTCACGGGTAAACCTATCGCTA
Source organism: Iris macrosiphon (assembly GCA_036927795.1). Lineage (NCBI taxonomy): Eukaryota > Viridiplantae > Streptophyta > Magnoliopsida > Asparagales > Iridaceae > Iris > Iris macrosiphon. The sequence continues at coordinate 19,409,453 of JAYESA010000002.1, read as the reverse complement.
TTAATACGAAAAAGGTATGATGCACATATCATCACTACAAGGGTCGAAGCATATACCACTCAGAAATTAAGTTGTTCCCGACACTGTACCACTCTTCGCATTGATCAAATGTCTATTTTAGACTATTTATCATTTGGTGGCCTTGTCGACTACAAACATAACATTCACTTTCTCAAAGTTTGAAACATAACTAAGCCACTACACATGAATCAACTTACGATTTATGTTGATCATATTCATTAAAATTCATACAACGTTTCTTGCCTGATATACGATGCCACTATTCACAACATTTACAACAAATTTGTTACTCCTTCCTCATTCCCACATACAAGGTACCCTTCATATATTATCTTGTTACATCATTGTAGCAAATCATCTCTCGATATTTTTTGATATCATTATATATTAACAAATATACACATAGTATCACAATATATATAGACTTATTGTATGGAACATCCAATGGAGCATCAAGGAGGGTCAAGAGACTTTCGATTACGGAAGCAACTTAGAATTGAAATGAATCAAAATAAGATCTGAGCAAGTAAAGTTGTGCTATGATCCCATTATGTCACGCCCCAGTTTTGTAGAACTGAAAAATAGCCACGAGCATAGTGTCGTACAAGTCTAGATTTGCACTTGTATAAGGCATACAGTTTTATAATTAATGGTGTATCTCGAAATAATGAAATTTTAGTTGAATAAACTGAGTCATATTGAAGTCACAACAGGATATAAAAAAGAATTTATTTATTTATAGTTATTACGGATGTCACTCCCCGTTCCAGATATACGTATTTGGAACGTATTTTTATTTTAGCATGGTTGCATGTGCATGGAGAGTAGACCCATTCTTTGGTTTAACCTTACTCATGGTTTATTTTATGGGTTGGTTCAAGTCATGAGAATTATTGGTTCAACCCTCAACCCTATCATATATAACCCAACATTTCTCTCTCTCTCTCTCTCTCTTCACTTCTTCATTTCTTCCTCTCCCTTTTAGTTTTCTCTCCCCATTTCCATAGGCAAGTATACCTTGCATGAAAAATAAAAGAAACCTCTATATTATTTTTCCATTATGTTTGTTATGTGTTTCTTAGCACTTTTAGAACTTGAACTTTTATGTTTTAATGGATGTATTAGTGTAGATCTACATTTCTAAACTTAAGGTTTTTATGGGTTCCATGAGGTTTTTTTGGTTTTGATCTATTAAACATGTATTATAGAAAACCATTTTTTCTACATGATAGAGATTTTAATTTATAGCATTTTGGCTTTCGGTTCATCCGATTTGGTCTTAAAATATGGATTTTATGGACAAAATATTTTTAAAATTTTTGGAGCTTTTTTGCCATGGCTGAACCTTCTGTTGGAGAAGATGAAGTTCGCATGCAGCCAACGAGCTATGCGGCTGAGAGTGCTATGCGGCCCGAGAGGGTTATGCGGCCTGAACTCTTGTTGCATACTGACAGCATGTGTCCATCTTGTTGGATGCAATACTGCTTATTTACACAAGTTGAACACCTTATGTTTTCACTCATTGAACGAATGAGAAAATTTGCTTAGTCCAAGCGACCTCCATGCGACATCGATTCCATGCGGCAGTGATTATATACAGCACCAACACTTATGCGACATTGGAGGGTATGCAGCCACCATTTTTCTTGGACGCATGACTCTGAAACTTTGGCACATCTTTCTATGATATTTGTCTTTTCTCTCTGACACACTTTATGACTTTATATCACATCACTGACACTTCATTCATTGGCCGTCACTTCAACACTTGTCCTAAGGAGTAGACTTTAGCCCCGAGCATATGACCCAGACTACTTATGCGGCCAAGTGGTCAATGTGGCCCTGACTTCCCATACGGCCAGGACTTCACATGCGGCCTAAAAACCTATGCGGCCTTGATTATTTTTTATAAAATATTTTCTTATTCTTAGTGATTATATTTGGGTCAGTGCTAGTATTATTAGAATGGATTTAGTAACCAAACATCGTGTGTAATGCCACAGCCCCAAAATACGTAGGACTAGAAATACGTAACATGCCAGCTATACATTCGACCAGACTCTGGTCCGACTCGAATACGTATAAGCTGTATTATAATGGTCATTATCTAGATAATCCAGTAAATATAAATATCTATGTCTCAATCCACAATGAACATAATATAACAAGAATGAGCTACATGTGCTAAAGTCGGCCGTCTAGTAACACACAAGCTCGAATAGACTCGAGAAAAAAATAAGTCTATAAAAATAAGCCTACATCAGTAGATGAATCAATAATATAAATGAATAGCATAACTCAGATAGAAATAATATAAGTACCTGGTACTAATGCCCACATGGCAAAGCAACCCAAATCAACAACTCCAGGCAGGCTCCACAATGGTCTATGCTGCAAAACTGGCAAGGGACCAGGTCCTCAGAGGGAAGTAACAAGGTACAAGAAATCCCATACCAAAGTAAAATAGTATAATGCCACATACTTAAGGGTAAACTACTGTCACCATCTAATTGATATGCACATGAGAACATCACTCGTACTCAGGCTGAAACCACTATAGGCTTTGTGTCGGGGAGCCCATAGCGACAAGTAATATCTTGTAGGGCCAGTAAATGTGCCAAAGATCTGGGACAGAGTCTAAGGCACCTCTAGTAACATAGTATATATATATATATAATCAGCCTGTAGTATTGTGTGTCTTTCCCCTCCTAATATAATCTCACGTCTCATGTCCACAATGTCTCATGACCATAACACGCAAGATCAAGACCTCTAGCTAATACAATGAGTCATAATGATATATGTATATAATATGTAAGTCTCATATCACGATTCCTATAATCCTATACAAATTCACCATGAATACCTCAAGAAGGATTATGTCACAAAAAATAGAGTCAAGTGTCCTACGGTCTGACGTACAAGGATACAAGCACGTAAAATAGAATTGAGGTATTAACTCTCTAAGTGACGTTACTCGACTCTGTGTACGACGTCGACACCCGAATCTTGTTCGGACGCTATGCAACGTCTCACGGCCCTAGGGTAAACACACATATCAACCATATCAAATAACTATAATAACTAAATAAGATAATTAAGGCAAGGATGTGATATATCATGGCAAGGTACACTTGCCTGGGTCTGCAGTATGTAGTAGCAAAGTTGGTCCCGCGTCCACTCCTCCGGAATCCAATTGAACTAAACAATAAATTTTTTACTTTAAGTATCTAATCAAGAATCTTGTAACCATAACTAAATTGTATAATTTATTATAAACCATTAATACCCAAGTCCAACCTCATCCTAACATGTAAATTCTTGACACAACAACTTACATGTTTTACGAGGTATCGGAACCTAGTTTCATGGTTTACGACTTCAAAAATTTATGGTTAAGTCCCCAATCGAAGGACATGAGCATAAATCATAATAAATCATGTAATCTTGATTTAAACCTGATTTATATTTATTTTTACCATTAAATTCCATAATTGACAAAATAATCATATTTTAAGATTATGGCTACTTTAAGTTGACTAGTTTTTTTCGAAACTTGTTCGGAGCATTGCCAGTCCATGACTATAGTTTATATTCATGAAAAATTATTTTATATTATATTTTATTCTATTTTAATCTAAATAATTAACTTTTATTTCTTCCAAAACAACCCATATTTATGGGCAAAACTATGACCAAATCATCCGAAACCTAGGCTAGTGACCCTTATTTTTAGGGTTCAAAATTTTAATAAAAATACGATAAAAATAATTCTAAAATACTTATTTTACAGTAATAAACCACCAATAAATTCAGTTTTAAGAATTAACAATAAGGCCTCCAATAACTGTGTCACAAAGTCTAAAACTAGCCCTATTGTTGTCCAATCTATCATCAATCTAACATAAAAAAATTCATAGATTTTTATGGTGGAAAAAGATGGCAATGAAGGGTTCTAGAAAATTAAACTTACATAAATCTAAGAGATTTATGCCATGGAGATTTGAGAAGAAAAATTTGAATCCTTACCCGAAAGCTTTGAAGGTTTGGATGACGGTGCATCTTCTTGTTCAAGAACGCACCTTCTTGCTTGTGCTTGCCTTGCTTCTCCCTTTTTGATGGATTAATGATGATGAAAATATGTTCTTTATGGGTTGATGATGATGTCAATGGGTTCTTGATGGGTTTGATGGTAATGGTGGAGCCTTTATGGTTGTTTGGTGGAGATTGGATGGAAGGATGATGAAAGGTGGAGCTTTGGAAGAGAGGAGAGAATTTTTGGTGAAGGGGATGATGTTGTGAGGGGTAGATGACAAGGAGGGCTGCTCTTACATGTGAAGGAGAGGGGAGGGGTCAGCCAAAAAGGGGAGAGAGTTGTAAGGGTTAGGATTTTGTGATAAGGGGGGTATATATATGGGCTTTTTTGATATATTTAAACCTATGAGGGGGTGTTCCTAGGGCTTGTAGGGGTCGGCCACCAAGGGAAAAACTCTTGCACAAAATTATGAAGAGGGGGTAGATTTTTATGGTTGGAATTTGGTTGGTTAGGATCTTGGGTGGTTAGGTAGTTAGTTAGTTAGGTAGTTTGCCAACTAGGATGCCACCTATGGCCCTTTCTATAATTAGAACTCTATAAATACAACCAAATTAATGCAAATATAATATACATATAATATACATATAATATATATATATATATATATATATATATATATATATATATATATATATATATATATATATATATATATATATATATATATATATATGGGGGTATTTGTGTGCACTAAATGACTACATGCGTTTGGGTTTGGTTTAGGTCAAGTTCTAGTCAAAATGAATCAGTTTTACGGTAACCGTGGTTCTAGATGTTTGTCAATATTTTTGGAGCATGGGGGAGGTCAAACAATTGTAACATCCTTGTCCCAAATATATTAGGTATAATCAAGATTAGTAATATAAATTTTTTTGAAGGAAAAAATGTTGTGCATTGCTCCAAATATCCAAGCCATGGCAAAGGGTCATATATATAAAAGAAGGATTTAGAAATTAATACTTTAATCCATTAAATTAAATAAAATAAATAAATTAAAAAATATCAAATTATCCCTATTCCAAAATGAGGGGGCTTACAATCTATCCACCTTAAAAGAATTACGTCATCGCAATTTAAGATTTGTAATAATTTTTTTTTTTCCAATGGGGTCAAATCCTTTATTGTGATTTTGCAAAATCCTCAATATTAACTTCATTTTCCATACTTAAAATAAAATTTTAAGTTCTCAAAATTTAATCCCTTCAAGAATTAAACTCGTCAAATTTAAATTAAATTAAATTCTCACTTTTAAAATTATCATTCTTCTACTCGATCAAATTTCTTTATCTCTTCAATAATTAATCCATGAGATTCCAAGTCCTCAAAATTTTCAAAATTTGAGTTTAATTCCATTCTTCAAATAAATTTTTTTTAAAATACATTTTACATCGACATCTTGTAGTCCAAGGACTATAATGTAAATCTTCTTAAATTTCTCAAAATTATAAATTAATAACCCAATACGCAAATTTTAAATCCAATCCTCAAAATTTTATCTTCCAAATTTAAATTTCAAATATTTACTCTTCTAGAGTTAAACCCTTCAAATCCAAAAAAAATTAAATCTAGAATATCATGATCTTTCAAAAAATTAATATTTCACTATTACCACATAATACCTTTTAAATTTTATCCTCAAAGTTGTCAAACTTTAAAATTTTAAATTCAATTCTTAAGATAGTCTTCTCCTCTTGAATTTTTTTTTTCAAATCCATAATACCCATACTTAATCAATTTATCCTCTATCATTAAACCTAGCAATCATAAATATACCCAATAAAAATTAGTATATGGCATATCTAATCCTAGTCAATATCTTAAGATCAAATCAAATTCTCAAAATTTATAATTCTTAATACATTTTTATCTCCTCAAAATCTCAAAATTTAATTTAATTCCATCTATTCTTAAAATTTGAATCTAATTACAGACTTTAAAATATTCTTATTTAAAATTTGAATTCCAAAATTTGTTCTATCAAACTTACTCCTCCATTTTTTTTCTAATTACTAAGACGATAATAATTAACTTTATAAAATTATCAAATTTGAATTAACTAACTATCATGTCCAGAAATCCTTTAATTTAAAGTCCAAGTTCAGTCTTATCATGATCTCCTTATCCTTCTTCAAAATTTTAAATTTTAATTAACACAATAATCAATTCTCTTTATTTTTAACTAACAAAAATCTTTCGAGGGCTGCTAGTCATCTTCAATCCAACCAATCTATCTTTCATTTAACCTCAAAATTTAAAAATTTGAATTCAATCTTCAAAAAAAAATTAAAAATTTAAATTCACATATAGTTAAATTTCTTTAATATTGATAAATTGATTATCCTCAACAAATTCAACATTATCATAGTCCGATATTCATTCAATTTTTTTTTAAATCACATAGAAGTTTAAGCCTTAAGCACAAGAATTTGATCTCATCTTCATCAATTGTATAACCACTAAACCAAATTTGCTAGTCGAGAAGCCTACCCACCTTAGATCAAACCATCTCATCAAAACATAATATTATACCCTCACATAAAATGACTTATATTCGTCCAAAAGGTTTATCTAATAGTAACCCATCACTTCTAATCTATGATAATTAATAGAGTCCTTCTTATTTTAGGTACCTACTGCTAATGTCAATTCTCATGTCTTTAATATATTCTAACTCTAATATCTAGAAATTATCTACTATAATCTTTCCTACTCAAGTACCCCTCTTCTTACAAATATTCTACCAAATATGTCTTCTTCGTCATGACGAGAATCTTCTGAAAAAATTATCATGCACGAGTGTTCATCTCTCTGAGATAGGAAAAGACGAGAATCAATAAATAAGAGTTCAAAGGAAGTATGAATGAATATAATTTTGAGGTTCAAGGACAAAATTAGAATTCAAAGGAAGTTCCAATAATATTTGTGGATTGAGATCCTAACAAACTTATCCTTACGCAGGCTCGCTTGGTACAGTAACGCAACCGAAATAATTTAATCAGGACATGCATGGGCCACCACAAAAGTATGTAATGTCCCAATCCCAAAATACGTAGGACTAGAAATATGTAACATACAAGCTACACATTCGACCAGACTCTGGTCCGACTCGAATACATATAAGCTGTATTATAATGGTCACTATCTAGATAATCCAGTAAATATAAATATCTATGCCTCAATCTACAATGAACATATAACAACAATGTCACACCCCAGTCCCAAAATACGTAGGACTAGAAATACGTAACACACCAGCCGTATGTATACGAACTCCAATATATGGAAACCATATACACACGTACCCTGTACATGAATATCAAATCCACCAGTGGTAATATACTGTCTCAACAAGTCACACACAATCTATATCTCATCCACAGCACAAATAAAGAAATAATAGAAAATAAATAACTGAATATCAAAGATGAAGTATCAAAGTATGATAGTCGGATGGAAATAAATCCACTACAAATCGACTATACTAAACTACTAAAAGAGAGAAGAGAATCACCTCTAATATAAGATAAATGTCTAAAAGAAAAGCAACTAGAATATCCATCAGCTGCGATGGATCAAAGATACTCTGAAGAGAAGACCTCCTCAGTCTGGAATGAAGTGTCAGGCTCGGGTCCGTACTCCTGTGGAAACTCCTGCCCGTCTATATCTTGAAAGGTACCAGGTCCTCAGAGGGACGTAACAAGATACATAATAACATGCCAATAAAGTACTGAAAAGTAAACATCCAATGGGTCACCTAACCGTCTAAGTGAATGCAGTTTGAGAACAACTTTTCAACAAGTGGGCTATCTGGCCAAAATGGGATTTGAATGATTATCTTGGAGATCCAGGGGCCTACAAAGCATGTCGTCTTTTGAACGACAGAGGCCACCTGATAATATATAATATATAGTGGTCATTATGACCGCGCATCTCCGGCGGAGCGTACGGGTTACACAAGGAAAGTGCAAAGGAGCCCAGATGCCTTACTTGTTGTTCTCCCCACCCATGCTCTAAGCATGTCACATCCATAACACGATGATACCTCTAAATAACTGTCAGGTCTACTAGCATGCAAAGTTTCTATCGACAATTATCCCTATCCGTCGCACGACCTATACGTACCAGTGGCCAGCCGAATACGCAAGTTCGTATCCTACATGTGACTCACACTCGGGTAAGAATAGTGTCATGGCCAATGAAACATAAAAATGCCTCATGATAATGGGGTAGTCTCATAAAGTAGGTCCAATGCATATACATAATAAAAATATAATACGACGTCACCGTCGTTGTACCCAAGTTTCCTTGGACGCGCAATTTATATAGCAGTTTAAAATATATAAACTAAAACAAGCAGAAATAAGACATGCATGCATCATAAGGAATGTAATCACAGTACAATGGCAAGGTATACTTGTCTGGCAAGAAATCTGTATAGTATAAGCATCCAGATGTCAAGGACACGGGATCACGAACTAAGGCCTCCGAATAAATGTCTCCCGATGTTGAAATAGATACCACCAACATTTTCGAAATCAGCTAGATAGCTAGAAAATACTACCCTTTCGTCCAATTTGGACATAGGAGCAAAACGGTAATTTTGGGTCAAGACGGGGTCCACGTGTGACCCACTTTGCACCTAAAACCGTGCCAAGGGTAAAGGTCTCTAAATGGGACAAATTATAGGTCAAACAAACTCTAAATGTCAATACGAACTTAACGGTATGTCCAATTTTGGACTCCGGTGAGCCGAACACAATTTTGCCCAAAAAGTCAACTGTTGTGCCCACAAATAAGCGGTTTGGTCAACTATCTCAGAATTGCGTGAAAATTGGGCCACAGGACCAGCGCGATACCACGAGTCCAGTAGCGTAAGTTTCGTCGCATTCTGACGAGCGTACAACAAATGGTACAAGATTTTGCAAAAGTCACGATATGGGGACTTTTCGCGGATACGGGTTGATCCCGACGCGCACACGCGTCTGAATCAATTTTCGTGAAAGCTCACACATCTGGACATACCATACGCACCTTTCGGTACAATTGGTACGCGATGGGGCAGTCCCTTTGGCGGGGTGCGCTCTGTATCGCAAATTCTGGAAGTTAAAAAAGCATTTTTTTGTGATTTTTAATCCGATTTAACTCAGCATTCAGCAATAAATAAAATAATATAATTAACAAAATTAATCTCGGTTAGGTGATCTTCGCATAACAAAAGGAATAACTAAATTCGGATCTCTGTGGTGGGAGATACGAGTCCTTAAACATGGATGGTTACAGCAGTTTTCTGGGATTAAAAGTTATCATTTTTCTCCAACTTTGGCTCAGTTTTTGCCTTGGGTTACGCGTTGTTCAAAGTAAACTAATACAAAGAGTTGGAAGAGGGATAGGTCGTGAACATATCGGTGAAGACGGGGTCGAGTTTGGTCGAACGATGATGCAGGAATCGAGGCATGAACAGGGGTAAGTTGCTGTGTATTCGTTGTCACGGTACGAGGTTGACGCGGACGCGCGGTGATGGTCGCGACGGCGGGCTCCGCGGTGATGGGCTCCGGCGGTGCGACGGTGGTGTCGAGATGGTAAGAGTATGGTTAGGATTAGGGTTTTATCAATTATATCTATATATAGGTCGCGATACGGGGGGAGTACTGCACGCGGGGGAGAATTTTGCAGCTGCTGCTGCGGTGGGCCGGGTCTAATGGATAGGGTTTAGGTTTTAGCGGGTAGGGTTTAGTTAGGGTTTAATAATTCATTTAGATTTTCTTTTTCTTTCTTTTCTATTTTCTTTTATTCTTTTTCTTATTCTTTTCTATTTTTATTTCTTTTCTATTTATTTTCTGTTCTTTTATTCACTAAAGAAATTACTAATATATATATATATATATATATATATATATATATATATATATATATATATATATACCTAAAATTCTAGAAAAATATATTAGTGCATAAAATGAAGCTATCAACCGTCCACAAGGTCTTCTACATAAAAATAATTAAGGTAAAATAATAATTACTCCGTAAATCCTCTATTGCATAATCACCTAGCAATAAAAATTCAAAAAATTTTATTTCTTTTAATTAGCTAATAAATAATATAAATTAATTAAATAATTAATTAAATAATTAATACTTTTTATTAAAATTAGGGGTTTTATATTCTACCCAACTTATAAAAATTTTGTCCTCAAAATTAAAACTAAGCCACGATAGAAAGTCAAGGATGGTATATGGTATAAATGAACAAAATAAATTCATACCTTGGTCTACGAATAGGTTCGGAAAATATTTGCGCAATTCATCTTCGCTCTCCCAAGTTGATTCTCCTGGCGCGCCATGCTTCCATGCCACACGAACTAAGGGAATAGACTGGTTCCTTAACACTTTCTCTCGACGATCAAGGATTTCCACGGGTTGCTCTTGGTATGACAAGCTTGGCCCAATGGTGATATCAGAATGGTCGAGAATATTACTGTTGTCTGCCACATATTGCCTGAGCTACGACACATGGAATACATCATGTACTCCCTCAAGTGAAGGTGGTAGTGCGAGTCGATATGCCACTTCTTCCACTCTCTCTAGCACGTCAAATGGTCCAATATACCTTGGGCTCAACTTGCCATGCCCTCCGAATCGAATGGTGCCTCTAGTAGGTGATATCCTCAAGAAGACATGGTCGCCCTCTTTAAACTCCAAGGGATAACGATGAAGGTCTGCCCACTGCTTATGCCTGTCTTGCGCTGCTCGCTAGTGCCCTTGTATCTTCTTCACTTTCTCAATGGTGTTGACTACCAACTCTGGTCCCAGAATTTGACCTTCTCCCATGTCACTCCAACATACGGGAGACCTACACTTTCTTCCATACAATGCTTCAAACGGAGCCATCTGAATGCTTGCTTGATAGCTATTGTTATAAGAAAACTCCACAAGATATAGGTGGTCCTCCCATGATCCTCTAAAGTCTAACATACAAGCCATTAACATATCTTCCACTGTTTGAATAGTACGCTCGGACTGCCCATCTGTCTGCGGGTGATAAGATATACTGAACTTCAGACGAGTTCCAAGACTCTCTTGCATGTTTCTCCAAAAGTGCGATATAAAATACGAATTTGTATCTGATACAATGCTGACTGGTATGCCGTGTAATCTTACGATTTGCCTCATGTATAAGTCAGCTAAAGCTTATGTAGACTGACCAACTTTAAAAGGCAAGAAATGGGCTGACTTGGTGAGTCGATCCACTATTACCCATACTGTATCTCTCCCACTTGGACTCTTGGAAAAACTCGTGACGAAGTCCATAGTGATGTGCTCCCACTTCCATTCTGGAATCAGAAGTAGTTGCAATAATCCTGCTGTTCTCTGGTGCTCCGCCTTTACTTGTTGATATACTAGATATTTAGCTACAAAGCGAGCTCTCTCTCTTTTTATTCCATGCCACCAAAAGTGCTATCGTAAGTCACGGTACATCTTGGTGCCTCCAGGATGAATAGAATATATTAAACTATGAGCTTATGCCATCAGCTCCTGTCGAATCTCTCTATTGGGAACATATAGACGATCACCACATCGTAATATTCCATCATCATGAATGTGCAATCATGTCTGTTCTTCAGCCTCTGTTCTTTCTTTTAATCTCCTGAATCCGGCGTCTGTAGGCAATGCTGCCTTGATCCTCTCTACTAGTGATGATTGTACTTATAAGTTGGCTATTGTTCTATCTGCTCCGGGTAATATCACTTCTATGCCAAGCTCTTGCAAGTCCTCCAATAATTTCCTCTGTGTCATCAAGAAGTAAGCTGCTGGTTTTCGGCTTAACGCGTCTGCTACAATGTTACCCTTACCTGGGTGATAATGTAGCTCTATCTCAAAATCCTTCATCAACTCAAGCCATCGACGTTGCCTCATATTTAACTCCTTCTGTGTGAAGATATACTTAAGGCTTTTGTAGTCTGTATAGATCTTCACTCGTTCCCCATATAAGTAATGTCTCCATAGCTTCATAGCAAAAACAACAGTTGCAAGCTCCAAGTCATGAGTTGGATAATTCTTCTCATGCACTCGTAACTGTCTAAATGTATATGCAATCACCTTGCCATGCTGCATCAACACTCATCCCAAGCCTTTTCCTGATGCGTCACTGTAGATCACATAACCTCATGATCCTGATAGAATAGTCAATACTGGTGTTGTAGTCAGTCGCTTCTTCAACTCTTCAAAAGAGACTTGACACTCGTCGGTCCATATGAATTCTTGATCCTTGCATGTCAACCGAGTCATAGGTGTTGTTGTCCTTGAGAAGTTCTCTACAAACCATCGGTAATATCCCGCAAGTCCAAGAAAACTCCTCAACTCTGATGCTGATTTAGGAACGGACCATGTCTCGACTGCCGAGATTTTCTCTGGATTAACAGAAATACCATCTCCCGTAACGACATGCCCAAGAAATAAAACTTTGTCCAAGAAAAACTCATATTTACTGAGCTTTGCATATAATTGCTCTCTCCTCAAGGTCTCTAGAATAATATGCAGTTGCTTCTCGTGCTCCTCGTGGCTCTTCGAATAGATAAGTATGTCATCTATGAAGACGACCATGAACTGGTCCAAATACTGATGGAATACTCGATTCATTAAGTCCATAAAGATAGCTGGAGCATTGGTTAACCCAAATGGCATGACTAGAAACTTGTAGTATCCATATCTTGTTCTGAATGCGGTCTTCGGGATATCCTGCTTCCATACCTTCACTTGGTGATATCCCGATCTCAAGTCTATCTTCGAGAACACCTGGGCTCCACTAAGCTGATCAAATAAGTCATCAATGCGTGGCAATGGGTATTTATTCTTCATGGTTATTGTATTCAAGGCTCTGTAGTCAATGCACATATGCACTAACCCATCCTTCTTTGGTAAAAACAACACTGGTGCTCCCCAGGGTGATGCACTTGGTCGGATGAAACCTTTCTCCTCTAATTCTTTTAACTGTGTCTTCAGCTCATCCATCTCCTTCTTCGCCAATCTATAAATATGTGACGCTATGGGTGCTGCTCCTGGTGTCAATTCAATCGAAAACTCTACGTCTCTGTCTGGGGGTAGGCCTGGCAATTCCTCTGGAAAAACGTCTTGAAACTCTGAAATAATGGGGTGATAAATAATATCGTCCATTGCGAGCTGTACACTATCAAAGGTTTCTGTGGATCCTCGTACAAACTCAAGTTCAGGCTGGCCTGGTACCTTAAAAAGAATGCTTCCTCCAGAATAATCGAAGAAAGCGTGTTACTTGCTTAGCCAGTCTATTCCAAGCACAATATCAAAAGTTGGCATAGGAAGGACTAAGAGTCGGGCATTCATCTCTCTGCCACAAATCACTACAGGACATAATCTACAATTCTGACTAACAGGTACAACTCTTCCTCCGGTTGGAATTCTAACACAACTAGGTAAAGGTATAGTCACAATATTGTGTTTAGCAATAAAACTAGAAGATATGAATGAGTGGGTGGCTCCCGTATCAAATAATGTCACAGCAGGAAAAGTAAAAGCAAGAGTAATACCTGCTATAACATCAATCTCCTGTTCTAAGTCATCCACTTCTAGTACAAAAGCTTGTCCGTTCCTCTATGGTAATCCATGACTGGCCCTCATGTACTGATCCTCCTGAGTAGGTAGCGGTGGTCCTTGCTGAAATCCTCTGACTGCTGGGGGTCGAGATGCTCCTAGTCTAGTCATCTTCTGAACTGGCTTCGGTGTTGGAAGCGCTAGCCTCTGTATTGGTGGTGGAAGTGTCATTGTCTGCTGTATTGGACAGTCTCTCGCCATGTGCTGTCCGGAACCACACCTCATACATTGTCCCAAATGAGTCCGACAGTCTCTCAAAATGTGCCCACATTTCCAACAATAATTGCAGTGGGGCTTCTCCGAATTCTGGTATGGTCCTGCTCTGTGCTGGTACTGTTGTTGCTGTGCCAAATGACGTCTGATAGGCCCTCTTTGCTGTGTCCTTGCTGGTCCTTATTGCGTCCTCAGTTGACCTCCTTTTCCCTTGCTGATGGTCTCTTGTAATCTAGCTTCTGTCAATAATTTGGCATAAGTGATCTGGGACTGTGAGCTAGTGTAGTATTGGAGCTCCTGAGTCAGTCCGCGGTGAAACCTCTTAGCCTTCCCCAAGTCATTTGGTATCAGGGCAGCGCCATATTTACTAAGGCGACTAAACTCTGCATCATACTCGTCAACTTTCCTGTTCCCCTGCTCCAGGTGAAGAAATTGATCGTACAACGCATCCCTTACAGTGTCCGGGAAGTACTTCCTCTCAAAGCACTCCAAGAATTATTTCCAAGTCTAATACGTACCCAACTGGCGCTCTATTGATTCCCACCAGTGATGGACGTTACCATCTAGCAGCATCCTTATGCCTGTCATCCATAGATCAGTAGGTAACTACGATGCTTCTAATAACTTTTGAGTGTGGGTAATCTAATTTATAGTCTCCTCTGGGCTCTCAGTGCCTTTGTATGGCTTGGGACCCATCTGTATAAAGTCCTTGACTGAACCAACTCTAGCTCGAGGTACTGGAACTAGTGCTTGAGCTGGTACAGTAGTCTGTGCAGCCATTCTCTCTAGTGCTACTAGAAATTCTTGCCTCTGCTCTACTGCTTGCTTCCTCTGCTCTGCAGCTAGTATGGCTGCCTGTTGTCTCTGTTCCTGTATTCTCATTTGGAAGAATTGGAACAGCTCTGTCTGGCCATCCTACGGTGTCGATGAAGCTGTAAGGGTCCCATTAGGTGAAGAGAAAAGATCAAATGGAACTGGATTGTGAGTCTGTCCATCTGGCACCGGAAGTCTAGGAATCGTTGAAGCCTCTCCTTGTGTCTGGCCATTGACTCCTGAAGGTGTGTTGCCATCGGTGGCAGTACATCCATTATGCATATCCATCTCTCTGCAAGTGGTGGACGAAACGATTAGAAGAAGTACAGGAATCAAACAGGATGCAAGCATTTAAATAGGAAGTGGAAATGAAGGATGAGTTTTAGTCAAGCGTGGATGAGATCCTTATACTCTATTCTTATACGCAGGCTTGCTCGATACAGTAACGTAAATGAGACAATATATTCTAGACCTGCATAGGCCACCACAAAAATATGTCACGCCCTAGTCCCAAAATACGTAGGACTAGGAATACGTAACACGCCAGCCGTAAGTATACGAACTCCAATATATGGAAACTATACACACACGTACGGTGTACATGAATATCAAATCCACCAGTAGTAATATACTGTCTCAATAAGTCACACGCAATCTATATCTCATCCACATCACAAATAAAGAAATAATAGAAAATAAATAACTGAATATCAAAGATGAAGTATCAAAGTATGATAGTCGGATGAAAACAAATCCACTGCAAATCGACTATACTAAACTACTAAAAGAGAGAAGAGAATCAACTCTAAAATAAGATAAATGTCTAAAAAAAAAGCAACTAGAATATCCATCAGCTGCGATGGATCAAAGATACTCTGAAGAGAAGACCTCCTCAGTCTGGAATGAAGCGTCAGGCCCGGGTCCGTACTCCTGCGGATACTCATGTTCGTCTATATCTGGAAAGATATCAGGTCCTCAGAGGGACGTAACAAGATACATAATAACATGCCAATAAAGTACTAAAAAGTAAACATCCAATGGGTCACCTAACCGTCTAAGTGAATGCAGTTTGAGAACAATTTTCCAACAAGTGGGCTATCTGGCCAAAATGGGATTAGCATGATTCTCTTAGAGATCCAGGGGCCTACAAATCATGTCATCTTTTGAACGGCAGAGGCTGCCTGATAATATATAATATATAGTGGTCATCATGACCGCGCATCTCCGACGGAGCGTACGGGTTACACAAGGAAAGTACAAAGGAGCCCAAATGCCTTACTTGTTGTTCTCCCCACCCTATGCTCTAAGCATTTCACATCCATGACACGATTATACCTCTAAATAACTGCCAGGTCTACTAGCATGCAAAGTTTCTATCGGCAGTTATCCCTATCCGTCGTACAACCTATACGTACCAGTGGCCAGCCGAATACGCAAGTCCGTGTCCTACATGTGACTCACACTTGTGTAAGAATAGTGTCATGGCCAATAAAACATAAAAATACTTCATGATAATGTGGTAGTCTCATAAAGTAGGTCCAATGCATATACATAATAAAAACAGAATACGACGTCACCGTCGTTGTACACAAGTTTCCTTGGACGCGTAGTTTATATACAGTTTAAAATATATAAACTAAAATAAGCAGAAACAAGACATGCAGGCATCATAAGGAATGTAATCACAGTACAATAGCAAGCTATACTTGCCTGGCAAGAAATCTGTATAGTGTAAGCGTCCAGATGTCAAGGACACGGGATCATGAACTAAGGCCTCCGAACAAATATCTCCGGATGCTGAAATAGATATCACCAACATTTCTGAAATCAGTGAGATAGCTAGAAAATACTACCCTCTCGTCCAATTTGGACACAGGGACAAAACGGTAATTTCGGATCAAGACGGGGTCCACATGTGGCCCACTTTGCATCGAAAAGTGTGCCAAGGGTAAAGGTCTCTAAATGGGACAAATTATAGGTCAAACAAACTCTAAATATCAATACGAACTCAACTGTATATCCAATTTTGGATTCCGGTGAGCCGAACACAATTTTGCCCAAAAAGTCAACCGTATGGCACGTAAATAGGCGGTTTGGTCAACTGTCTCAGAATTACGTGAACATTGGGTCACAGGACCATCGCCATACCACGAGTCCAGTGGCGTAAGTTTCGTCATATTCTAACGAGCGTACAACAAATGGTACAAGATTTTGCAAAAGTCACGATTCGAAGACTTTTTGCGGATACGGGTTGATCCCGACGCGCACACGCGTCCGAATCAGTTTTCATAAAATCTCACACGTCTGAACATACCATACACGCCTTTCGGTGCAATTGGTATAAAATAGGGCGGTCCCGTTTGGCGGGACGCGCTCCGTATCGCCAATTCTGGAAGTTGAAAAAGCAGGTTTTCGTAATTTTTAATTCAATTTAACTCAGCATTCAGCAATAAATAAAATAATGTAATTGACAGGAATTAATCTCGGTTAGGTAGTATTCGCATAGCAAAAAGAATAACTAAATTCGGATCTCTGTGGTGGGAGATACGAGTCCTTAAACATGGATGGTTACAGCAGTTTTCTGGGATTGAAAGTTGTCGTTTTTCTCCAACTTTAGCTCAGTTTTTGCCTAGGGTTACGCGATGTTCAAAGTAAACTAATATACAGAGTTGAAAGAGGGATAGGTCATGAACATACCGGTGAAGATGGGGTCAATTTTGGTCGATCGATGGTACGGGAATCGAGGCGTGAACAGGGGTAAGTTGCTGTGTATTCGCTGTCGCGGTGCGGGGTTGACGCGGACGCGCGGTGGTAGTCGCGGCGGCGGGTTGCGTGGTGCTGGGCTCCGACGGCGCGGTGGTGGTGTCGAGATGGAAAGAGTAGGGTTAGGGTTAGGGTTAGGGTTAGCGTTTTATCAATTATATCTATATATAGGTCACGGCGCGGGAGGAGTACTGCGCGCAGGGAGGGAATTTTGCAGCTGCTGCTGCTGCGGGCCGGGTCTAATAGGTAGGGTTTAGGTTTTAGCGGATAGGGTTTAGTTAGGGTTTAATAATTCATTTAGATTTTCTTTTTCTTTCTTTTCTATTTTCTTTTATTCTTTTTCTTATTCTTTTCTATTTTTATTTCTTTTCTATTTGTTTTCTATTCTTTTATTCACTAAAGAAATTACTAATATATATATATATATATATATATATATATATATATATATATATATCTCTAAAATTCCAGAAAAATATATTAGTGCATAAAATAAAGCTATCAACCATCCACAAGGTCTCCTACATGAAAATAATTAAGGTAAAATAATAATTGCTCCATAAATCCTCTATTGCATAATCACCTAGCAATAAAAATTTAATAAATTCTATTTCTTTTAATTAGCTAATAGATACTATAAATTAATTAAATAATTAATACTGTTTATTAAAATTAGGGGTTTTACAAACAATAATGAGCTACATATGCTAAAGTCGGCCGTACAGTAACACACAAGCTCGAAAAGACTCAAAAAAAAATATGAGTCTATAAAAACTAGGCTACATCAGTAAATGAATCAATAATATAAATGAATAGCATAACTCGGGTAGAAATAATATAAGTACCTAGTACCAATGCCCATATGGCAAAGCAACCCAAATCAGCAACTCCAGACAGGCTCCATAACGGTCTATGCTGCAAAACTGGCATGGGACCAGGTCCTTACAGGGACGTAACAAGGTACAAGAAACAGCATGCCAAAGTAAAACAGTATAATGCTGCATACTCAAGGGTAAACTACTGTCACCATCTAAGTGATATGCACATGAGAACATCACTCGTACTCAGGCTGAAACCACTACAGGCTCTATGTCGGGGAGCCCATAGAAGCAAGTAATATCTCATAGGGCTAGTAAATGTGCCAAAGATCTGGGACATAGTCTAAGGCATCTCCAGTAACATAGTATATATATATATATATATATATATATATATATATGTAAACATAATCAACCTGCAGTATGGTGTGTCTCTCCCCAGCCAATGTAACCTCATGTCTCATGTCAACGATATCTCATGACCATAACACGCAAGATCGGGACCTCTAGCTAGTACATCGAGTCATAATGATATATGTATATAATATGCAAGTCTCATATCACAATTTATGTAATCCTATACAGAATTACCATGAATACCTCAAAAAGGATTATGTCACATGAAATAGTGTCAAGTATCCTACGGTCTGACGTGCAAGGATACAAATACGTGAAATAGAATTGTGTTATTAACTCTCTAAGTGACGTTACTCGACTCCGCGTACGGCGTCGACACTCTCTATGGACATTGATTAACTGAATGTTTGCATACACGCTCGGATGAATCCAGATTTGACTTTCATGGATTCGTATCTAGCGTGCCCGTACTTTATACGATATCTTAAGAAAAATTCTCATGTGACCATGCCTTGAGATTTCAAACATAACATAGGGCTAGTTAGGTAACTAAAAGTCGTAGTAATATTGGAGAGAACGGTATCCCGAGATTATGCCAACGAACCTTCCCACAGCGATTCATTCTAAGTGCGCCATGGGCTGGCCACCACAGATACTATATATGATTTGCCTTAGAGGAGTGCAATATCTGACCTATTATTATGCCAAGCTACTGTTTCACTATAGGAACACTGGAAACGCTAATACCATATTTTTAGTGCAGTGGCCCTACGGAAGTTGGGGCATCTCATGAATACCTGTTTTATTTATTTGGTTCTGTTAGCTCATGTTTGGCACTGACGTGATCTAAGGATTCCTATTATGCATTATTTCTGAGATAACCTCGGACTCCATACAAATAGTAAGCCGTATAAATTATTGGCCGATATAAGAAAATGGACTTGGTTGTAATTGTATTATTCGGCTAGTAGCCTAGGGAAATGGATTATCATAGTGTGATGGTTCAACTCTTGCCCTTGTTTGGTTGTAGGGTTGGACCTTTGTGCTAGGATATGCCATAGACCTAAGTTACGATACTGAACCTATGTATTATTATTTGTTTTTCTTGGATTTTTGTTTCTCCATTTCGTGCTTCCTTTGTGGTACTTGATATTTGGGGTCTAACCCCACTGGTTTTGCATGGCCATATTTTGAGCCAGCACTCAAGGATCCAGCGTACCTTCCCCTAACTCATGGCATGTAACAGGAACATGGTCGCAGGAGATAGCGAGTGAGTTTTCTTCTTCCCTGCTCATTATTGTACATTTACTTCTTTTTGCGTTTAGCTACCAGCACCTGTTAGCTGGCTCGTCTAGACATAAATTTTTTTACATGATTGTATTAAATTAGACTGTAGCTGATCACTGTCATATACTTTTGTTACTCTTCCAGCTCCTTATTTTGCATAGCTGGTCTCCAGAATATTTTGAGAAAGCTTTTGGGATGCCTTATTGCTTTATCATATATGCTCTATGCTTATTGTTTCTTGTTTGAATGATTGAGACATAAAAGTTCTTGACCATAGAAGACTTAATTGTAGCATGCACCCCCTTGTCTTATACAGCCGTGATCGCCGTACGACATATAACACCTTGTACGGGGTAGCTGATCATGTCCATCTCCGTATTTCGGTACTAGGACGTGACAACGGAATACAAAGTCTTACATTAGAAAAGGCTCTCAATAGCCACCAAATATGCTAACTTGGCTTACAACACATATATTCCAACTCTTGCTCACAAAGGATTATATTGTTTCATATATTATGTCATCTATATACAAAAGAAGTCATCTCTGGCAGCAGATCTCCAAGATGTCAATCTGAGCTCCAATGCCTCAACACGTCAATGTAAATCTTCGTACCTGGGAGGGGGTTTGGGGATCAGTACATTGCCATGTATTGGTGAGTAGGATAACCCACTCGCCTAAACCAACACTGTTATTTATGTGAAGGAAACAAATTTATAAAGTGATCTTGCTATTTAGACTATGATTAATTAACAATTCATATCCATAGCATACAATAAAACATATTTCATGCAGAGCAGTTGCCATGCTTAAGAGCTCTGAAAGATTTATCTATTTAAGTGATGGAGGCTGAGCAACTTCCAAGCATAAAGACTCCATGATGAGATATCGCTTTCTCTTTCCTCATTAATGCTAGAGAATAATGTCTGCCATTTCGAATTTCGAAGCACGCTTCTTTCAATAGGATACGTTCAAAATTTGAAACGACGGTCATAATTACGTCGCCGTAATCTTGTTGATTAATGACGTTCCTCATAACTGATGATACGTATCACGTGGACAGTGATCTACGCGTACATTCAAATTAAGCATTTGTGCTTAATGATAGCATTATAATTTTTGTGCGGAGTGTTTCTGTACAAAAATGAGCAAAAAATATAGTTTGCTTGTTTTGTGTGCAAAAACCAACAATAGTCATTACAGTACAAATTGGCTATATATACCCCGATTTTTGTGCCGCCAAAGATCGAATGCATCGATTCTTGAGCACTAGAGCTGTCTTGTTGCTGAATTCTTCCCTCCACATTGTTGTGAGCCAAATTTTGTAAAGTTGTCCATCTTTGCTTCGAACAGTCAATGGAACATAACGATATCGTGCCGATCGAGCCTCCACCGCTACACTCTTCAGTTTCTCTTGTTTCAAGGTTGTACTTAGATTTGTTGTTGTAATAACTAGTGTGTAATTTAAGTTTTTTTGTACTTCAAAACTTTTTGTTGAAAGAAATAGTACTTTCTTTTCATTCCAAAACACTAGCGTATAACACAAGTACTCCACCCATCCAACGTGATCTTCGTTTGAGAAAAAAAATTTCCACTCGTTCACTATCTATCAGAGTCTATTAGACGTATTGAAGTGCAACTTTGTCATGTGCACTCAATAATACAAATTGTCGCCCAGTAGATAGGCTGTGTGGCAAACACAACAATGGAGCCCATTTTATAAGCATCTGTAGGTTTGTCCCTTCCCATTCAAGTGGGATCCCCTATTATATTTGAATCACTCGATTTGACCCTTACCTAGGCGCTTGTCGAACCTTCCCTCGGGACTACTCCCTTGAGCCATCTCTTCTTGTCTAAGAGCAGGCACAAGTTGCCTCCTGTATGTCGCGTTGGCTTTGATTAACCCAAGGTTCCTTGCCTTAAATGTTCCCCGGTCCATTACCATCACTAGTGATCAGATCCTAGACAGATTCAGGATGGAATGCTCGGAGCATTATTCTTCCCACCCTGCTCATGCCAATGATCTCCCTCTTGTTCCTCTCATCTCTGAGAAATCGTAGTCCACCCACCCCCTCACTATTGCTTCCTCGGCTCGCTGACATGTGAAACCGTCTCACATGCCTGTGAGACATGTGTAATCCGTCTCACAATATCTATATTGATATATAGATACATATTTTATACTACATATAAAATATAGATTATGAGCTTAATAATTAATTATTATCCAAATTATTTACTTAGGTTCCTTGGGCTTTTCGGACTTGGACGTTGGACCAGAGTCTCATCTTCAGCTTCCGGATCCAGGCAAGTGTACATTGCCATATTGTATTTCAGTTTCAGATATATTTTCTATTATTTTTATCTGTACGTTGTCTGGGTCTTGGACCAAAATCGTTACTTAGCGTTCGGGTCATATCCGGTGCCAGACGTTCGTCGGTAGCGTCTAGTATCGATTGTTAGATGTTTTTCGATACCTTATATGTACCTACTTTGTTACATCGGAACCCTAGGACACATTCAGACACTGTCATCTTACTAGATTTCATGTATCCTGATAGTGTCAGCATGACCGGAACCTGTGATGATTATAGGATCGTGGTTGTTTCTAGTTACTTCAGTATGACGAGACTGTATGATTAGAGGTTCAGGCCCAGCGAGCTGCAGATGTGTCTAGTTTGACCGCATTGGGAGGGGAGGACAGTTACTAGATGCTTCGTCTACTACGTACACTTTATATTACCAGACTATAGCCGTGATTGGAGTTACGGACCTATGATTTATATACCGGGAGATTCCGTTCCCGGAGATACGAATTTATATTTGGACAGCCCATGCGTCGAACATTGTCTTCAAGTTGTGTCTCTTTTAGGAGGTTGTTCTAGATTACCATCCGGTGTATCACTTGTTTCATTTCTGTTTTACTTTGGCATGCTATTTTTGTACCTTGTTACGTCCCTCTGAGGACCTGATTCCCTTCCAGACATAGGCGAGGAGGATTACCCGGAGGAGTACGGACCGGGAGTATATTCAGGAGCAGGACTAGCCGCAGAGGACGAGATCCTTTCCGAGGACTTCATCTGATCTTTGGTAGCGACTTCACCCTGGGAATCGGTATCATTATCTAGTTAGCTAAAATCGGTTCTAGTTATCTTATTGTGCTTCCTTTCATTTAGTTATTGTAATAGCAGGTTTGTCCCCGCGTAACTCTTTCCGGTTTGTAGTATGTTATATTTCCAAACTTATTTCCTTTCTGCACATTAGTGAACTTGTTTTATCTATGTTTTTCATTCTTATATCTGTGGATGAGATTAGTTACATTACTTATGCGTAAGTGTTGGGTTATATCATTGTACTTTACAGCTTAAGTGCACTCCAATGGGTCCATCAGATTGTGATGCCTATCGGAGTGTACCCGCTGGCCATTGTCACGTGGCTCAGTTCCATATATTTGGAACTGGGGTGTGACATCCCATCAACTATATATCGACATAATTATAATATGGTTGCATTTGTAGTATTATATAAGTAGCAATATTATCCTAGATAATTATTGATCCTAAAGTTATTCTCTAGGTTCCTTGGATTCCTCGGACTTGGACGTTGCACTAGAGCCCCGTCTTTAGCATCCAGACTCAGGCAAGTGTACCTTACCATATTGTATTTCAGTTTCCAGATCTACTTGTATTATTTTATCTGTACATTGTGTGCGCCTCGGACCAAAATTGTTACTCAGCGTCCGGGTCATATCCGGGTGCAGATGTTCGTCGGTATCGTTTAGTAACGATTATTAGATTTTTTTTTGATACCTTAGATGTACCTACTTGGTTACATCGGAACCCTATGACACATTCAGACACTGTCATCTTGCTAGACTTCATGTATCCTGATAGTGTCAGCGTGACCAAAACCTATGATGATTATAGGATCGTGATTGGTTTTAACTACTTTAGTATGACCAGACTGTATAGATAGAGGTTCAGGCCCAGCGAGCTGCAGATGCGTCTCGTTTGACCGGATTGGGAGGGGAGGACAGTTACTAGACGCTTGGGCCACTATGCACACTTTATATTACTAGATATATCCGTGACTGGAGTTACGGACCTATGATTTATATACCGGGAGATTCCGTTCCCGGAGCTACGTACGATTATCCACCCCGGGAGATTCTGTTCCCGGAGCTACGAATTTATATTTGGATAGCCCACGTGTCGAACATTGTCTTCAGGTTGTGTCTCACTTAGGCGGATATTCTATATTACACCTGGCGTGTCATATGGTTCATTTCTATTATACCTTGGCATGCTATTTTTGTACCTTGTTACGCTCCTCTGAGGACCTGGTTTCCTGCCAGATTGTAGGGTCGATTGCTGACGGGAGGCTGGAGCTGCTGATGAGTCATACCGGTATGCAAGTATTGTTACTTGATATTTGTATCACTTCTTCATTGTTCTGCTATTATAATCTTTTTTTTGCTTAGTTTCTGCTTAGTATAGCCCAGTATTTGTAGACTCATATTATTTTTTTCGAGTCTATTCAGACAAGTGCAGTGTGGGGTGCACAACACGATACATGTTATCCTTTCTTTATTACATATTCTTGTGGACATATTCTGGTGGATTCAGACATAGACATGTATACCATGTTATCTAGATAGTGACCCTCATTTACAGCTTATACGTATTGGAGTCGAACTGGAGTCCACTTGGTACGTAGCTGGCCATTGCCACGTGGCCTAGTCCCGTGTATTTTGGGACTGGAACGTGACATATAGATACATATCTTATACTACATATTTTATTTTTTGGATTTTCGTAGAATTTTAAAACTTGATATTTTGAAAATTTTCTCCCTGACCGAACTACTGTCGGCATGCCGCGACACACCGACAAAAATTTTGATTGTCAGATATTAATTTTTCTTTTTATATATTTTCTTGAGATATTTTGGTGAATAATATTTTCATATTTTCGTGAATAGTGTTAACTCACAATATTACCCATTGGTTAGATAATTTTGTTTTGAGTGGCTAGGTTTAATTTAAATCGAGACGTAGATCGCTGATGTGGCAGATCTAACGGTCACGATTAATTCCTACCCTCTATATATGCAGCTTATTTTTCTCTCTCTTCTCTCTTTTCTTTCTCTCTTCCTTCTTTATTTTCTCTCCATTTCCCGCGGCAGCTTGGATCTTGGTCTTGAGGCCTAGGAGTGTGGTTTCTGAAACCCTCTTGGTAGTGAAGTTGAAGATCTAGGCTGGAAGCTCGACCTTAGGCAAGTACATCTTACCAAAATCTAAGACGACTTTATTTTATTATAGTTTTTGCTTTCCTTAATTTTATATGCTTAGAATTTTATGTACTTGTTTTGTTAATAATATTTCTCTTGTGATTTTTAAACCTGTACATCTTTCAGAAATTGTTTTGAGCTTAGTTTTAACTTTTTCAGTGAAATCCTGATATTTATTGGTTAGAAAATTTGGTGTTGGAAATGATTACCGAGTGATTGCCATGAGACTTAGTATACATGTTATGTGAGACCCTCCCCTAGTCTTGTATGTTTTTGGTTTAGAGTTCGGTGGAAATCAAAACACGTTTTGATTTCCTGAAAAGCTATTTTTAAAGTATTTTAAGGAATTGATCTATTAAATCTTAAAATTTGTGAAATTTAATGCTCCCATGTTGTGAAAATTTTGATTTTATTCAATTTTGACTTTTAAAATCCGAATTTTGAGTTAAGATAAAGTTTTTATAACCGAAATAAGTTTTAGAAAATTCCAAGCCTAGGCTGTTGTACAGTTTCGTATTATCTGAAGGTAATCCGTGGATCACTGACGGAAGATCCAAATTTTGGCACACATAGCTTCTGTTTCATAACGGATAATCCGTCGATAATCCGAGATAATATGTTGGTAATCCAAATTAGGCTATTTTTGCTAAAATTGATTATTTTCGACCATTTTTGTCCGTTTCTGAGATCTTCCTTGACTTTAATACTTTCTAAAAATGATTATATAATCTTGTATAGTTAGAGAATGGTTGTACCCCTATATATTGACATGAGTACATATCATTTGCTAACACTAGGGCTCTACACTGTCTTACATGCTTACTTGTGCCTCATTGTTCTGACCCAATATTTGTATAGTTATGGGCTTTCCACCCTTTATACACTCGCCCAGTACATGTGACCTATTGTTACTATATGATCCCAATTTTCACTATTATCACTCTGGATATTGTTTTTTACTATTGCCATTGATTGTCACCTGTTGTCACTATTGTCACTATGGATATTGATTGTCACTATTGCTACGGATTGTCACTATTGCTATTGATTATCACTATTATACATGTCGTGGCTTGAATTGTGCTTAGCCTTGTAACTGCCAAATCATTGTCCTGTCTTGCATACATGTCTAGGATAGATTATGTGAAATGCCACACCCAAAATCCTGAACTAAAACTGCTAAGAATTAATGACTAGATTATTGACATAGATCATTGGGAGGGGAGGTTACCTGGTTGCAGGCAGTCCTGGTATTCCGGCGCCACATTACTTATGGATTTGTTGCATGTCGTTGAGTAGGGCATATTTTCAGCTCACCGTCGAGTGATACATATTGTCACTATTTGTTACTATTGTCACTTATTGTCACCCTTGCCTACGGAATATAACCAGGACAGATTGCAGTGCTTACGACCAATAGGAGAACCTTAAATTATATTTGTTAGTAATTAGGATTTTTGATAACCCTAGTTAGCTAATGATATCAAGCCGTAGAAATTGCTTGGCCGTACTTTATTGATTATTACTATTGCTTGCCTAGTGTCTTTTTATTTCTCGTATTGTTGCGTTTATCGGTAAGTGACTAGAGACTAGGTACGACTCGGGAAAAGAATCATAATCATGGACCTTATTTATTTTAAGGATTATAGTTCCTATTTCGAGGAGTTCATGAATCTTCTTGTTGCTTGCCGACTTATCTTTTTTTTTTCACGCATAGCTATTGTCATTTACAGGTTTACTCTTTTACTAGTTATTGTCACTTACATGTTTATTGCTTTTACATGTCTATGACCCTGTACTGTACCTATTTACATGTACCGGAATACCTTACATATTTTTAGCTATTTTTTGGCATATTACATGCTCACATTTATTTTACCTTTTCTCGATTTACTTTATGTCACCATCGTTTACTTTATGTCACATGTTATTTAGCTTACTGTCTTTCCTTTTCTCGAGACAAGTGCAGTGGTAGTGCACGAGTTCTGATATGCATTTACTTATTTCCTATCTCTATTTGTCGTTGTGTTAAGTTAGTATTGGTTTTAGTTCATAGCTTTTGGTATTCCTTTGTGGTACTTGCTATTTGGGGTCTGACCCCACTGAATTTAGATAGCCATACCTCGTAGCGGAATTAGAGGATTTTTTGTATCTTTCGCTGGATGGTGACCACTTGGAGCACCAGACTACTTGAGTGGGTTTCTCCTTAATCACCCACTAGATCCCGTACTTGTATATTCTTTTACGGCATTTAGCTATTGAGCATGTGTTAGCTCATGTTTTGGACTTGACATTCTGCCTATGGGCATAGCATAATTTTGTTTTATCTAGACTGCGGCTAGTGGTGATCATGTATGACTTATACTTTACTAGTTCTTCATTTTGTATTACTAACTTTGTTATCATCTATGTATATATGGTTTGTGACGCTTTACTATCTTGCTTTGGATGATCATATTTCTTGTATATTATATATTTGTCTGTGATTGAGACACCTAGGATCGCTTGACCTAGGATTGACTGATGGTTTGTAGTATTAACCCCCCATGTCTTACACAGACGTGACCGTATATTGGGGTACTGGAGTACTGTCATGCCCCAGCACCAGAATACGAAGACGGACATGACTAGCTATCTCGTACAAGGTACTATAGGTCGTACAACAATCACGGCTGTAACTAGACAAGGAGATGCATGCTATAATTGGGTCACTAGGGTCACACGAATATTTATGTCTCAATCAATCAAACAAGAAACAGTAATCATAGAGCATATATGATAAAGCAATAAGGCGTCACAAACGCTTTCTCAAGATGTTCTGGAGATTAGCTGTTCAAAATAAGATGCTGATGGAATAACAAAAGTACATGACAGTATTACAGCTGCAGTCTGATTTATATACAGTTATGAAAAGGAACTAAATATCCAGACATTTCGGGTAACAAGTGTCAGTGGCTAAACGCCCAAAAAAGTAAAATGTACAGTAACGAGCAGTGATTAAGAAACCCACTCATATCCCTCAGCGGCCATCTGTCTGGTACACGCCATTGTTTAGGAGAAAGTATGCTAGATCATCGGATGTTGGCTCTAAACCTGAACATACAAAACCAGTGGGGTTAGACCCCAAATAGCAAGTACCACAAAGGAAGCACGAATGAAGAAACAAATCAGAGAGGATAAACATATATATATATATATATATATATGATTTTGTCTCGTAGTTTGGTCCATAGCCTATCGTGATACAATAATATAACCCTACAACCAAATAAGGAAAAAGGTTAAACCGCTGCACTATAATAGTCTATGTTCCTAACTATTTAACAAAAGGTACAAACACAAACGAGTTCAGTTACAGAATCGGCCAATCATTTGTACGGCTTGCTCGATGAAGTCTCGGTTATCCCAGAGTTAATGCATATAATAGGAATTCTCAGATTGAACTAGGTACTAGCAAGGCTAGCTGAGCTATAAATCATAGCATAGCACGTAGTATTTATGCACCTGTTCCTCGTAAGGCCACCATGCTAAGATTGCATAGAACACATAGTACAATATAATAGACGGATATTTCCATCCACTAATGAGAATTTAAATAATATCCATAGGGCCAGTCTACACTCCCAAGACACATATTTGAGGGTGGCTAGTTAAGCACGATCTCGGGATTACGTCCCTCCCAATGCTCTACATGTTTTAGTTGCCTAGTTAACCCTATTGTTACTGAAATCTCTTTGCATGGTCATATGATATTTTTCTTATATATCGTACCGTAGTACGGGCATGCTATATACGAATTCACTTTGTCTCTTGATAGTTTAATTTGGATTCATCCAGCATGATACAACAATCAACACGTCCTAGCCACGCTTGGTTATCGACCAACTATCATGTCTATGCTGGAGGAATCATATTATATAACATGTCTCATAGCACGTAGGTACATCTCGGTATAAAATATGTAAGATAATCACATAGGAACACTTAGCACGTAGGAACATATAGCACGTAGTAAGTGTATCAACACGAATACCAATAGTCAAGCCAAGTTACCAATTATTGGTCATTCGCCTGAGTTCTAGCATATTGCAATACATAAGTCAAGTCAGGCACATGGGAAGTCATAGTCACTTGGCGCATGGTCTATGTCTACACATAGTCGGGTCAGGTGCATAGTCGGGTCAGGTGCATAGTCGGGTCAGGCACATATTCGGGTCCAACACGTGGTCACTTAGTTCTCATACAATTACAATCATTAGAATCATATATGAAATCACAAAATTCAATAAAATAACCAAACCAAGTAAATCAATAAAACGTGCACATAGGGCCGCGTAGGAATCAGGGACACATGGGATCATGGACGCCTATGCAGGGACGTAAGAGAATCGGGGGCGCATGGAACATGGGGCAATTGGGCAAGGCAAAGTCTATGCCTCGAGACACGTGTTGAGTGACAGGCAATAAATACAAACCAGAGAAGTGATTGATGTCACTTGATGTGACAAGCCAAAAAGTGTCAGGAAGAAAAGACAAAATTATGAAAAGATGTTCACAATAAGACATACACGAAAGATATGCATTCTTAAGCCGCATGCTCAAGTGCCGCATAGACCCTTGGACGCATGAACTTTGGGACTTAGAGAAATTTAATGTATTCAATGGCTCTTTGTATGCGTCTTAGGAATGCATGCACCAAACAACTATACGCTCAATCAAGATAGGCGCATACTGGGGGATGCCGCATAGAACCTTGTCGCATGAGACGCCTTCATCCCGAGATAGCACGAACTCCATGGAAAAAGCTCTAAATATCCGAAAAACTTGCTTTCTTCATAAAAACTTTATTTTAACTCCAAATTAAGTGAACCAAAAGCCAAAATGCCTGAAATGGAATGATCTATCACCTAAAAAAAGTAGTTTTTCCAAAATACTATATTTTAATAGATCAAAACTAAGAAAAAAATTATGGAACCCATGAAAATCCTTAACTAAAAATGTAGATCTAGCCAAATCCATCCATCAAAACCAAAAATTCTAAGTATTAAAAGTGCTTAGAATCGTAATGTACACATATTAGACTAATAAAATACAAAAAAAATAACAAAGATTAAAATCTAAGAGTTTTTCCATATTATGCAAGGTGTACTTGCCTAAATTAAAAGGAGGAGGAGAAATGAGAGAATAAGGGAAGAGACAGAAAGAAGTTAGGTTATATTGTTAGGGTTTGAGGTTTAGACCATAGGTTCAGCTCATGACCAAATCAACCCAACAATTAAACCATGAACCAATCCAAACCAAAGAATGGGTCTAGTCTCCATGCAACCTAATAAACATACAAACAAGAAATAACATGTTCCAAATACGTATATCGGGAACGGGGAGTGACATCTCTACCCACCTTAGAAAAATTTTGTCCTCAGAATTCAAACTCAAGACTAGCTAGAGAAATTAGAACAAGCACTATACTAACTATAATCACATCTACACAGACAATCAATAATCAATCATATAATAAAAAAATAATTACGTAGCATGGGTGAACGAATAACGAGATTTGAGATACGAAGGCATAAGGACAAATATACCTTCCGAGTCGAATAGGTACGAATACCGAGACCGAGTATCGTCCTCGCGCTCCCACGTCGACTCTCCTAAAGGGTGATAACCCCAAGCAACCCGGACAAGACTCTCCCAAAGGTTTAGACCATGGGTTCAACTTATGACCAAACCAACCCAACAATTAAACCATGAACCAATACAAACCAAAGAATGGATCTAGTCTCCATGCAACCCAATAAACATACAAGCAAGAAATAATACGTCCTAAATACGTATATTGGAAATGGAGAGTGACAAGTACTCTCATATATGTAGTTGGCTTTATCATCTCCCCGCTCTCCAAAATTTTGGTTCCGGAGCATGACCACGATCTAGGGTTTCAAAGGAGCCCCTAGCAACACTACGAATGACCAAGAAAGGATCCATAATAATAATAATAATAATAATAATAATAATAATAATAATAATAATAATAATAATATTTTATTATTTTGGATGGACGAATTCACACACTCTACCCATTGCGTGAATCCAACTCTCTATCCAGAATTGGACCTTCGAGCGACCCTAATCACAAATCTAGTATTTTGTTGAAGGGATACACAATTAATTTTCTTTTTCCAATGATGGGCCATGATACAGCGTGATAGCGGAACGGGCCTACCTTCGTGCCTGACAATGGCCAAGTTGATCGATGGTGACAATAATTGAACCATAGTTGCTTGGTGAGAGCAAAATGGTGCCCCAAAAACTTTGACGGATGGCCTGGTGAAGGGTCTGCGCGAAGCTTGCTTAAAAATCTCAAGCGAGGGTCTTCCGAATCCAAAAAATATTCGAGTCCACGACCAATAGAAGGAGAGAACAAATTTTAGAACTCAAAGGAAAATTTTATTAATTAAAAAGTTGTTATCCAATTGTAAACAAAAGGTGCCTATTTATTGGACTTTTGTGATAAATCATAATCTTAATCAAACATTATAAAAATGAAAGATAAAGCCTATCCTAATAAAAAGATAGAGTCAAAATATGAGTCCTAAAAGAAATAGGATTCTTAAGAACTCTATAAAAAAAGATAAAGCTAAAAAAGTAATTGGAATCCTAGGGGGGTTAGGATTCAATGCTACATCAGTCTCCCATGCTTCTAGAGAACTCGTCCCTGAGTTCTTGTCAGAACAAAGTGATTCGCCACGAGGAAAATACTCATAAAGATCGATGGTATTAAAGGTTGGGAAGATCTGCATGTCTTCATGCATTTTGTCATTGGCATCATGATAGCACTGAAGTTGTTGACGAATTGCCGATAGAAGTTGGTGAGGCCATGGAAGCTTGGAACTTCAGTCATTATCTTTGGAGTAGGACAATCACGAATTGCTTGAATCTTCTCTTCATCAATACTGAGGTCATCGACGCTAATCACAAATCCCAAGAAGATGAATTGCTTAGTAAGAAAGTTACATTTGAGATTGACATAGTATTTTTTTAATTCAAAGAAGATTGAGAACTTTCCTAAGGTGCTTGAGATGATCAGCTTGGCTCTTGCTAAGGATATCGTCAAAATAGACGACTACTAACTTTTTTGTTAATGACTTCAACCTTTGATTCTTGAGGCACAGGAAGATGCTTGGCGCATTCGAATGACCGAAAGGCATAAAAAGCCAATCGTGGAGTCCTTCTTGGGTCTTGAAAATAGTCTTACTTTCGTCACCAGGTCGGATCCGGATCTGATGGTAGCTGATGGTGATGCGGTTGATAGCCCGACTGTCGATGCACATATGCCACGAGCCATCTTTCTTTGGCACAACCTCATATCCAGGAGCTTTTGTCTCTAATAAGGTATTTATATAGATAATATGCAAAGAAAAAGGTGGCCTTGAAGCTGTATGAAGAAAACACATATATGTAGGACTTTTTGCAGCATCTCAAAAATCTAGGGACCGACAATCGAACTTAGACGATGTGTCTAGTGGATCACTGTGAGTCTTGTGACGAGAAGGTTTGCCATTGACATTGGGAGCTTTCGATATTGGTGAATTCTTCAATGCTCCGTCGAAGGAGAGAGCCTTTTGCTGAGTCATTTTAGTACTCTCGAGAGAAGAGAACGGTGAACAACATGATTATGAAAATGATGGCCTGGTTGACTCCATTGAAACTCTATATTTCTTGTGTAAACTTTTACTGATATATTTTTCCAGAATTATCTATGGAGACACAACACCATATTTTTAACCATCATCTTCGGGAAGGACCTCTTATCTCTTGGGTGTTCTTCTTCTTCTTCCTCTTCGTCTTCATAGTCAGCAAAGACAACTTGTGTTCTGAGGGGGCAGCTGTTGTGAGAACGCTTGAGCCCCTTTTGTGGAAGGTTGGTAGTAGGACGAGCTTTTGTGTCTCTTGTCTCTGTAGGCGGTATCCTCGTGATATCAACCACATCATTGGATTTGATTCCAAGAAAATTATTACTCTGTCGAATTTATTAGACATGGCATCAAATTTGTTTGACAAGATGCCAACGTTGTCTGACAGGACATCAACTTTGCTGGACAAGATTTTAATGTTGCTTGACATGACATCAAACTTCTTGCGCATGACAGATTTTGCCATTATTGTTTTGAGAAAGAACAAAGGTTTTGGAATGCTGGACCTGTGTTGCTCTGATACTACTTAATGTAGCATGATAGCGGAATGGGCTTACCTTCGTGCTTGACAATGGCCAAGTCGATCAGTAGTGACGATAACTGGGCCACCGTTGCTTGGTGAGACCAAAACGGTGTCGCAAAAATTCTGATGAATGGCCTGGTGAGAGGTCCGCACGAAGGTTGCTTGAAAATCTCAAACGAGGGGCTTCCGAATCCACGGAACAGTCGAGTCTATGACCAAGAGAAGGAGAGAACAAATCTCAGAACTCAAATAAATTTTTTATTAATTAAAAAGTTGTTATCCAACTGTAAACAAAAGGTGCATATTTATAGGACTTTTATGATAAATAATAATCCTACTCAAACATTATAAAAATTAAAGATAAAGCCTATCCTAATAAAAAGATTCAAAATAAGAATTCTAAAAGAAATATGATTCTTAATAACTCTATAAAAAGATAAAGCTAAAAAAGAAATATGAATCCTAGAGAGGTTAGAGCATCCACAGTGGACGAACTTTCAAGTGCTATATTTTGACTTTAGTCAAATTTTGTAGCACTTGAAGGCCGCAGTGTGCACTTATCCATACTTGAAATTTGCTAGAAAGCCAAGAGACACTCCAGATATGAAGTGTGGCCTAGCTCTACTACATTAATTTATGCGCCCACCAAAATGAACTATTCTTAGCAAACAGTGACAGAAAATAAAAAGAGAAAATGAGGAAAGAAAAATCTTACCAAATAGGAAAGGAAAATAAAGAAAAAAAATGAGAGAGGAGGTTAATTTGGAGTATTTGTTTGGAGTGTACCATTGTGTGCCAATATCAAGAAGACACTTCAAAAGTAATAAATAGCACAATTTTTAATAATTTGGAGTATATATTTGGAATATCTCTACTGTTGATGCTCTTAGGATTCTACGCTACATTAGAACAGTTAGTGATGCATCTAACCAGAGCACTAACCACCTAAGAACTACAATTGTAACATTCATTTTCATCAATTTTTTTATTTTTAAGTTAACATAAATAGGTGATAGGATTATAACTAAAGATTTAGCAAAAACTACTCAACCAAACCTAACCTAACCTAACCTAAAATCTATCAAGAATTTCTTACTCTTACCAAATCTCTCCTCCTAATTAACCCTAAAAACACAAATAAAAAAAAACCCCACAGGGGCAAACACGTAAACTCCCCCACAAACCCTACAGGAAACGTGAACCGGGAGGTAGGGCGG
This sequence comes from Iris macrosiphon, assembly GCA_036927795.1. Classification (NCBI taxonomy): domain Eukaryota; kingdom Viridiplantae; phylum Streptophyta; class Magnoliopsida; order Asparagales; family Iridaceae; genus Iris; species Iris macrosiphon. The sequence continues at coordinate 19,374,735 of JAYESA010000002.1, read as the reverse complement.
TTCCGTTAGAAAAGATCGTTTGGTCGAACCACCGCACAACCACCACTTCCTAATCTCCCTGGCACTATTTATACCCGCCCTTTCCCCATCTTTTCCTTCTTTCCCCAGAAACGCCTTGCCTCGCCGGAAAATCGCCTTCTCTCGCCGGAAAACCGCCGGATCCCTTCGAATTCTGCTCTCCTCCGGCCCCTCCGTCACCGGAGGGAGAGATTCGGCGCCGGACACCGTAATGCCGGTGGATTCGTGATCCCGAAGCCCGCGAATCCTTCTCTCGCTTTCCCGCGCCTTCTTCCGCTAGGGCTCGAGATCGGTGAAGTAATGGTGAGCGTCTTCGAGATCTTGAGTTCGTGCGGGTTTTCGATTTTTTGGCTAGGTTTCTACTTCTGGTTTGGTTTGGTTTGGTTTCTTGATCGGTTTGGTGATCTTTGCCAGGTCTTGTAGTCCTGGCGGTTGGAGTTGGAGTTAGGGTTTTCGTGCGCTTGCTAACGATCAATGGAGGTAATGCTGATGCGAATTTGTAGTTTTTTTTTAAGTGATTTCTTGTTGTTCGGTTGTGCATTGTCGGTAGTTGCCGATTTGTGATCGATGGATTTGATTTGAGTGCTGAGTGGTGAAAGTTTTGTAGAGATCTGCAGGCTAGGTATTGGATTAGTGTGGTTCGGGGTGTCCGTGTCGTGTCCGTGCTTCATAGTCTAGGTTTCTAGTGTTAGAATATAGTTGTGATATTTGCTGTATTATCTCTTTTTGGAGAATTTCTCATGATTAATGATCGTTTGCTGGACACATTGAGGGTTTAGTTTGATGTGCCATGTAGATAATATTGTCAAATATTGATTGGTTTTTTTTTTCTATGTAGTATTTGCACTTAATTCAACTTCAATTAATATTGTGCTATGTGACCTGCAGTACTCGGTAGTTATTCCAAGTTGTTAATTTTATAGAAGAAAAAAAGAGTACAGATACTGAGTGTTGACCTTGTTTTAATCCTATTGGAACTGAATTGCTTGTTAAGTGCGATGGTTTAAATTGTTTCCATAACTGCTTGGAAGGAAAATTTTCATCAATTGCATTCTATTTGTTGTACTCTTGATACATGAGTCTGAATTATAAACATGATGTTTTTGCATGTTTTAATGGATAATCCTAGAGTGTGGTTAGTATGACTTGTTCTTTTTCTTTTTCACCACAGGTGGATCGAAAGGTTTGTTTTTCAAGAACAAAGGGATTAGAAACTTTGAAGCGCAAACTTCTCCAACGAAAGAAGTTGGATGTTGTGGCTGAAGAAACAAATGTTACTATGATGACTAGAAGTGGAGGAGATGCTCTGAAGACCACATCCTGTGGAGAGAGAGCTAATGGAAATTCAGATACACTTTCTCGACCTGTTGTTGTTCCTGCGAAAGATGTGTTTTCAAAGCATAAGGTGGACAAATTTGACATGTCTAACCTCGAATGGATTGATAAGATTCCAGAGTGCCCAGTATTCTGCCCTTCAAAAGAAGAGTTTGAAGATCCATTAGTTTATCTTCAAAAGATTGCTCCTGAAGCTTCCAAATATGGTACACTTTTTTTTTTCTTTTTTCTTTTAGATCTTTATTTTTCATATGCGTGTCTGATAATGTTTTGCTTGTCTGATAGTGTTTAAACATGTGTTGACATTTTTGGCCTTTATATGTTTTTAACTTCGACTTACTGTAAAAATGAAACGTGGATTATCTTCTCACATTGTACTTAAGCTTTTGTTCTCAAGTTTCTTTCTACAGTTTCAAGTCCATTATTATGCAAGTTAGCTGCAAGTAATCAGATATCATATCATATGAACATACTTATTGCACAATTTCCCAAACTCTACTTAGGATCTTCAAGGAGATTACTTATATTTAACAGGAAACTGAGAATATAAAAAATTATGGTTATGTCGCCATTTTATTGTTGATCGAAAACAGAGAAAATGAGATTCATTATCATATATATGAACATACTTATTGCACAATTTCCCAAACTCTATACTGTTGAACTTACTGGCATTCCTGGTAACATCATTGACTTAGTTTTTTCTGACAGTCTGGCCAAGTAAACTATCTATGTTTTGAATCTTTTTGTTTTGACTGGTTCTGAAAGGAAAAATCTGCCTTGCAACTGGACCTTGAAGCTAACCCTAACCTGGTAGAGGCTATGATTTTCTGGGAAGTTCAGCTTTCCATGGTTTGATAGTAACTGAACTGATTGTAGGCATGTATGAAAGTTTCAATCAGATATTTGTATGCACAAATTTGCAGAGAAGAAAACCAACATCCGAGAAACGTTATTTTTGAGTGATAAACTAAACTATCATCCGGGATTTTTATGCCGTTTTAGAAAGATAAATTTAACTATCCATTGGTGTCAATCTAGCATCTTCCTGCATTTATCTCTTGCTTGTCTGCCTGGTTGGAATCTGTGCTTCACTCTATAGTTTTACCACTACAATTTCTTATGAATTATCTTGTAAGTATCACGTCCAGATCAAGGTTCACAATATCGGTATCGGTATCGGAATCGTTATCGGACCATTCTTATGAGTATCGGCGGTTTCGGATCGGAGTATCAGATTTTTTGGTATAGGAAAGCGAATATTTTTTTAATAAATTGTTAATATTGTAGAAAATATATTTTATATATTTAGGAATAATTTTAAGTATTTTCAGTGTTGTTTCTTAGTAGTTTTGAATTGAATGAAACCTTGCCGATTGGTTTACATGCGATAGATAAGTTTTCTTCTTTTACAACCTTACACTCTTGTTGATTGGTCGTTTCTTTCAATTTTCTTTACCGAATTGACCGGAAAAGAGACCACTAATGTCGGTATTGGTCAATATCGGGTATCGGATCGGGACATGCCAAATCCAAATCTTATCGGTATTGGCCGATACTGCAAACTATGGTTCAGATGCAATGATGCATACTAAATTCATTTGACTAGATGAATATTAGATAAGCTGTGTGAGATCTGGTGGCTTATTTGAGAAGGTATGAATGCATATTTTGGTAAGATCTGCAACATTTGAAGTTATAACGTCCTTTAGAAAATAGAGTATATAGACTTTGAGCATACAGACCTCTATCTGCATGCCTTACTTTTTCCCAAGTTCTGATATAAGATTGCTATAATCTACAAATTATACTTCTTTCTTGAAATCCTGCCTTGTTTTCATCTTTTTTTCCCCTTCCTTTCAAAAACATGTTACAAGCGGCTAACATTGTCTAATTTGGTTCTTTTTATAATCTAGGAAGCATGGACACTCCAAAAATCGATACTATGTCTGTGCCATGCCAGGCACTTATTAGACATGACAGAGACTCCAAAGTACACCAGGCCAAGCGAAAATATATGTTTTGTCGTTATCTCTGTGTCTGTATTGTGTTGTCTTGTGTTGTATTTGTGTACCTGCAGCATAGTGTATAATCCACAAGCCTACTCACTTTCAACTGATAAATAAAGTGGTAGTTTCTATCTTTGTAGCTATAAACAATCAGTATCAAAAGAATTGGAAGTACAGAAGCTGACTACTTTATGATATCTATAACAAAAATTGGCTGATATGATTCATCTAATCAATGCGCTAGATCCTCTCGCCAATAAGATATCTTATAACTTATTTTATTGTTCTTCAGGTATATGCAAGATCATTTCCCCTTTAAGTGCTTCTGTGCCTGCTGGTGTAGTATTGATGAAGGAGAAAGTTGGCTTTAAGTTTACTACTAGAGTGCAACCCCTTCGGCTTGCTGAGTGGGTTGCTGACGATAAAGTCACATTCTTCATGAGTGGAAGGTGACATACCACTTCGAAAATCTATGTTTGATACTTGTAGATAGCTGTATTTACTGACTGTTGATATGGATTTTCAGGAAATATACATTCCGTGATTTCGAGAAGATGGCTAACAAGGCATTTTCTCGGAGATATTCTAGTGCTGGTTGTCTTCCAGCTAAATATGTCGAAGAACAGTTTTGGCATGAAATTGCTTTTGGAAAGACAGAATCGGTTGAGTATGCATGTGACATCGATGGTAGTGCCTTCTCATCTTGTCCTAGTGATCAACTTGGAAAAAGCAATTGGAACTTGAAGGTACTTTCTTCTTTATTTTCTGGTTTGATGTGTTACATAGCAACACTTGTTATTATCAAAAACTTTTTTTGTCAAGTATGTAATGTATTTTAATTGCCCATACATCAAGCAGGTATCTTGCCTTGTGTGTTTATTTGTTCTATCTCTTTACACACACGCACACATGCACACACCATGCTGTTTTTCTTTTTTCAACTCTTGTTTATCTTCTATAAAGCATGGGTACAAGATATTTATTACATTCTCGTGGATTTGTGTTGTAGACTGGTCCTTACCCAAATATCTCAATTGCTTATTAATGTGTGCTAGATGGCACTGCACATATTGTTTATTTTAGTTTCTATATAATTGTCTAGAATAGCGTATATACTGTTTGGTACAAATATTCTTGATATTCATGTTTACTGTTTTATTTTCAGAGACTTTCTCAGCTTCCCAAGTCTACATTGCGTCTTCTACGTGCTGCAATTCCAGTAAGTTTTTCGTTTTAAAAAGAAATTTTATTAGTATTCCTATAAGATTTGGTTTCTTCTACGATTGCTGCACTGTGCATTGTTACAACAATGGCTGTTCATTGCAGGGAGTAACAGATCCCATGCTTTACATCGGGATGCTATTTAGTATGTTTGCGTGGCACGTTGAAGATCATTATCTCTACAGGTGTATAGAGATTATTTTAGACCTTGGTCATTGTTATGCGATACTTTTTTTTTTACTATGAAGATTATGCTAAATATAATATTTTGGTGCTCTTGCAGTATCAACTATCATCATTGTGGAGCATTCAAAACATGGTATGGTGTTCCAGGCCATGCTGCTCCTGTTTTTGAAAAGGTAGTCCGAGAGCATGTTTATAATCATGAAATTTTGTCTTCTGAGGGAGTGGATGCAGCATTCAATGTACTATTGGGAAAAACAACCATGTTCCCTCCAAATATTTTGTTGGAACATAATGTTCCTGTGTATAAAGCTGTACAGAAACCTGGAGAGTTTATTATAACTTTTCCTCGTGCATATCATGCAGGCTTCAGTCATGGTGAGATGTTTATGCTGTATTTTTCTTTGTTTCAAGATTTCTTTAGGCAGAGTAGCTTGTGACTTATAGGTTTGTGTTATTTTTCTGAAGTTTCTTTTAATCAAATTGTAGGTTTTAATTGTGGCGAAGCAGTGAATTTTGCCATTGGGGATTGGTTCTCATTGGGCGCTGTTGCTAGCTGGCGTTATGCGCTTCTTAACAGAATGTCATTATTACCTCATGAGGAACTTCTCTGTAAAGAAGCAATGCTTCTTTACAACCGTTTGTCAAATTGTAAGGATCCAGTCTTGGTAACTGAAGACTTGCCCTCCCAATGTTGTGTCAAGGTTTCTTTTGTACACTTGATGCGCTTCCATCATCGTGCTCGATGGTGGATCAAAAAATTGGGAGCACAAGCTTGCTATTCCAATAATTCTGTTGCAGTACCCTGCGGCATGTGCCAACGTGATTGCTATGTTGCTTATGTGAAGTGTGACTGCAATGTCAATCCTATATGTCTTCGACATGGTAAATACTAATTGTGTTTCTGTGGTTTAGAGGGTTTTTTTTTTTTACATTTTGTTTGACCAGTTTAAATTTTACGATTGTGTGTTTCAGAGAGGGAGATTAGGAAGTGTCCTTGTGGCCATGATCGTGTGATTTACCTTCGGATGGACCTCTTAAAACTGGAGTCTGTATCAAAGAAGTTTGAGAATGAAGATGGGATAACAGAGGAGGTGCAAAAGCAAGTGAAACTAGGTGATGAATCTTGCCTACAGTCAAATATGTTCTTATGCACAAAAGATGATGGCTACAAACTGTATTGTGAGATAAAATTTGAACGAACTATTGAATCTGGGGAACGAGTTAAGGGGAATTCACAAGGTGTAGATTGCACCTACTGGAGTGATGATCTCAGATCAATTGCACAAGAATCTCTCTCTTCTGCAAGACCAGCAGGGCTGGACCGGAGTTCTTTAGAAAATGATGTAAGATCCTGATTGCAGCTTCTCCTTTTTTTATCAACACATTATGAAGTTTCGAATTTTATTTTTTCATGGTTTAACGTCTCATTTTATTACAGTATTATGTAAAGTCTAATGGGTCAAATTTCACCATAACTAAGTGCTCAAAGAGGGTACCTGGCGGCGGATATGGTGCCAGAGATATAAATCCGTCTGAGAAGTGCAGAACTGTGTCTCAAGCTACTTCTCACGATTCTCTGGTTTCACAAGACAGTGATGATTCTGAATCAGAAATATTCAGGGTTAAGCGCAGGTCTGCCACACCTGTTGACAAGATAAAAACTACAGAACTAATGAGCTCAAAGTTTCCAGAACAACAGGTATATCATGACAAATAATTTTTAATCTTTGTTTTTACTAGTTTTTTGGACATGTTTTAGATGTTAATGCTTGGATCTCTGCATGTTTGGTTACTTGTGATCATACCATATTGCTCATCTCCGCAATGAATTCATGTTACATAAAGGATCATTGGTGTGTCAGGAGTACATAATTCATCAGAGTAATGCAAATGTACTTTTTTATGTCATGGTTTGGTATTTTGATCATCTGGTAAATGACTAAATAATGGCCTTGTCATATGTTTGCAAATTGATGGAAGTTTTTGCTGCGTAAGGGAAAAAAAAACCAACATCCAAGTGAGAGACGAAATGTGACACAATATCACAATACTAAAGCGGATGCCATCTAGAAAATGTGTTTTTAATGTATTTACTAAACCCGAGTCTGTTTGCTTCAACTTTATTCTTAATTTTATTTGGTCATGTGTACTCTTTCGATCAATTTAATTGTCAATATTAGTGCCTCCTGTTTGAGTGCCTCATCAGGGATCGCTTACAGACACCTTTATTTCATAGGGTTATAGATGAATGCCATTTATGCCCTCACTGGTGATGTTATGGATTTATAAGTGCTTCCTTGTTTGGCCAGGATACACTAGGGAGCTTTTGCAGCTAATTAAGATCTTACTAAAGGACAGATGTTTTCCTTGATTTGAAATGTGGAAAAGAGAGTGTGAAATAGAGTATAGTAGTGTTCTAGGGAATGATGGTGCATCCATAAGCTGAATTTAGGATTAAGAAAAGGATCTGAAATTTTATCTATCATACAAATATCTGGCTGGTACTCCATGTTTACTCATGCTTATTGATGACATCACTTCTGCTGTTTTATGTATCTATCAGTTAATGGCCAAAGTTTTACCTAAGTTTAATGACTAGGATGTAAATGATGGGCAAATGTGGAAGGCTTATTTTGGGAGTACACCCATATTTCCGTGTGTAACATGCGTTTTTCCCTATACTTACACACCTATATCCTTTGTGAATGGGCCATCATTGTTAGCAATTAAGCTAATTAGTCGTACCCATTAAACCTGTGCATCAAAGCATTAGTCTGTTTGTTGTCACCTCTCTATAGTTGTCTCCAAGATAGTTTCTTTCCTGTCATCAAGTCTCTCTCACATTTAAATTGGGAACTTGATGCTTTCACTTGGTGAGGGGGTTGACGGTTTAGTTCTCTCACCCAGTATGACTTACCATATGCCGTGAAGGCCTTGCTTAATACTAACTAGTCACTTTGTATGATAGGACAACCCCTTCTGCACGGATTATTTTAATCCTTCCCATATCTTAGCTCCTACCCAACTGAGCCCAAATGTTTGTTGAAGACTTTAGTTGTTTCCACTAAGACATCTTGTTCTTTAGATTACACACAATCATTAGGGCCGGCCCTAAGCATGTTCATCTGGAGACTAAATAGGGCCCTCTAAAATAGAGGGCCCTTAATTTTGGATGTTCGTTATTATAATATTTTTATAATGAATAATTAAATATGACAATGTAGCAAGGTAGTCAAAGGCGCAAGGCGCACTCAAGGCGCAAAGGGTCCAAATCGCCCGAGGCGCACTTAAGGCGCGCGCCCGAGCGACACGAGGCCCAAAAATTATATATATATATATATATATATATATATATATATACACACATCGGATTTCTACATTGATAAACATGTGCGCTTCAAATTCTCCCATGTCTAGGTTGCAATCACTTTGAATTGAGTGAGTGAGAGAGAAAACAATAAAAAAAAGTACATCAGTTCAAAAAACAGTCTAAAAACAGTACAACAGTTAAAAAAATAGTCTAAACATGTTATTTTTTCACAAGATTTTCAAGGCGCGCCTAAGCGCTCCTTAGCTATTCCAAGGCGCTCGAAAAAGGCGCACCTAGGCGCGCCTTAGGTGCGCCTTAAGAATTGCGCCTCGTCTGGAGTGCCCTGAGGCGCTGCCCCTGCGCCTAGGAGCAAGGCGCGCCTTAGGCGCGCCTGAGGCTCGCCTTTGACTACACTGCAATGTAGTAATGTATCTCAAGTGGTAAAGTGTTTGTTTTGCATATGGGAGGTACAAGGTTCAATTTCTTACATCTTTATTTTATTTTATTTTTGAAAATAACTTTTATACCCAAAAACCTCTAGCCTCTACTAGAATTTTTTTTTTACACGTTTCAAGAAATAATTTGATACATTGTTGAACAAAATTTTAATTAGCAAGCAAAACACAAATTCTTTGGGATAAAATGTGGTTATATATATATATATATATATATATATATATATATATATAAGTACATATATAGATACACGTATATAGATGCGTATTATTTAAATTTATTTTGTTAAAATAGATTTTATATACTAGAAACCTGTAGCCTTTGCGGAAAATAAATATAAGGTTGGAATTTGGAAAAATTAACTTGGTGTATATTTGAACATAATCATAACAAGTAAAACACAAGATTTTGAAAAATAAAAGATGATTCGAACCAAAATGACTTCAAATCATAAAACTTCTTGCTAGTATGTATATTGAACATTTTGATAAAAGATTTGCTAGTATGTATATTGAACATTTTGATAAAAGATGATTCAAACCAAAATGACTTCGAATCAAAAACATCCTTGCTAGTATGTATATTGAACATTTTGATCAACTTGCTTCTTCTCTTTGCTAACAAACTTCTTCTGCAAATGAGTTTATGTAGATTTTGTAAATTTGAGTAGTATTCTTCTAATATTTAGACAACATAGTCGTTCGATCAAATACCATTCTTATCATACATGAAAGTTAGACGATATTCTCTTAGAGTCTGCTTGGCAATTGTGGGGGTAGCGGTTATGAAGTATTTTTAGAGTACTGACTATGAGCAGTTATGAACGGTCCAGTTTTGAGTAGTTTTAAAAAGCGGCTTTTAAACTACTCCAATCCATGCTTGGTAATTCACTAATGAGCGGTTTTGAAAGTTTTTACACGAATACAATTACCTATATGCTCATATATAAATAAAATAATAGAAACACATAAATAATAGAAACATATGAAATAATAGAAATGTATGGATGAAAGTAAGAGAGAAGTTTAAAAGAAATAGAAGACCATATTTGATCAAAATAATAAAAACACATAAAATAATATAAACGTCTGGATGAAAGTATGAGAGATTTTGATAACTTACTGAAGAAAGTAGTCGTAGTTTGGAAGAAGTAGAAGAGAAACATAGATGAGAAAGAAAAAAAAGGATAATATATTAGTAGTTATAATTATATATTTTTTGCGAGGATATAAATGTAATAAATTAATAAAACTCCTCAAAACCCGTCGATTTGGGGTGTTTATAAAAACACACAAAATTATATTACACTGATTTTGTACGTTTTTAAGCCGACCAAAACTAGTGCCTCAAAAAAATTAACAAGCATGTGTTTTTAAAACACTTCATAAACGGTCGGTTCAAAAACACCCCAAATCTAGTGAAAACACCATTTTATTAATTTTTACTTATACACATCATTTTTTAAGAAAAATTAAATTAAACTTAGCGTCATTAATATATGTCATCGGTTTTTTTTATACATAAAATAGGGTCTTATATTCAATTTTTGATCAGGGTCGTCTGAATCTCAGGGCCGGTCCTTCTGACAATCACTACAATGGTCATGTTCTAACTTCTAATTTTATCTGCATCCTCTTAACCTTACCATAATATCTTTGCATGCAGCTGGTTTTGAACAATTCCATGCCATATATGAAGGGTAATGAATTTGCTTAGTCTGTACTATTTGGCAATCTGGACCCTGTTTTCTCGGTAGTAAGGCACTAGGGCGTGTTCTCATATTTATGTAGTCTCTTACCATTCATTAGGGCGTGTTCTCATATTTATGTAGTCTCTTACCATTGTAGTATAAGCAGGTAGAACATAAATGTTAGGGTTATTTACAATAACCTTTCCTATGTTTTATGTTTATTACATAGACCTCTCTTATTTTGAAAATAATTACACAGACTTCCTCTGTACTTTATGTTATATTTTCAAAATAAGGGTGGTTAGTGTAATAACTCTTTACATAAAACATAGGGAAGGTCTGTGTAATTATTTTCAAAATAAGGGAGGTCCGTGTAATAAACATAAAACATAGGGAAGGTTATTGTAAGTAACCCTAATTGTTATCAATTTTCCTCAAGTTAGGTACATGTGAAAATAATTTAATATTGGTATGCCATATTGCTGGCTTAGGCTTAACCTTCAAAATTGGTTCCCTCTTATAAAATTGTCCTGTTTTACTCTGTCCCACATCTCAAAATGTAAGGGTGATGCACACCCCCTTTATATTCAACCATCCACCTTAATGAAAATAATATACATGGAGTTTTTCTCTCAAAATAGTAACAGAGCAAGTTTGGCATGTACCCCCTCCCCCTCTATCCATCCCAACCTAATCATAACCCCGTGCGTCCCCCCTTCCCTGTGACCTTCCCGTGGCTCTAGCCACCAACTCTCCATTTTGCCCCACATCATTGAACATACAGGATAATGCATACTCCTCTCCACTAAATATGCAATCATTGTTGGGAACGAAATGCGAAAACCGTCCCCAAACCAGAGAGTACCTGCGAGAGAACCGAGCAAAACGCTAAAACCAAAAAACAAAAACACAAATCGCAGGCACAAAGATTTTTACGTGGAAAATCCAGATGGAAAAAACCACGGGACGATCGGAGTCCAACCCTGAAGAACCTCCATTAATGGAATAAAGAGAATACAGCCTCTACAAGCTCCTCACCGATCCAACACGGATCACCGCAACTCTTTGGAACAGAAAATAGATTACAACTATGAAAAAAAAAGACAATGAAAAATATCCCAAATTAATCTCCTTCTCCGAAACGGCCTCAAATCCTTCATTCTCCTCTCCAAAGTTGCAATGGAACTCTTGCCACCTTTTTTTCTCTCTTATTTTTTTTCTCATGTTATTATGTATTGCATGAGCCTTTATATAAACCCTTGCATGCATTAGGGTTTTCATATCTAAATCTATATATGGAAGCGAAAAATATTTATGGAAATCCAATTACCTTCAATCATATATTTAATGGAAATCAAATCATAAATTGACTTAGCCATAAATTGAAAATCCAATTATATGGAAAGTTAATAAATGAAAGATCCAACCATAAATATATAATTAAAGTCAAAAATGGAAATCCAATATAATATTTGCTTACCATAAATGTTCCAATACACGGCACTCGATGTACTTTCTGAGCTTTTCCGACACACGGATGGCACTTGTCGCACTCCATGGGTATTCTCCACATAAGTTGGGAACTCCACCCACTCCAATAAATCTTCCCCTTCACAACTATGTGGAGGGGGTCGTCATCCCGACAATCCGCCTGCAGTACTCAAACTTTTTTCTTGAAATAATCTTTGTGAACATGTCTGCTCCGTTGTCATCTGTATGAATCTTCTCAAGCATCGCTTCCTTCTTTTCCACAACATCCCGTATCCAATGATACCGGGTCTCAATGTGCTTGGACCGGCTATGAAATGTCTGGTTCTTCATAAGGTGAATAGCACTCTGACTATCACAAAGCAAAGGATACTGCTCTTGCTTTAGCCAAATTTTCTGCAACATCTTCTTCATCCACAGCAACTCCTTGCAAGCCTCTATCGCCGCAATTTACTCTGCCTCTGTCGGCAACAAGGCAACACACTTCTGCAACCGCCACTGCCACGATACTGCTCCACCAGTAAACATCATCACATAGTCCGAAGTCGATCACCTCGTGTGTACATCTTCATCCATATCGACGTCGGTATACTCAACCAGCTTCGGGTCGTCACCACCAAAAGAAAGTCTCCAATCGGCAGTGTCCTGAAGATATCGTAGAATTCACTTGACCCCACTCCAATGTACCCTTCCAGGATTGGAAGTATACCTACTAACTGTGCCAAATATGTGAGCGATGTTTGGCCTCGTACACACCATAGCATACATAAGACTCCCCACAGCTGAGGCATAAGGAACCCGCTCCACATCTTCCTTCTTGTCCTCGGTAGATGGACACTGCTCCTCAGTGAACTTAAAGTGAGCCGCAAGGAGGTTACTCACTTTCTTCGACCCGTCCGTGCTGAAACGCTGAAGTACTCGGTGAGTATACTTCTTTTGGGACAAGTGTAGCAGCTTGGACTCTCTCTCGGCTCATCTCCATCCCAAGAATAGTCTTCGCTGCGCCCAAATCCTTCATAGAGAAGGTCGCGTCCAGTTGGCGCTTCAACTATGATATTCTAGTGGGCATTCCGACCCACCAGTAGCATATCATCAACATAGAGTAGTAAAATGATGAAATCATTCTCGGCAAAGTACCTCACAAATACACAGTGGTCCAACGTCGTCCGTGCGTAACCATTCTCTCCCATAAATGACTCGAACTTTCTGTACCACTGCCTCGGAGCCTGCTTCAGACCATACAAGCTCTTCCTCAACTGGCAGACCAAGTGTGACTTGCCCTTCTCACATAATCCCTCTGGCTGCTCCATGTAGAACTCCTCCTCAAGATCACTGTGGAGGAATGCCGTCTTCACTTCCATTTTCTCAACCTCCAAGTCGAAACTGGCTGCCAATGCTAGCACCACCCGAATAGACGACTGCTTGACGACTGGCGAAAAAATTTCATCATAATCTATGCTTTTTCGCTGACCGTAGTCTTTAACTACCAGTCTCGCATTGTATCGAGGACAAGTAGCATCATCTGTCTACTTCACTCTGAACACCCATCGATTCTTCGAAGCCTTCTTGTCCTTTGGCAACCGCACCAGATCATAAGTAGAGTTGGTCTCCAAGGAACTCATCTCCTCTTGCATGGCCTCCATCCACTCATGTCTGTGTTCGTCTTCCATAGCCTCTGCAAAACTTTTGGGTTCTCCCCCGTCAATCAGTTGCACATACTCACCCGGTGAGTATCTTGTAGATGGTCGACGCTCTCTATCGCTCCTCCTCAATGGAACCACTGGTGCTGGCTTTATACCAACAACCACCTCCTCTTCATGAACTACCTTCTCGACATGCTCATCCTCCTGAGGGCCACCCTGACCACCATCAGCAAGCTGATGATCAAGGTTGGAAGCAACTTCATGTACTGGCTCCCCCATAACTGGATCCTCTGCAACGTCCTCTGGAAACTGCTCGAAGCGAAATGACTAACTCAGACAATTCCTCATCCTCAGAAAGCATCTTGGAATCCTGTGTGTTGGTCATAGTCTGATCCTCGACGAATACCACGTCCTTGCTTCTGTAGAGCTTTCTTCCCACTGGGTCGTAGAGTCTATAGCCAAACTCATCCGGACCGTAACCGACAAAGACGCACCATCTCGTCTTCGACTCAAGTTTGGATCTCTCGTCCTTCGGTACATGCACGAAGGCCTTGCAATCAAACACTCGCAGGTGATTGTATGACGGCTTTTTGTTGTACCATACTTTGTCAGGCACATCACCCTGCAAAAGAACACTAGGAGATAAATTAATAATATAAGCAGTTGTGTAAAGTGCCTCACCCCAATAATTGTCCGGCAAGTTTGCTTCTGACAACAAACACCGTACCCTCTCCATCAGCATCATGTTCATCTGCTCCGCTACACCATTGAGCTGAGGTGTCTTTGGCGGAGTCATCTGGTGTCGTATCTCTTGCTCTCTGCAGTATGCATCGAAGGGATCGATATAGTCACCGCCATTGTCCGAACGAACACATAGTAGTTTCTTTCCCGTTTTCCTTTCAACGGAGGCCTGAAACTCCTTGAAAGTGGGCAGCACCTGATCCTTGGTATTTAAGGCATAGACCCATACTTTCCTGGAACAATCATCAATAAACGTTACAAAATAAGAAGCACCACCAATGGATTTTACCTTCATAGGACCGCAGACATCCGAGTGAATCAACTCGAGCAACGCCGGCTTCCTTAAACTTGGGTGACTTTGGAAAGACACCATATTTTGCTTTCCCGCCAAACAGTGCGTGCACCTCTCCAGCTTTGTAGACTTGAGTCCTGGAATCACCTTCTTGTTCACCAAGTAGCTCATCCCCTTCTCGCTGATGTGGCTGAGCCGCCTGTGCCACAACTCGGTAGACTCATCAGTAGCTGCGTTCACCTCATGTGCCCCCTGTGCGCTCCTTTTCATATAGTAGAGTCCTTACCTCTTGTTTCCTCTGTCAATCACCATCGAACATCTGGAAAGCTTTCACTGACTGTTCCCGAAGAGATTGAAGAAATCCTCGTCATCCAAACCTTCCAACCGACACCAGGTTGAAACGGATATCAGGGACTTGGCGAACATTTTTCAGAACAAAAACTGCACCCGTCTTTGTCCTCAAATGGACATCTCCAATGGCAATTGCCTTCGACACATCTCCATTGTCCATCTTCAACACTGTACAGTCGTCTGTCGTGTAAATAGCAAATAGTGTACTGTTGTGAGATACGTGCGCTAAAGCAACTGAGTACACCAGCCAAGAGTTGTCATCGCAGGCGAGGTTCATAACTACCGCATCACCTACAATGATCAGATCGTCTCCATGTACCGAGGCTGCCACTCTGGTGTTGTCGTCCTGCTTCCCCTTGTCGCCCTTCTCTCTCTTCCAAGCGAAACTATTCTGCTTGATGTGGTCCTTCTTGCCACAATGGTAACACTCCGAGTCCTTGTACCGACCCTTGGACCTTCCCCTGCTTTTATCTCTGCCACCGCCTGGACTCCTGTTTTTACCCCTTTTGCGGCTCTATGAAACAAGTGCCTCTGAGTGGGATGTGGATGAAGTGTCCTAGAACGTCTCCACATCTCTTCATTCAGTACCCCGCTCTTGGCAAACTCCGCACTGACCACGTCTTCTGGAGCATAAGCGATCATAGACACTCGTACGGTCTCCCACGAGTCTGGCAATGTACACAACAGCCAATCCCTGAACCTCGTCGTCGAACTTGACTTCCATCGAGGATATCTGGTCAACCATACCCTGGAACTCACTCAAATGATCCGTAATGGACGTCCCATCTTTGTACCGCAGACCCATCATCATCCGGATCAAGAACAATTTATTTATCCCGGTCTTCTTCGCATACAATGATTCCAGCATATCCCACAGTGTCCTTGCGTGCTCAATACTGGCAACGTGGTTGTACACGTTCTCGTCAACGAACTGTCTGATGTACCCACACACCTGTATATGCTCGAACTTCCAGTCCTCTTCGGGTTTGTCACTAGGCCTTTCGGAAGCAAATACCGACATATGCAGATTCTTGACAAATAACAGATCCTTCATCTTGCTCCTCCAATAGTGATAGTTTGTACCATTCAGATTTACGATGCGCACAGGCTTCGCGTCAATCTCTCCTCCCTGGTTTGCCTGTCAACTCCTGACACCCTTCTGAAATTTTAGAACTGGCTCTGATACCACATTGTTGGGAACGAAACGCGGAAACCATTCCCCAAACCAGAGAGTAACCTGCTAGAGAACCGAGCAAAACGCACAAACCAAAAAAATACCAAACACCAATCGCAGACACAGAGATTTTTACGTGAAAAACTCATATGGGAAAAATTACAGGATGATCGAAGTCCAACCCTGAAGAACCTCCACTAATGGAATAAAGATAATACACCCTCTACAAGCTCCTCACCGATACAACACGGATCACCGCAACTCTTTGGAACAGAAAATAGATTATAATCACGAAGAAAAAAGACAATGAGAAATATCCCAAATTGATCTCATTCTCCGAAACGGCCTCCAATCCTTCTTTTTCCTCTCCAAAGTTACAATGACACTATTACCACATTTTTGCTCTTATTTTTTTTCTCTTGTTGTTATATATTGCATGAGCCTTTATATAAACCCTTGCATGAATTATGGTAAATCTATATATGGAAGCCAAAAATATTTATGGAAATCCAATTACATTCAATCATATATTTAATAGAAATCAAATCATAAATTGACTTGCCATAAATTGGAAATTCAATTATATGGAAAGTTAATAAATGAAAGATCCAATCATAAATATATAATTAAAGTCAAAGATGGAAATCCAATATAATATTTACTTACCATAAATATTCTAATACACGGCGCTCGATGCACTTTTTGAGCTTTTCCGACACATGGATGACGCTCGTCGCACTCCGGGATATTCTTCACATAGGTTGGGAACCCCACCCACTCCAACAACCATCTACCTTAATGAAAATAGGATTTACCATTTTCTCTCACAAGAGTTGATTTCTCTCACAAACTTGTCTTTACAATTTAAGACGTACACACTTGGAGGGACAGTTCGTGTGAGGATTTTATTTCTGTATCTGGGTAGAGTTGCTTTAATGAGCTTGCACTACCAAGGCCCAGATCTAATGACCTTGCCATAGTTACTTTGTAAAATTGAAATTCTTCCAGGTTCAGATTATGATCATATTGACAATCTTATTATATCTTGTGGTCAAGCTTGAATTCTGCTTTGAAGTTCAAGTTTGAGCTTGCCTGGTTAAAACTTTGACAGCACTCAAGATGGTCAATTACCCATAAAGCATGCTTGAAGATCCCTTCTCAAGCTCTATTTAAGTTCAACCAGGAGTAAGCTGCCCAAAAAACAGAAGCAGCAAACTTAACAAGTGAAACTTGAATTTTCTGGTTTACCTTCATGCAGACATCGACATTGACAAGTGAACCTTGGTAGTTATCACGCTCATGCAACCAAGGAGCACCCTCCAACTTCCCTTGAACTAGAGAAGATTACCAGGATAAATTGCATTCATATCCATGGGGGGGAAGTCTTAATGATTAATATGACATGCTAATATTAAGGTGATACCGTCAGGTTGCAGAAAATCGTGGACAGTACCTATTATTGTAGCGTTTTGTGTTCTAGAGTTGTCTTTTTTATATAAGACCTTTGACTGTCCTTGAAAGGTGATATATGCCTACTTGACAATCTAAGTTATTAGTTTCTTTCATGGATAAGAATCAATGGCAATGATGTCAGGAGTTCAAGGTGGTGGGTAAAGATAGTAGAATTTTGAAGTAACTCTTCTAACGTAACTTTCATATTATCCGTAGGTCTTGTATGTCTGAGATGTATCCATATGTCCGTTCAATTCTTTGAATACTATGTTCATAAGGCTGCATAACCTCCGATCTACTTTTAGCAGAACAAGTATGAATGGGACAAAGTAGTATGAGAGAGAGAGAGAGAGAGAGAGAGAGAGAGAGAGAGAGAGATGCGATCTTTGATGACGGTGCCAATCTTCTCGAGAGAGATGGAGGGACGAGAGAGAGAGAGAGAAATAGATGGGACAAGAAGAAATAGGGGGATAGAGGAATAGGAAATATAAAGAGGCACACTGTGTAGTTGTCATGCTCTTTTAGATAAGGAGTAGGTCTAGACCTATGACAAAAAACATTGTCGATACAATGATCGATCATACTTCATATGGAAGACGGTCAACATAGTGGAGTGTATTGGCAAAATGACTTATTTATACAATGTAAGCATCGTCAAAGCTATATACTGTAAACAACGTTCATACATCTTAGCAATGAAGTGAAACTCTCTGAAGCTACAAAAAGTGCCGATACGATACTTATAAGAAGGTTGGAAACCGATTCTGGTATTGCAAAACTTGGTTGGATATGGCCAGGGATACGGTCCTTCCATGAGGCATTAGGGCAACTTAGCAATTTAGGCATTGAACTAATAGATTTCTCATAACAAACAATGAACTGAGATCTATGTTTTTTTGCTTGATATACCTAGTCATGTTGTAAATTTTGGGATATGTTGTTTGAGAAGACATGATTGTTTCCAATTTATCATAACTAATATAGGTTCCACATTTGATGTTTAATTTGACCTTTGGTATAATTAATTTGGAGGGAGAAGTTTGAAACTCTAATAACTTGATCTGTTCTTACTAGTAAAAAAATTACGCTTCAATCTTATTGTACTAATACATTCAAAAATTTCCAGGTGTTCAAACGATTAAAGAAACTTCATTCAGATGGACCTAGGAACGATACTGTTTTTACTACTGGGAGCAGCCTCAATGCAATTACTCCAATACCGACGAAGTCTACTAAGCGACACCAAGAGGATCCAAAGCTTGAAAATGATGATATGAAAGTGAGGCTTAGAGAACCAAACAAAAAGGATCTTCCACTTAGTTTCACAATGAACATTCAAGAACCACCGTCTTTGGAGCTAGGGCCGAAACGCCTTAAGGTTAGAGGCCCTTCCTTTCCCAATGATGATGGTTTAGACTGCGGAAGTTACAGCTGTAGATTGCCAGAGAGCGAAGGGAAAATGGTTGGAGGACAGTTCACTTCTCAAGAAAATGATGTGACATATTGGTTCTAATTGCAGCTTTTACTTGAGCTCTCTAATTACAGATAGCAAAACAGCTCGACAAATTTAACAGGGCATGTTAACGGACACAAATCCACATAATCAATTCTTTTGCACGGCCCCTCAAATGAGGTGCTTGCACGACCATTCTTGGGGACGAATTAGCCGCTAGTTGAAACTGTATATTGCTTACACTGATCAATTCTTGTAGGTTGGTAACTACATTGTAGCTGACGACTTTTTCTTTCTGATATACTCCCAATTCCTTGAATTTTTTCGTTTAGTTCCCACATTTATTGTTCAAAAACATCCAATCGAGAGATTGTATTTTATTCCTTACATGTACAGGTTTATTTCCGTGCAGCATCTGCACTATTCTCTGAATTTGTTTTGGGATGTCGTTGTATAGGCAAAATTTGACCCTGGATTCTTGTGGTTCATACAAATTATATATGCAACATGTTGAATAAATGTATTCCGTGTGAGAATTCTTTAGCTAAGGCCACTATGCTTCATATCTTGACCCTGACTCTTGAGAGCGAACTGCCAAATTGTTGCTGTGAGAGCTGGAAGCTGCAAGAAACTATAGAGCCTTGTACTTCTTCAAACTGAGCATTAGAGCCATTTCTTAGTAATTTTCAGTGATATTTGTGCATGCAACATTTGTTGAAGTTGTTGTTGCATGCTCCGAAACCAAGTGAAATATATCTGTTGCAACAATGATGGCTGGTAAAGCTCAAGGAACTTATTGATCGAGGCATGCAGAGTTTTCCCAGCTTCCAGATCTGACGGTCAGATTGGCCAGTGTTCGTTTATGCTGATGCCAGTGCATGAGTGCCGGGACTAAGTGAATACTGGCTGGAACGGCTAGTGGACGTGTCATAGAGCTTGCAAGCAAATCTATCCCCAGCGTAAGGAGAGGATTTAGATATTTTTTTAGATAAATGTTGGTTCTTACATGACGTTTTTTTCAAAAAAATGTCATTTATTTCGGAATTTAAATAAGCGTTTCGTAGCTATAAACAGTGAATGGTTCGAAAATGAACGTATGATGAATCATAACTACATCCAAACTAGCCCTATAATGTTGTCACCTATTGTGTTAGAAATATTGTGTCATCCCATCAGAAATTAGGTCAAGGCCCTGATTCTTTGACAATCGATGGCCGTCCACTAAATCTGGCCCGTGCTCAATGAGGAAGAAGAAAGGACTCGATTTCAATTATAGTTTATGGGCCTAGAATACCTTTATAAATCATCCCCCGTTATGTTATATTACGCCAACACCACTTCTTACAATGTCTTAATTCAATGTTGGGTGTAAACTGTTTTTTTTTTTTCCTGAGATGCCGGACCTAACGCTCGGGACTTTATGCATGCTGCATTGTATGTCTTTTGGGTCCACTGCCACCCAACTCCCACCATTTATAAATGGAAGAAATAATATGCCCCGATGGTTCGATCCACTAATTTTCTCGCCACCCAATCGGGGTCCTATATCTCTCATCGGTAAACTGACATTTATTTTAGGGCTAATTAGTGTTTAGACCCTGGATTTTATACCAGCTTAGAGTTTTAAATCAATTGGAGAGTTTGGATCCTAGATATTTATTCTTTATTTCTTTTTTCCAATTATACTCTCTTTCCATGTCTAACAATAAATTTTTTTATATAGACTTGAGGGTGTAATGGGAAAGAAAAAAAAAACTTCACTGTTTAAACTTTCTAACTGGACATGACATAGCTTAAAACTCTAAGCCGGTATAAAATCTATGGTCTAAACTCTAATTAGCTCTAATTTTATGTTGCTTTGTATAAGGACTGTGAATGGTCTGTCAATTTAACACTGGGTGAATTATCACAGAATTTTTTTATAGGCTAATATATTTTAGCCATATTAGCTGGGAGGAAAAGAACTTTGAAAAAAAATTATAATTTCCAAAATTCTGCAAGACGTCTGGCTGAATTCTCAAAATTTTGCCAGAGAGACCATTAGGGTTAGGATAGATTGTGGTTTTCTTTAGGGTTAGGAGGTTTTGTAGAGTGAGGTTTTTTTTCCAGAGTTAGGGCCTTCTCGGAAGTAAGTTATTAGAGTTAGAGTTTTTTTAGAGTCAGTTTTTTTTTAGGGATAGAGTTATGTTTTTGCTTAAATTTTGATAAATGTAGCTAAGTTTCGTTGCTATATATAAAAGCATGATACTTTTGGAGTTTGCGAAGTTAATCGTGCTCAATTTCAACAATTATTCTTAAGGTAATTAAAGCAAGCAAAGGCAAAGGAGAGAGAGAGAGAGAGAGAGAGAGAGCACAAAACAAACTAAATTTTTATTCATTCTTGAGATTAATTACAACATCAAAAATCAAAATCAAAAATAATTTTTTAATTCATTCTTGAAATTAGTTATAATATCAAAGATAAAAAATTACACTCTTTGTTGGTTAGTACATTTTCTTCTGTTGTGTCCTAGCCCACCACAAATGTTGCAATGAAGATCTCTTGTTGATAAATCATTCGTTATGATGCGGTTCTTCTTTGATCTCCTAGATTTGCGTCATATGTCTTGTACTCTAATTTGACATCTAACCAATGCACTTTGAAAACTCTTAGGGACTGGAATTGGTTCCAGGTATAGCTCATATACACTTCTTAATTTTTCAGGAGAAGATAGTGCAAGATAAAAAATTTCTATACTTACATTACAAGACTTACACGCATAACATGCATAGACATGGTAGATAAATATAATACCACCTTAAACATGAACAATATTTATCGTTTAAGCGAGCCACATATACTTGTTGCACGATCTAATATTTCAAGCAAAAAATTACCAATACGTAACATTTGAATGTGGTATTTTTTTCTCGGGGACATAGTTTTTAATATTTTCGAAAAATAATTTGTTTCCAATTTTTCAGCAATTTATCTATTTTTTTGTCTTGAAACGATATAATCTTGGCTCTAATACTATCAACTAATATTTTTTATTAATTTATCACCTAAATTTTTAATCCAGTTAATAAAACATTAAGCAAGGTTTGAAGTATTAATATCTAATTTAAGATAAGGAACATAAGTTGCTATCCAGTGCGCAAAAATACGAGTTTTATCTCTACTCCAACAAGCCATTTAAAAACACTCATGTTTTCAGCTTTAAATCTTTCAAACCAATAATCCTTACATTTCATTGTAAGAACATGTAAGCTTATCTAACAAGTCTTGATATTATCTTACTCCGGTTACTTGAGTTTTCAAATTTTGTTTCAAATGTTGAATAGAAAAAAAAAATCTAGAAAAGTTACATGCATATCATTTATTAATTTTTTTTGTTTATTTAGTATAAATGAAATCCTATTCAATTCATTAAAAAGGCTTTCAAAAGACATTCTAAAATTATTTAAAAATCATGTTCAAGAATTAATATTTCTACTTTCTACAACAACATAAGCAATTGGATAAAATTAGTAGTTATGATCGTGAGTACAAACAATAAATAAGATACCTTGATATTTAGATGAAAGAAGAGTAACATAAGTACTAATCACAAGTAACCACTCCCCTTAAAAAACTATCAATACATGTATTGAAACAAATAAAAATTCTATGAAAGCTATTATTGTTGGTGTTTTAATTTGCCTTTGGACTAATGAAGAATAGTCCCACATTGGCTACACGACCAAGTGGGTATCTCAATATAATACTTTGTATGTGTTGAGGTGTGCACATAGGATATGGTGGGGCACATGTGGGTGCCATGTGGGGGTATTTTTCTAAGAGAAAAAAGGAATAACTCCTCAAAGAAAGCATTTATGCTTTTTGTCACTCTCTTGAAAAAATTTCGTTAGGAGCTAAGTTCCAATGGCGCTTAGCGACTCAGACTCGGGCTATGCAGGTTGCATGAGTGGTTACTGCGTATGCGCGATATGTACCGTTATGCGTTGTTATGTGCATTTATGTGCATGCGCAGCATATGCGGCTATGCTCATCTGCATGTCTGCGAGTATACGCGCATGTGCTACTGTGTTGTTGCGCGCATGCGTGGCAGCGTTGATTGTACGTGACTCCATTGATGGCAGAATTTGGAATATCAATTCTTTATTTTTTGGGAGTTAGTATTTTAGTCCCACATCGACTGGGAGTGGGGATGGGTTTCCACCCTTCTCTATAAATAGTCCCAGGCCTCCTTTTGGAGACACATGAAAAATAATATAAGAGGAGTCCAGGGAGTCCGTTCGAGTCATACTCAGAGGTGACTACGAGCGTTCCAGAAGTTCTCTTGTGAACTTGATAGCTCATGGGAGCAGATCGTCGATACAGAATGAATCTTGCTTTGAGCAACGACGGTCTTCACCATCCCAGTAAGAATATTTTTATTCTATCTTCTTTTCACTTCTTCTAGTTGTAATCGTTCTGTCCCAATGCGTTTGCAAGGAAGAACGTGGTTTAGTTCTTGAGCTTTGTGATCTAGAAGGAGTTGTAATCTGGTTTGTAGTTGTAATCGATAATTATAAAAAAGGAGCCCGTTGGGTGAACCCTTGATCTCGTCATCATCAGAGAGAAAATACGTTGGGTGAACCCTTGATCTCGCCTTCATCAAAGAGGGAACCCGTTGGGTGAACCCTTGATCTCGCCTTCATTAAAGAGGTGATAACTTATGTTCCTGTTAATCCATCTTTGGTT
The DNA here is from genome assembly GCA_036927795.1 of Iris macrosiphon. Taxonomy (NCBI): domain Eukaryota; kingdom Viridiplantae; phylum Streptophyta; class Magnoliopsida; order Asparagales; family Iridaceae; genus Iris; species Iris macrosiphon. The sequence goes on along the minus strand of JAYESA010000002.1, from coordinate 19,351,190 downwards.
AAGCCTCGGGACTAACAATCTCAAAGCAAGATCTGAGTAAGATGGAGAACAACCATGCAAGTCTTCTCAACATAAGTTTGAACAAACTTGAGAAGTTTAACGTGGAGCATTACAACATCTGGAAGAGAAAGGTTAGCCTTAATCTTTAACTCGTAAATATGGGTTACGTGTTGACAGATCATGAGCCTATTATTTCGGAGGGTGATGATGCTACCATTCAGGCGATTGCTACTAAAACTACTGCATATAACATGTGGAGGAGAGATAACAACCTTTACAAATTTTTGATTCTGAACTCCATGGAAGATACTCTGGCGGAGTCATACAGCAAGACAGACCATGCAAAGGTCATCTGGGAGTCAAAGAAAAAATATTACAAGGATGATGAGAACCACAACAAGATCAATGTGACCAAAAAGGTCTGGAAGATGCGGTTTGAGGACGACAAGACGATGTTGTCTCAAGTGAAGCAATTTATTAAGTTACTTCAAAACCTTGAGGATGATGGCATGCCCATGGTCGACGCTTTTTGTCACGCCCCAATCTCCCTCAAGCTCAATCATCCCCGCTGAACGTGAATCACCATGTTGCAGCGCTCCTACAGGACAATCGTTCTCATCAGAATATGATATTGTGCTAGCCTGGGGTTGTGCTCACACAAGGCGATGATGTCAAACATCATAGTTATCATCGAAATGACCAATTTGCAGCAAAAGTCGAGTATTGTGTACCAAGCACACATCAGAGTATATGTAGAGAAGCTCTCGATAAGGTCCAAATAAAAATATCACAAAGGCGAATGACACAAAGGCCAAGCAATACTCTTGCTCTTTGTTTTGCCCACAAAGGTACTTACCATTCCATACATCATGTCCCGTATATCCAAGCAGAGCCACTACACCTACATACGTCAAATAATGCCCAAAAATATGGGTCAGTACACAACTGTACTGGTGAGCGGGGTAACCCACTCGTCTAAACCGACACTAAGTAGATAGTGAATGAAAACAGTTATATGGTGATATTTCTACTTGAATCCTAGATTCATTTCATGGCAGAGGTATAACATGTTAAGAAAAACTTTAAAGCAGGTTTAGCATGTAAGCATTCAACTCAAGCAAATCTACAAGAATATATATCCAACTCAAAGGAAACTAGCAAGCAAACCATTCTACTCAAACCAAAGCAACGCGTGAACCTATCGAACCACAATCTAAGCCTCAATATCTATCCTCACACCATGCCACAATCTAAGCCTTATTAATCCAATCATCGATATGCACACTCTTGCCCAAAGTAAGGATCCAATTATTGATATGCACACTCTTGTCCGAAGCAAGGTAGCCGCCGCCGCCTATACGAAAAGCACAAACCATACCAAACCAAAATAAACCAACTCCTATCTATATGAAGTTACTGGCCAAGCCATAAAAGACTAATCACTGTAGCTCTACCTGATCCAACACTGAGTAGCTAGCCTGCCTGGTCGTATCGAACTGCCGACATCGCTCCTAAGGTACGTTACCATTTGTTTCCTCCATGGTCAAACGGTCCTGATGCCCAGGAGCATATCCCATTTGAGGAAACCAAATCCTATGTGCAACATATTTTCTATGACCAATGCAAACACCAAGTAGGTTTAACGAGAGAATCGAGCCTTCTCGCCCCACCAAACGATACTCGCCTCAATCCATCTAATTATCCATAAACATTCTCCAACTTATAGCCCAAGGCACCATTCCAAGTTATTTCCTTTATGCACAATGTCATTCCTCGACACAGTGCTCCCATTGGTGCAACACCCCTCGCTCCAAAATCTCCATGGCACAATGCCCCAAAAATGGCACAATGCCCTCCCTGATACAGTTGTCTGGTTTTTAACCACAACTGCACGCTTTGCTTGACAAAGCATCAAACTTGATACTCGTGCACGGATGCACAATCGCTCGCTCGAAGTGCCTCGATGTTCCAACTATGATGATCCACTCAAGCTCTAATTGCCCAAACATAATGCCAACTCAAGCCACAAATCATATCCAACCAAATAGTGCACACTCTATGCATGCCACAGTGTAGTATTTCTAATATTCCAGCCCAAGTGTTCAAGCTATTACGTGTGTTCCATATTATTAGGCGTAAAGGAGTAGGGAAGAAGGGACATAGACCACTCACCAAGTCTGATTCCGCTAAGCACTATGCCTTGCCGATACGACCGATCCCTTAAACCCGTGGTCCGATATAAATTATGATATACTCAATTGGTATGACCGTGCGAGCAGGCCTTACTCTCCAAATCATCCGACCGATCAGACTAAGGAAGACGAGATTATCGCTCCAATCCTGCTATCCCAGTACTACTATAAAAGAACATATGATTCCATCGAACTCCGCATGCGATCTGCACATTAAACTAACTCAAATCAATACTTGCTCCCAATTTCCAAAAATTAAAATATAACCAGCTATTGCCTCATTTAATCTGACTCAACGTAATGCACCGTGCGATTATGGGATATTACATAATATACCACTTAGAATCAGGTTCCTCCACGAACCAAACCAGTTCCCATTCCTTTCTCGTATGTCGCATAACCATTTTATAACTCTGCTTCAAGCAACTCATATTTTCCTGATCCAGATTCATCATCTCGCATCGCGCTGAATGCCCACACAATTCCATATTCCCATATCCTTCTTGCAGCTTAATTCGAATTCCACATATCGCTTAGTTTGGATCATACACATATTTAAGGCGTCCCTGAAATACATGCAATTCAGTCGAGCTTAGCAATAGCGAATTTAGACAAGTTACAAGGATATCTTTATGTCCGAGACATTTATCGCTTCACTCTCGATTGAACCGATCGTGACGATCATCCATAATACATTCGTATAAGCGCTATTCTCAAATATGATAATTTTCCACTGACGATCATCCCACCTGACTCAAATCAGTTCGTGTTCCAACTCAATCCATCCAACTATTTCTGAATCTACACTAGCACCGTCCAAGCTCAACCAACAAAAGTCTAGCATGACTCCAATCATGCAATATTCTGCATGTACCATCTCAAATATCATCTCATGCTCCAAACAATCATCACAACCGATACTACCCCAGCTAGACGGCTTACCAAAATATCGCACTATGATCTTAGATCATCTCTTCCCAACACCTCTTCTCAATCTTAATACCTCACTGGATTACCTTACTGGATTTTGCCGCCATGCCATAGGGATAGTGTCGCCACGATTTCAACGTGAAAACACTCGCCATAATTCCTAGGTCGCGCATGAAATAGTTCTTCATGCTGCTTCTACTGCCTCGAAGCACAAGATATCACCTTCGCCTTATGTATAAACACACATCCCAGACTAAGTTTTGATACATCTTGTAGATCTGAGGCACGTCTGTCCCTTCCAGTATTGCAATGATTTGATCTGAATGAGCCACTGCTTTAACTTCTCAAATCTAGTTTTATAGTCATCAATTCATATGAATGATATTTCTTTCCGGGGCACGACGAGTCAGAGCGATGCCATCTTCAAAAATCTGAGACTCCGAATCTTATCAGTCAACTTAGGCCATTTTCACCATCGCTTCAATCGTCTGGTTGTATCTTTAGCTGAAGGCTATCCCAAGGATCTCTCAAATCCAACACTCAGTCACTTAGGCTATCTCCAATATATACTACTCATATCCACCCTCGATGCATTTTCAAATGTGCCGTCGCAAGGGTTGTTCTATGGGTCTACAATATTCATTTCGATTTAGCGGTCAAATCTCTAGGATCAGCTGCCATGAAGCTACGCTTGATAATTTTAAGTCATCACGATGGACAGTTATTATGAACCATGCTCTATATCTCATCTATAAACCTGAGCCGTAACCCAACCATTCCTTCCGAACAAACTTCTGAATCAGAGCACTTCATGCACTACCTCTGACGTATCCGTCAACCAAATGCTGCCTAACCACCTAGAGTCATACTATCTATCCAAGCCAGAAATTATTGAACTGCACTTGTTGAAACCTTCTTCCATCACTCTGCCATTTTATCCTGAATCCATCAAAATTTTGAACCGCCATGTTCGACTTCTCGTACTATCACTTGGAACGATTTCCAAAACCATAGACTTGCTCCATTCTCGTTCGTATGCCATGCTTCACACTGCACGTCCAAGTTGCTCGAACGGCATAGTGATTTGCCTTTAGTGTTTCCTTCTTGTTTAGCTATCTTCCAAAAGTCCATCCGCCATAATCCTTGTTTTTGTTCCACTTTCTTATCACCGTATTAATTTATCTGTGTTTCGATTAGTCCACACGCTCTTGATGACTTGTGCACAAGTTCCAGCACAAAATTAATCCCATATCGCCTTCACTCATTGCCTCAATCCGTCTCAGTACTACACGTGTTAACTTTTAATCTGACTTAATATCAACTAGACTTGCCTCATGTCCGTTCACGTCTTCTGGAGAATATCTCTACCATCGTTGCACCATTTTGCCAAAATTTTCTTCCGCTAAACTCTGAGTCAAACTTCTCGAGCAACATATCCGAATTCTTTCAAGTTTGTGCAACTCCATTGCATTGCTTCTCCAAACCAAATCGTGTTCCATCTGCAAATCAATTGCTCCCTTGCGTTACCAAAATCCTTAGTTCGTGCTCGCTACTCTTCGATACATCCATCGCTCGCACAAGCGTGCCCCAATCATTTGTTACTTATGCTCAACTCTCTCTTTATATTAATGAATGCTCCACCAAACTTCCAAATCGTGCAATTGAACTCCTATGTTTAGCTTTTCGTCTGATCGATCTCATCTTGTTTCCAATACTTGGTCTGCATCGATCATTCGAATTCTAAACACTCGTTCCATTGCTTATTCCGTTCTCGTCTAATGAAACTTCCATTTATACAATTTTGTTCTTAATCGCTCAAGTCCAACGTATCGAAGAATATATGAGTCAAATTCCGTTGTACCATATTTTTGACACGATTCTGCACTAGCCTATCAGTTGCGAGCAAACTATCACTTATCTTGTTATGAACATTTTCAACATGCGTACCACTCCGTAGCATGCATATACCACTTAGAAATAGATTCTCTCTCATGCCAGATTTACTCCGCGTCGACGAACGTCTATTCCGAACCATCCCATGAGTATCATGTCGATCATAACTTAACATTCGCTAACTCCATGTTTCGATACATAACTCAGCCGATGTTCACCAACCAACTTACATTTCTATTATCCGAAATCTCTGAGTCAAACTTCTCGAGCAACATATCCGAAATCTTTCAAGTTTGTGCAACTCCATTGTATTGCTTCTCCAAACCAAATCGTGTTCCATCTGCAAATCAATTGCTCCCTTGCGTTACCAAAATCCTTAGTTCGTGCTCGCTACTCTTCGATACATCCATCGCTCGCACAAGCGTGCCCCAATCGTTTGTTACTTATGCTCAACTCTCTCTTTACATTAATGAATGCTCCACCGAACTTCCAAATCGTGCAATTGAACTCCTATGTTTAGCTTTTCGTCTGATCGATCTCATCTTGTTTCTAATACTTGGTCCGCATCGATCATTCGAATTCTAAACACTCGTTCCATTGCTTATTCCATTCTCGTCTAATGAAACTTCCATTTATACAATTTTGTTCTTAATCGCTCAAGTCTAACGTATCGAAGAATATATGAGTCAAATTCTGTTGTACCATATTTTTGACACGATTCTGCACTAGCCTATCAGTTACGAGCAAACTATCACTTATCTTGTTATGAACATTTTCAACATGCGTACCACTCCGTAGCATGCATATACCACTTAGAAATAGATTCTCTCTCACGCCAGATTTACTCCGCGTCGACGAACGTCTATTCCGAACCATCCCGTGAGTATCCTGTCGATCATAACTTAACATTCGCTTACTCCATGTTTCGATACATAACTCAGCCATGTTCACCAACCAACTTATATTTCTATTATCCGTGTCCATTGCAATAATTTCTATTGATGTCTATCCAAAATATTGTAAAGCCACGCTTACTATGTGGTATATCATATACCACTCCAAATCCAGTCACTACTCGCATCATAATTCCTTGTATTGATCCAAGATTCGTTTGCACCATCTATTCTGCGTGATCCTGCCATTCATAACTCAAGTTTGACACGAAACTCAGCCAACGCATGAACTATCTAACTCTTCTGTCAATCTCGCTTGATGCAACTTATACCATGTTCCATTCTTGATACTTTCATTATTTCTTAAACCATCTGATACTTTCGCTATACGATCAACCTGTTCAATGATCCCTTCCAAGTAATCCAAGCCAATATCCAACTGTTCCACAGATTCGCTGTACGAGCAACTCATATAACGCTCTCCTGATATTTCTAGCAAAATTCATACCCAGTCCAACACATTCGCTACACAAGCAACTCGTGCAATATTCCATTCTCATCCGATATTTATACTCACAATATGCCACATAACCAATCTCATCTGCCAACCAACTACTCCAATAATGCAACTATAATCTCCTGAATGATAAGCCAAATCAATGCAATGACACCTCATAACTTACTACACGAATGCAACAACGCCACATAACTTGCTGCATGAATGCAACAACTACCAACGATGCTACACGATCTATCAAAAACAAATGAAAGCCAACGCAATGAATAACAACATGCACCCACAACTAACAAATATATAGACTTATTGCATAAAACATCCAATGCGGTACCGAGTAGAGCCAAGAGCCAAATGACATGCGAAAGCTATTCAGAGTTTGTGATGAATCAAAGGACAAAGTCCGAGGAAATGAACCGGACACTCTGATACCAATTTGTTATGCCCCAATCTCCCGTAAGCTCGATCGTCCCCGCTGAACGTGAATCACCACATTGCAGCGCTCCCGTAGAACAATCGTTCTCATCGGAACGTGATACCGTACGATCCCCGGGTTGCGCTCACACAAGGCGATGATGTCAAACATCATAGTTATCATCGAAAGGACCAACTTGTAGTAAAATTCAAGTATTGTGTACCAAGCACATATCAGAGTATACGCAGCGAAGCTCTCTATAGGGTCCAAATAAAAATGCCACAAAGGCAAATACCACAAAGGCCAAGCAATACTTTTGCTCTTTTTTTTTCCTACAAAGGTACTTACTGTTCCATACATCATGTTTCGTATATCCAAGCAGAGCCACTACACCTGCATACCTGAAATAATGACCACAAGTGTGGGTTAGTACACAACTGTACTAGTGAGCGGGGTAACCCACTTATCTAAACCGATAATAAGTAGATAGTGAATGCAAACAGTTATATGGTGATCTTTCTACTTGAATCCTAGATTCATTTCATGGCAGAGGTATGACATGTTAAGAAAAACTGTAAAGCAGGTTAAGCATGCAAGCATTCAACTTAAGCAAATCTACAAGCAGATATATCCAACTCAAAGAAAACTAGCAAGAAAATCGTTCTACTCAAACCCAAGCAACGCGTGATCCTATCGAACCATAATCCAAGCCTCAATATCTATCCTCAAACCATGCCATAATCCAAGCCTTATTAATCCAATCGTCGATATGCACACTCTTGCCCGAGGCAAGGTGGCCGTCACCGCCTACACGAAAAGCATAAACCAAACCAAAATAAAACAAACCAACTTTTATCTATATGAAGTCCCTGGCCAAGCCATAAAGGACTAATCAACTATAGTTCTACCTGATCCAGCGCTGAGTAGCTAGCCCTCCTGGTCGTATCGAACTGCCGGTATCGTGCCCAAGGCACGTTACCATTTGTTTTCTCCATGGCCGAACGGTCCCGGTGCCCCAGAGCATATCCCGTTTGAGGAAACCAAATTGTGTGTGCAACAGGTTTTCTGTGACTAATGTAAACGCCAAGTAAGTATAACGAGAGAATCGAGCCTTCTCATTACACCAAACGATACTCGCCTCAATCCATCTAATTATCCATAACCATTCTCCAAGTTGTAGCCCAAGGCATCATCTCAAGTTATTTTCTTTATGCATAATTCTACTCCTCGATACAGTGCTCACATTGGTGCAACACCCCTCGCTCCGAAAGCTCCATATCACAATATGCCAACAATGGCACAATGCCCTCTCCGATACAGTTGTCCAATTTTGAACCATAACTGCACGCTTTGCTTGACAAAGCATCCAACTTGATACTCATGCATGGATGCACGCTCGTTCACTCAAAGTGCCTCGATATTCCAACCAAGATGATCCACTTAAGCTCCAATTGTCCAAACGTAATACCAACTTAAGCCACAAATCATATCCAACCAAACATCGCACATTCTATGAAAGCCATAGTGGACTGTTTCCAATATTCCAGTCCAAGTATTCAAGCCATTATATTTGTTCCATATTATTAGGCATAAAAGAGTAGAGAAGAAGGGACAAAGCATATTCACCAAGTCTAATTCCGCTAAACACTCTGCCTTGCCGATACGGTTGATCCCTTAAACCCGTGGTCCGATGCAAAGCATGATCTACTCAATTGGTATGACCGTGCGAGCAGGCCGTACTCCCCAAATCACTCGACCGATCGGACTAAGAAAGATGGCATTATCGCTCCAATCCTTCTATTCTAGTAATGCTCTGAACGAATACATGATTCCATCAAAATTTGCATACGATCTACACATGAAATCAACTCAAATCAATACTTGCTTTCAAATTCCATAAATCAAAATGTAACCAGCTATTGCCTTATTTAATCCGACTCAGCGTAATGTACCGTGCGGTTGCAAGATATTACACTTTTGTCGTGGAGGGTATTATCGCCAAGCTCCCACCTGGATAGAGCAACTTTATCTCGGACATGCACCGGAAGAAGATGGATGTCAATTTTTATCTCCTACTATATTGGATCCACATTAAAGATGAGTTGAGGGCTCAAAATAAGGTGGACACACTATCTAAGAAGTTGGCCAAGGCCAACTTGGTGCATGATGGTGACTCCAAGGGGAAAAACGGCCACTACCGAAAAGACTACAAATCCAAGTCCAAATAGACAAAGCAAGGTGAGCCTAACAAGGTTGCCATGATTGTGCAGGTTGTCATGGTTGGTGTTGACACTAACTGGTAGGTGGATACTGGCGCATCCTGCCATATTTTCTCAAAGAAGTTGTTCACCACCTATAAGCCTATATCTGAGAAGGTTATGTTGGAGAACCAGGCACAAGCTGAAGTACTAGGGACCAAAATAGTAGTACTGAATCTGACTTCGGGCAAGAGATTGATGCTTCAGGATGTGAAGCACGTACCAGTAATAACCAAGAACCTAGTCTCAGAAAGTCTGCTCTACAATGAAGGCTTGAGGATAGACATCAATGTTGGGCAGATGGTGACGTCTTACAAAGGAACATACTTCAAAAGATCATTTTTCACCGAAAGGATGTTCAAACTCCAGCTTGTAACTCATGCTAATAATGTTAATGCAGTCTCTTCTTCTGGTTATTCTCTTGAGTTATGACACAATAGACTAGGACATGTTCATTGTAAAAGAATAAAAAAATGTCTAGTCTAGGGCTTATCTTCAAATATGGGGGTAAGAAGGTGGAAAAGTGTGAGGTCTGTGCGTAGATAAAGATCATAAGAAAATCGTTCAAACGAGTTAACCGAAACACAGATCTTCTGGAGTTGGTGCACTCAGATATCTATGACTTCAAACAGTTCTCCATAAAGACCAAGATGATGCATTTTATTAAATTCATCGACGAATACTCGAAGTACGCATTCGTCTATCTACTCAAGTTAAAAGATGAAACATTCAAGAATTTCATGGAATTCAGGGCTGAGGCTGAACGTCAAACAATACAAAAACTTAAGAGACTCAGAAGTGATCAATGTGGAGTGTATATGTCTATTGAATTCGCATCTTTCTGCAAAGAACATAAAATTTTCAATGAGATATCTGCTTCGTATTCTCCTCAATCAAATGGGGTAGTAAAAAGGAAGAATAAGACGTTGACAGAGATGATGAATTCAATGTTGTTGACTGCAGGTCTTAGAAACTGCTTCTGGGGAGAAGCTGCACTTACGACTAATTTTATTCTGAACTGAGTACCGTATGCAACTTCCGATATTGCTCATCATGAACTCTGGTTCAAAGTCAGACCCAACTTGAATGTCATTCGAGTGTGGGGGTGTCTGGTGTATGGGAAGCTTCCAGACTTGAAGATTCAAAAGCTGGGTATGAGGACTACTAAGACTATCTTCCTGGGTTATGCTGAGAAGAGTAATGCTCAGAGGTTTCTCGATATTGAATCAAATTATATTATCGAATCTCGCGATGCAGAATTCTTTGAAGATAAATTTGTAAGGCACAAGAACATTATTATCGCGAATATTTCGGAGAATAGTGTGAGTGCACATGAGGCTAACACCTCTAATATAGATGTAGTCTAAGAAAAAGTTATCATTCCAGAGACAACGTTCGAACTAGAACTTGTAGAACCGATGTTTAAGCGAGTAAGGAGACATAAGAACTTCGGAGATGACTTCATCACATATCATGTGGAAGCATATTCACTTACCTATGATGAGGCGATGAAGACCAGAGACGCTGTCTTCTGGAGGAAGACTATCAATGATGAATATGATTCAATAACCTCCAACAATACTTGGGTGTTGGTCGATCTGCCTGAAGGAGCTAAACTAATTGGATGCAAGTGGATCTTCAAGAAGAAGATGAAGACCGATGGAACTGTTGATAAGTTCAAGGTAAGGTTGGTAGCCAAGGGTTTTCTCAAAAGCATAAAATTGACTAATTTGACACATATGCTCCAGTAGCGCAGATGATAACCATCAGGATGTTGATTGCTCTGAGCCTAATTCACAAGCTAGTTATACATCAGGTGGATGTTAAAACAACATTCCTGAATGGAGAGTTTACCGAAGAGATTTACATGCAACAGACAGAAGGATTTATTGTAAAGGGCCTTGAAGACAAAGTCTGTAAGTTGGTAAAATCTTTATACGGTATGAAGCAAGCCCCTAAGATATGGCACGAGAAGTTTGATAAAGTTATAGTATCAAAAGGCTACAGGGTCAGTGAGACGGATAAGTGTGTTAACACAAAGTTCGCTAACGGAAGAGGAGTTATCGTTTGTCTGTACGTGGATGACATACTTATCCTGGGTACGGATCTAGCACGTGTCACTGAGACAAAAAAGTTTCTCTCATCCAAGTTCAATATGAAGGACTTAGGGGAAGCTGATGTTATCCTGGGAACAAAAATTATTTGAATGGACACTGGAGTGGCGCTGTCACAGTCTTATTATAATGAGAAGATACTCATATACTATGGATATTAGGATCTTCTGGGGATCGATACTCCATACAGGTGTGATAAGAAGTTGAATCCAAATCCAAAGAAAAGTGTCAAGAAGCTGGAGTACTCAAGCATCATCGGGAGTTTGATATATTCTACAACTACCACGAGGCCTGACATAGCTTTCGATGTGGGGATGATGAGTCGGTTCACGAGCAACCCAAGTGTGGAACACTGGAAAGTTGTAAAGAGAGTGATGAGATATCTCAAGAAAACTCAGAAGTATGCACTGCACTACAGCGGTTATCTGACAGCAGTGGAAGGCTTCAGTGATGCAAGCTAGTGCTGAGAAAGTAAAGGGCGAAAGGTCCATATAAGGATTCATCTTCTCCACGGGTGAAGCTGCTATATCGTGGATATTGAAGAAGCAGATAATGCTCTCATTACTCTATGGAATCTGATTTATATGCACTGGCGGCTGCACCAGATAAAGTAGAATGACTTCGGAAGCTCATGTATGATCTTTCATTGGTTGGTGTACAGATTCTGACTGTACCAATTTACTGCGACAACCAGGTAACTGTAGCAGTGGCATCAAATGACCTCTTCAATGGTAAGAAGAGGACTGCGCGATTGAGGCACATGCCGGTGAATAATCTTATAAAGACTAGAGTCATTGTCGTGATTGATGTTTGGATCCAAGAGAATCTGACAGATCCGTTTACCAATGGTCTCAAGCACCAACTGGTCGAGAACACAACAGTCAAGATAGGCTTGAAGATATTCTGATATTATGTCTTTGTAATTCTACCATAAAGTTTTATGCTATTAGTTCAAAGAGAAATCTACTAGGCATCTAGATCTTGGTTCAAAGAAGGATCATTGATTAGAAGAATATCAGGAACATCATTGGGTAGTCCTTTGAGATATTGATAGATTACGAATCCAGAACCACTATTGTCTACTAATTATTCTTTTTATAGAAACAAGTCCTGTGGGAGAATGGTTTATATGCCTTAATGAGTTTTCGGATATTTTGAATGTCCGATATTCTTTACAGGAAGCACGGTTATACAGAACTACAAAGGAGCGTAGTACTCCATGCTACAGTGGGGTGACGCCACAAGAGATACATCGAGAGGGTAAAGCCTCAGCTTCGGGACATGTCACATCGGCGAAGCACCGCACATAGGCATGTAGCCTAATGTTGTATAATAAAGAGAGGTAGGCATCACTACATAGAGGCCGATAACCTTATGTTACAGTGGTATGACACTACCAAGAAGTAAAAGATTTAAAACCTCGGCTACGCGAGCCATGTCACAGCAGCGTAACACCTCAAGGAAGCGCAATGCTTCATGTTGGGTAGTATGACACTACAAAGAGGCTGGAACCTCATGCTACAGTGGAATGATACCACGATGAGGTATAGCCTCAGCTTTGGACCATGTCATAGCGGAGTAGCACCTCAAGGTAGCGAAAGGCTTCATGTCTTGACTCTTTAAAAGAACTCACCTAGAGTGTATGGAAAGCGATATAGGCCATCTCTTGAGGGTAAACTTGTAGACATCCAAAATATATACACCAAAACTAGGCATGCATAGGGCCTTTAATGTGCAACAAGAAGCATAGTTGATGTCATTGTGTGAGTGAAAAAAATTACAACTATGGTGCACAATTCAAGGCTTAGTCCATTCTTGTATCGTACTGTTATTTGACTAATGCGGGAAGATTCAAGTCGAAGCGACATCTATCCTAATGCATGATGGACAGTCACTGTAGGAAATGCTCAACCCATATATTGAGATATGTGAGAAATTGTTGGTATTTTTGCCTTTGTACTAGTGAAGAATAGTCCCACATTGGCAACACCACCAAGTGGGTATCTCAATATAATACTTTGTATGTGTTGAGGTATTCACATGAGATATGGTGGGGCACATGTGGGTGCCATGTGGGGTATTTTTCTAGGAGAAAAAAAGGAATAACTCCTCAAAGAAAGCATTTATGCTTTTTGTCACTCTCTTGGAAAATTTTTGTTAAAAGTTAAGTCCTAATGGTGCTTAGCGACACAGACTCAAACTCGGGCTATGCAGGTTGCATGCGTGGTTGCTGCGTATTCACGGTTATGCATTGTTATGCGCATATACGTGCATGCACAGTATATACGGCTATGCGCAACTGTATATCTGCGAGTATGCGCGTGTGTGCTGTTGTGTTATTGCAGGCATGTGCGGGCTGCGTTGATTGCACGTTACTCCGTTGATGGCAGAATTTGGAATATCAATTCTTTATTTTTTGGGAGTTAGTATTTTAGTCCCACGTCGGTTGGGAGTGAAGATAGATTTTTATCCTTCTCTATAAATAGAGTCTGCAAGCCTCATTTTGGAGTCACCTCAAAATTAATATAAGAGGAGTCCAGGGAGTCTGTTCGAGTCATACTCAGAGATGACTACGAGCGTTCCAGAAGTTCTCTTATGAACTTGCTGGCTCCTGGGAGCAAATCGTCAATAGAGGGCGAATCTTGCTTTGGGCAACGGTGGACTTCACCACCCCAGCAAGAATATTTTTTTTATTCTATCTTCTTCTCACTTCTTCTAGTTGTAAACGTTCTGTCCTAATTGCAACTGTGTTTGCAAGGAAGAACGTGGTTTGGTTCTTGAGCTCTGTGATCTAGAAGGAGTTGTAATCTGGTTTATAGTATTAATCGATAATTATTGGAAAGGAAGCCAGTTGCTTGAACCCTTGATCTCGCCCTCATTAGAGAGGGAATCCTTTGGGTGAAACCTTGATCTCGCCTTCATCAGAGAGGGAACCCTAGGTGAACCATTGATCCTGCCTTCATTAAAGAGGCGATAATATTTGTTCATGTTCATCCATCTTTGGTTAAGCCTCGGGACTAACAATTATTTCATGTAGTATTTATAAAATATTTGCTCTCAGGATTTGTCTCGATAATTATGAAAGCATACTCTTCAAGACTACCAAATGCATCAACATAACTACCATTTATTTCAAATAAAGTAATTTTTTGAGCTTTCCAAGCTTTAGAATATCTAATACATATTTTGTTTTCTTTGTACATATCATTTACAACCATTAATGGACTATTTGACTAGTTATCTCTAATTTTATCAATTATCTTTGTTTTTAATCCATGCAATAGTAGATAATTATTGACATCCTGTTGTAAGTTTACCTAAACAAAAATGTTTCTAACGTACAAATAACAAGTGCTCCATCTTTCCAATGATTTTAGCGTCATCACATTTATATACAATTCTACGGGCATTTTTCAAAGTAGCTGAAAAAGTAAAATTATGTTCAATTATTATATCACTTATAGAACTTCTAAATTTAGAACGAGTTTCAAATAATTTTTGGACTAATAATTCAGGAGTGCTAATATTTTCGACATTATCATCTAACTCATCATCTAAATTTTTAATTAAATCATTACTATTTTCAACATCACTACCTTCATGTACTATACGTTATTTTTCAGTAAATGGAACAACTTATATATATATTCTCCTTCACTAAATGAAATAACTTGGTGATGAGAAGAACTATGACCCGTATTAATAGTTAGGTTATTAGAAGCACGTTGACTACTTATATTATTAATTCTAGGTGATGGTGGAGTAACATAAGTATTTGTAAACGGTGATTATAAATTAACTTCAAGAACAAAATTGTATGCTTCTTCACCATCTAATAATAAACAAGTAGAGAAAAAATGTGCCTTAAAATAAATTTATATCGGATAGAAAAATATTCAATAATAAGATTAGGTAAATTATCTAACGTAATATTCTGATAAGTTAAACGAAGTTGGGTGAAACTTCCTTCGTAAGATAGTCCATTTAGTGTACGTCCGTACGAGCGTAATATTCCAAAACTTTGATCCATGACAAATAGATATTTTGTAGTTTCTAAATTAAGAGCTTGTGATCGTAGTGTTCTGAACGAAAAACTTCTAGGTGGTAGAGAGCTTGTGAACGAGAAGAACTTCTAAATGTAAAGGGGTTTGTAGAGAGCTTCTGAATATAGAGAGAGAATAAAAGAGTGTGTAGAGGAGAACAAATGCCTCATTTCAATTTATAGAGTGCAAGGGCTTAGTAGCTATTGAGAGAGCCATTAAATCGTTTGGCCAACGGTTGACTCAAAATTCTGCAGACGGTCTGGCTAGCAGAATTTTGACAAACAAAATTTTGCAGATGGTCCGGCGAAATGTTTCGGGGATTATAATTTTTTCAAATTTAATTTGCCTCAAATATATTATCTTTTATAATTTTTTTTAAAATTTATTACTTTGGTTTTGGTTCAATAAAAAATTTCAACACATAGACTATAAATGAACAGAGCAGCTCGCAAGCCTGACTCATGAGCTCATGAACAAGTTCAACATAGTTGAGCTCGATGAGTACTCTGACCGGGTCGACCTTTTTTTCGGCCCAGCCATGATTCTGACTCGAGTCGACCTTTATATATATATCATCTACTTTCTAGATTTAAACGTCAAACTGTTACACAATGTTACTTTTCTACCAATTGAGAACTAAAATGTCCATAGGCCAACCAAATGTTTAACTGAAGCTGTTCAAATATGCATAGGTCAACCAAATGGTATTTCCATAGGCCAAAAAATACTATGGGTCTTGGAAGGAGAAGAATTAGATAAAATGCTAGAAAAAATTTAGAATTTAGAATTGCTTAATTTATTGGATTTTGATGATAATTTATGTGTATTCAAGGACTAATTATATTGCATTTTAGATTTATTAAATTTTGCTGGAATTTGAAATTACAAAAAAACTTATATAGAGAAATGATGACCTCATTTCCAGAACTTGTCTAGGACTTCCAAAATGCTGGAGACGACATTGGGTGTCGATGGCCTTGGGTGTCGGTGCAACATAATTAACTAGATGCAAACACAGATTTGCTTAGTCTTTCAGACAAAACATTCTCTTTCTCGATCATCCTAAAATCTTGAACTCCTTTTTTTTTTTTTTTATTACAGCTCACACACACACCTACGCGTCCTTACGGTTTCGGGGCTCGAACCCTGCCGGACCTGTCTGGTGTCCGTGCTGCTTTCCACTTGACCTACAAGCGCTGAAAAAATCTTGAACCCTTTTAATTAGGTACTAAAACCCACCAATGGTTATAACTCTCTTAGTGGTAGGGTTTGAATTCCAAACACAATTTCTTTGTGAGGCTACATTTCATTTTCAGTACCATCACCAAGAAAGGAAGTAACAATTGGAATTAGGTCCTTGGTAGCTGACAGAATGTTAGCTCCTCTAGTAAAAGATTTGTCAAAGTGTGTTCATCTCTTTTAGGTAGGATTCCCCAACTAATTATATTATTTATTACTCATAAACAATCTAATTAATTATAGGATTGATTGGGACAAGTTATTCCATCTCCTACCTACTTGCTATTTGCATTTTCTTTTGTAGATTTGTGGAATACTGGTCAGATATTTGCCTGTCATGTCTCTCGAGCCAAAGATTAAAGGAGATTCAATGTGTCTTGAACCTTTTTATTAATGAGGCATAACCCTGTATTAAAAGCTGCTTCTACTTTTTAAAACCAGGGAGAGGCTTGCTTTCAAAAGCTGCTACATCATTTCGGCATACCTTTTTACGAAAATATCCTTTTTAACTTCTTCTTTTTTCCCTTTTTTTTTTTCTGAAATTCCGTCTTATATCTTATTAATACTTAATAATTCAACACTTTTTAATTATTATTATTGTTTGAAGTTGAGATTTGGACTTGAATCCGTGAGCTGAGATTTATCAAGGACGACTAGATCCGGTGTGAAAAATAAACAAAAACTTTTTCTCGTATAAAAAAATTTAAAAATTTAATGATCCAAAATTAACATCGGGTAAGGAAAATTATCCAACTACAATATTGTTCAATTACATTAATGTTCGACTAAAAAATAATAAAGTAAAAACTAAATAAACAAGCATATTTTGTCATCTTCACATTAAGAAAGATCTTCTACCATTCCTAGTTGTGAAAAATGATCAATCAATCGTTCATAATCAACATTTTTCAAAAACTCATTTTCTACAAATATATAACATATACATATAATTTTTTTTTAAAGGTCTACGAATTCAGGAGGCCTAGTGCTGTCGCACTCATTGTACTCCCTCAAAATCGGATTATCCGTAACCTTCCCTTTGTCCCTTAGCAGCCCTCGACAACAGGTCTGCACACAAAACCATAATTTTTACCAAGCACCTTATTGATTTTAGCCTTATAATTCAACAATTGAAAAGTAAAATTTTTTTTTATCAAGTACCTTATCGATTTTAGCAACTTATGATAAACTTCAACAATATCAAAATCCAGCCATAGCTTACACCATGTTTTCTTTTGCCTTATAATTCAACAATTGAAAAGTAATTTTTTTTTATCAAGTACCTTATTGATTTTAGCAACTTATGATATACTTCAACAATATCAAAATCCAGCCGTAGCTTACACCATGTTTTCTTTTGCTTATATTTTACTCAATAGTATAGTAAGATTTTTTTTTTCTTTTCCAAATGTGTTTGTCCTAAGAATTTAGACATGCAACTTTTTGTCAACTAACTGAGTGGAGCTTTCCAAATGCCAAAGAATAAAATGATATTGTTGGCAAAAACCCAAGAATGTTATCTAGCATCAGCTTCCAATAGCTTTCCAAATCCACAACATGGAAGCAAAATGAGAGAGAGAGAGAGAGAGAGAGAGAGAGAGGGCTTGGGCTTTCTGGTTAGCCTAAGTAACCAATGCGAGTTAAAGTTGTATGTTTTAAATCTTTCTATATGTAGTGGCAAGAGAATTTCATGAACATTTTCCTAAGGAAAGATGAATCCCACTCTCTACATTCTTAAGATGAAGTTATATATCGAACTCGAGTGACTCTTATGGTTATCGAAAAGAGGTATAAGATTCTGACTGAGTCACGAAAAATCGATGGATCATATCATGGAAACGTATTATTTTTTTCATTTATTTGATAAAAGTTAGAAACAGTGGGTCCAAAAAATATACAACGCATCGTGCACAAAATTTCGAACATTATGCTGGACGCCTCAATAAAAAAGACAGAAAAAAGATGAAGTTAAATGAACCACAATGTGATGGGAATAAATGTATGAAACTTTTCTCTTTGAACATTATGATGGATTTTGAGAGTTTCTATTATTTTCTTCCATTTATATCCTTATAAAATTATATTATAACTACCACCTAAAATAGTCTAATACCTTATTATACAATTACTACTGTCACGACCCGATCCCAATAATCTGGGTCCAGTCGGATCATGCCCAGCCTGCACCGTTGTGAGACGGCGGCAGTAAGCTGTATCAATCCGTAGTAACACACAGACATCCAGAATACATGAAGGAAATTCAATTTTATTGCTAAGTCAGAAAGAAAATTCTTTTACAAGCAAAGGTCAAACAAAACATGGTCCAGGGTTATTACTTCAACCCTGATTATTACAATTTGGAAAATAAAAGGGAAGCAACTAAACATCGGCCTCCTGGCTAGGTTCAGCTAGGGCTTCAGTACTCTGGTCCGGACCATAAAAGGTATCATACGCCTCATCGTCACCGCAATCACCTAAAATTGTTAATCTCCAGTCAGGAGGGAGCAAGAACATATATCCAATTCCAGCATCTTAACGATAATTAAAATGATGCAATGAGATAGTTTTGAACAATATTTATATTTTTGTATGCAACAAATATGAAACAAGAACAGTAAATGTCGATGAAGCAATGATGACAAGCTACAATCACTAAAAGTGTTTTGAGAAAGGTAGCATCCCGTGGCCGGCTGGGGTTGGAGGCAATCTGTGTTCGCGTGAACACGGTGCGGCGTCAGTCCAGTGAGGTTGGACTTCAGCTATCCACAATGAGGCAATAAGGGGGCTTTGACCACGGGTGCTAACTTTTCTCCCCAGTTCCCAAGGCAATAGTCAATGAGTCAATGAGTCAATGAGTCAATGAGTCAATCAATCAGTCAATCAGTCGGTTCCGTGAAATCAAGTGTCGTCCCAATATATCTATATGACATGCAACATATTTAATTACAACTAAAATACCGGTTTTGAATTATATGAAACTTGCCTGGAGTTGGTTGGTGACGCGGGTGAGATGTCGCGACGGTCTCAACCTTAGTTACAGGGACCTACAATTATTAATAATCTGATTTTAGAATTAAACAAAGGGTTTTAATTTGTCTTGATTAGTTAACTAAGTTAATGATTTAAATCCAACGATCGATTAAAATAATAATAATAATTTGTATTAGTGATTTAGTAAAACAAAACCCTTTTTAATAATAATGAAACTTTATTTATTTTATCGTAGAAAAATATTTTATGGTAAAATGTCGTTTTGTTTCTGATAGGATAATAGGAAAGAACGATTATAATAAAATAAAATTCGTTTGTTTTTAGCAATCAATTTTATTTCTAATAAACTAAGCTTAGGGGAAAAATATTACTAAATTTTTATTTTGGTAATAATACAAATCAATTTGTAAGAGAATAATATTTTTGGGAAAACTTATTCGAATACTAACATATTATATTTGAATACTAAAATCATTTCAGAATTATATATTAAATAATTACTAATTAGTATTTAAATACTAAAAAATCATTTCGGAAATTATCTATTAAACAATTACTAATTTACGTAATATTTAATAAGGTTTTTATTTTATTATATATATAAAATTAATATACGTATTGAGGATCGTTGCATTAAATCGTTAATTAATTAACCAAAACTAACAATCATTACATTAACTAATTAACTATAATCTATAATTTCTAACTATCCCGGGATTGACAGAGCTTTATTCTGTCAGTCCCGGTCGGACAGGGGAGTGGTTTTGGAAGGGACAGCACGCTCTGATAGGGGCACCTACCGGGAAACTGATGGAGGAGCACCGAGGGGAGGCCTCGGACTCGGGGTCGGGGTATTTCGAGTCCGACACGCGATTCTGTGTCCTGGACACGTGTCCAGTGCGTTCGGGCTGTGTCCCGTGTCTGGGTCGCGTCCGCGGCGTGTCCGGCGCTGCTGGAGGGTACGCCGGAGGCCGGCGAGGACGCTGGTGGCTCTCGCGGGGGGAGGATGTCGTCGATCGGCCGGCTAGGGCGGCGCCGAGGGTCGGCCGGCGTCGTGTCCGCTGTGAGGGTCGGCTCGGCCTGGGCAGGGGTTGCTCGCTGGAGGAAGAGGAAGGGAAAGGGAAAGGGAAAGGGAAAGGGCAGGCGGCGCTGCGCTGGGCGGAGCAGGGGCGGGCTCCGGTGAGGGGGTGGCCGGAGTAGGGTGGTTAGGTTTAGGGTTCGAGTTTGGGGGGGAAAAAGGAGGCGGTGATGGGCGGATTTTATAGGGGTTCGAAGGGTCTCGGCCGGGGCGTCGTGGCGGCGAGAAAATCGGAGGGGAGGCGCTGTTGGCGGGGGCGTGGCCACGTCGCCGGAGAACGCGGCGGCGGCCGGGATTCGTGGGAGACTGGGAGTCGTGGGAGAGGGTGGGGGTGAAGCGGGTCCGGGTCGGGCGCGGATCCGGTCAGACCGACCCGCCCGACCCGCTATGGCACTGGGCTGGGTCTAACTAATGGGCTCGGCCCACTGGGCCGGGCCGGGCCCAATCCTAATAATAACAATAATAAAAACAATAATAATAATAAAAATAATAATATAATAACAGTAATAATTAATTAATTATAAAAAATAGTTTTTAGGCTTTTAAAAATAGGTCTGAGGCCCAATAAAATCCCAGAAAATTACCCCAAGTCCGGTTTTCTATTTTACACCCAAAAATGTTATTTTCATGATATTTTAATATTATTTATTAATTAATAAAAATCCTTTATTAATTGAAAACCTTGAATTTAATTACAGAAAATTCCCGAAAAATTCCAGAAAATTGGGAAAAATCCCAGATTTAATAATTAGGAAAAATCAGGGGTTTACAACTACCTAAACTTATCTAATAATATAATATATATAAATAAAAAATATAAGAATACTTTAGGTTGTTCATGAATTCCTAATAACATAGAATCAAATTGAGAGTGACAATATTTTTTTACTATGACATAACAATAGACAATGATATAATCTACTTTGGGAGTACTTTTCTTTATATATGGATATACATATAATTTTATTCTTTTATTTTATTTTTCCAAAACCGCCAGCTAATGAATTATCAGTCGAAGGTTGGACTAGTTTAAAAGCTACTACTTAAAATTATTCAAAATCGGACCTCTCATAAGCGTTCATAACACGTATTTTAAATACACCTCATACATAACAAGTATTTTAAAAATACCTCATACACTACAAAAATACACTATTTTAGTGATGGAATTATCCGTCGCTAAAATATAATTTTTCGTCGTTATTTGCATTTAGCGACAGATTAGCGAAGGAAATGTTCCGTCAGAATAACTAACGTCGCTATGAAAATTTTGTCGCTAATCCGTCGGTATATCGACGGATTAGCGACGGATTGAGCAACATAAAACCAGCGACGGATCAGCGACGCATAAGTTAAGTCGCTAAACTTTCTGACTACTTATCGACGGATTAGCGACGGTGTGAGCCAAAATTTGTCAAAATTTTCAGAAGATTTTGCACATTCAGGACTTACAGAGTTCGTCGCTAATCCGTCACACTCAGTGACGGATCAACGACGGATTTTAGCGATGGATTCTGATACATATTTGGCACATTTTATGTGTATTAGACATTTAGCGACAAAATTTTTTGTCGCTGGGTAGTCGTTGGACTGAGATTTTCTAGATTTTTCGTCGAAAATCCGTCGCTGACATGAGATTTTTCAAATATTCTATCGTTATTACGTCGTCTTTCCATGGCTAAAGGTAATATTTTTTTCCAGAAATTAATTTCTGCTGAGCATATACCTGTTATACATTACCAATTTTTACACAAATAAATTTCACACAAGCAAATTCCACAAAAAAATAATAAAACTCACACAAACATGTACAAATATTATATACACGTCAAAATAATAAAGTAGAGTAATCCAAACATGTACAAATAACTGTTATACAATCCCATAAAGTCAAATAAATACAATCAAGTTAAAAATATACAACCAACTAAAAAAAATTCCACAAACACAAAAAATTCATTAAGTCGACGGTGGAGGCGGAGGCGGCGGCGGCTGTGGCTAGCCATGTACTGCGCCACAATCATAGCGATGATATCATGTAGATCATCAGGGGCAATGGCAGAAGGATAAGTGGCAGGAGTCGTCGAAGGAGCTGGAGGACCCATCGATGTCGTCGGAGGAGCTGGAGCCGTCGGAGTAGCCGTTAGAGGAGCCGTCGGAGGAGCAGGTGCGCATAACTGTCCATGGGCGAGAGGCTAACGATGATGCAGGATTCAATGGTTCATAGCAGTACGAGGATGTTATCTACCATGGATTCATACAACCAACGACTAGCAGAGTTGGAGCAGATACGTCCTCCTGGTGCGCCTACATCGACACAGACTCTACCGACGTCACTGCCTTCTCCATCGACATCGGTATCGATTTTACGGGAGCAGTATGATCTGTTCTTATCCCTCATGCGCGCCAGTGGTCATCTTCTTGCAGATCCGCAGTAGTCCTAGTTAGGACCGTTTATTGATTGTTTGTATTTCAGACCTATGATATTTGGTCATTTATGAATATTTTTTATGTTTGAGGCATTCAGACATTATTTCTTGTATTCTTTAGGACGAGGCTTTCAGACTCAGTTGTGTGAATATTTGTTGTATTCTTTACGACGATATTTTCTCCTGATTCGGTTTGTAATCCCAATGTTATATTTTCTTCAAATTGTATTATATTATTCATATTAAATATATGTTAATTTATGGGTGTTGAGTGTTCAACCGAAGGGGGTCGGCGAACCCAGCAAATTCAACGGAGGGTTGCTCCGGGTCAATTTGTACAAATTGTGAATTAATAAACTGTAGGAAGAATGGTTTGGAAACAATTCAATATTCAATATTAATTTTTTTTATTTTTTCAATATCTTTAGCGACATTTTTAGCGACGTTTTGTGACGTTTAGCGACATTTACTCACGTCGCTAATTACGTCGCTGAATACATCGCTATATACGTCGCTATACCCATCGCTATACATGTCGCTAAGCAAGTCGCTGCCCGTCGTAAATTGCTAACATGGCAGTATTACCAGGTCAAAATAACGTCGCTAAATGAGTCGTACAACGTCGCTAATTTAGCGACATATAGCGACAAAAATATACGTCGCTAATTTAGCAACGTTGCATCGCTAAACGTCGCTAATATAGCGACGCATTTACGTTGCTAGAAAACGTCAAAATAGCGACATTTGGCGATATTTTTCCTGTCAGCGACTAGTTAAATGCGACTTCAGCAAAACGTCGCTAATCACGTCGCTAAAATTATTTAGCGATATTTTTTTGCCATTTAGCAACGTTTTTTTACGTCGCTAATTTGACTTATTCTGGTAGTGTGTTACAGCATCACGAGTGTCTATCAACTATCGGACAAGCCCATATAGCTCATGCACAGTCGTCTTGAACTGCTCCAGAGATATCGCACCAGAAGCTTACAAGTGCTCCAGAGATATCGATGCCAATAATCCGGTACCGTACACGCTGTCGCATTTCCCTATCCCAACAGCTTATACCCACCGATCGTTTCTCTTAGTTGGCTTACTGCTCTCAGTGTCCCCCTCTAACGTCTCATATGTCCCCTATATTTATTTATATAAATAGGTTTAGAGTTAAGAATTTTAGAGTTATATGTGCTATATTTGATTTTGGTTAGAGTATCATATTAGATACTAGATATCATAGTATATGTATATAATTTGAGTTATATTTGCTATATTTGATTTCCATGATATCTTAAAATATGATATTAACCAAGGTTCAAAGTATCAGAATCGAAATTGGTATCAGACCATTCCTATGATCTAGAAACCTAGAATCTAATTAAATTATAAAAATAATCTAATTAAATTGACAAAATGTTATAAAGATAACTTGTATATGCTTTGGCGGCCCGCTCATCTACGAGCTTCCCATCCTTCTTTCTTCCAAGTAAATACAAAATTAAAATATCTAGGAAAGATGTGTTGCTTACTTCTGAATATCTTGCATCTCTTGTATACCATTATTTAACAATATATACCGATGGGCGGCTTCAAACTCATCGTCTTCCACCAACTTTAGTAGCACTTGTAAGCTTCCCTCCCATATTAAAGATATTTTGGATTATACTATTCGGGGCATCAACCCCACCGTTATCATTTCTTGGGGCTCTATTACGATTTGTTCTGACATGAGTATTAAAGTAGATGGAGCAAAAGTTTGAAACCTCCTCAATGATATATGCTTCGCATATCGAAGCTTCTAAATGAGCCTTATTGCCAACCTTTTTTTTCAGGTGATGTAGATACCTATAGATAATATATTGAATCTTAGAATTATTTGACTAAAGAAATTATTAATATAAAAAAATTATACCTCTCAAATGGATAAATCTATCGATAATGGACGGGAGCACCGACGCATGCTTCGTATGCAAGATGAATCGACAAATGGTCCATACTATCAAAAAATCGGGGGGAAGCACCCTTTCTAACTTACACAATGTCAATATAATCTTCTCCTCAAGTTCTATTATATGTTGCACCGTCAACTTGCTTGAACACAAATCTCTATAGAATATAGATAATTCGGCCAACGGAGTCCATACTTGGTGAGGCAATATCTCTCTTAGAGCAATAGGTAGTAACCTCTTCATAAACACACGACAATCATGACTCTTCATCCCTGTCAGCTTGCGTTCATTGAGATCAACACATCTTGCCATATTTGACACGTAGCCGTCAGAAAATCTTAACTTTGAAATTCATTTGCATATTATCAATTTATCCTCCCTACTCAATGTAAATGGCGCTGGAGGCTTGACCCAATTTCTGTTGCTACTTCGTTTTAGGTGCAAATCTGAACGCCTGCAAATAATTTTTTAGTCCTTTCTTGCTCTGACATCGTCTTTCATTTTTTCCTTGATATCCATCACCGTATTGAAGATATTATCGAATACATTCTTTTCAATATGCATGACATCAAGATTGTGCCTTATGAGATTGTACTTCTAATAAGGTAAGTCCCCAAAGATACTCTTCTTTGTCCAATTATGCCTACGTCCTAACCCTTCAAAGTGATCGACCGATATTGGATCTTCCATCACAGTCGACAATCCATCTACCTCTTTTGAAACTTCATCTCCTGTCAGTCTCAATGGGGGAGGAGATAGTTAATGTTTACCATCTCTAAAGGCATCTCTGTTCCTTCTCCACGAATGCGACGCAGGAAGGAACTGATGATGATAATAAAAAAATTATGCTTTTCCTCCATTCTAGAGACGGAATACCTTACTTTTTTCATACATATCGGACAAGACAAAGTACTATGAGAGTATTCCATACCAATAACATCATATATGCTAGAAAATCGTTGATGGTCCACATGAGAGACGCTCTCATCTTAAAGTTTTGCTCCTTCGATATATCATATGTCTGAACGTCGAATTGCTACAATTGTTTCAACTCATCCACCAACGGCTGCAAGTAGATATCGATATTCTTCATTGGATTTTTTTACCGGGTATGATAAGTGTCAAAAACATGTAAGGAGTCTTCATACACATCCACGGTGGTAGATTGTAAGGAGTCAAAATTATCAGCCAACAAGAGTACTAAGATTTTGACAATCCAAATTGAGTGAATTCATCAGAACATAAATCCAATCGGACATTCCTGGGCTCCGTAGCAAATTTAGGATGACACAGATTAAAATATTTCCATGCCTCTCTATCGGAAGGATGTGATAATTCTTCTTCATCCATCTTTCGTTCCTTGCTATTCCATGTCATGTGTTGTGATATATTTACGGACATATACATGCTCTGCAGCCTCTTTGTGATCGACAAAAACTGTATGTACTTGTAGGGACACAACCTTGCTCGGACAGTTGACTTTTTTTTGTCCCGAATTGGTTTATACCGGTCCGCATGATAGAAAATGCATTTATCTTTATCATTATTCTCCTTGTAGTATAACATGCAACCGTTTCAATAATAATCTATCTTTTTGTAGCCTAATCCGAGTTTCCGTATCATCATCTTCGACTTGTAGAAGTTTTCAGGCAACTACTTCGATCCTTTTGACAATAACTCTCTAATAAAATTAATTATCCGATCGTAGCATTCATGCGACAAGTTAAAATTAAACTTTAGGTTCACCAGCCACATCACCACCGACAGGACAAAATGAGAATCATAACCTGGGTATAACGGAGTATCGGCATTCTTGAACATATCATAAAATTTTTTCGCATCAGGATTAGGATCCTCCGGATCAAAACTTGGACCGGCAGTATCAAATACCAACTCATACGCCAGGTTTCCCGGTCGATATTCAAATTTATCTTTGAGAGTTGACTTTTCTACCTCCGTATTAAAGAAGGAATAATGATATTATAAAAACAAAGGTTCTCCTTGAGCCATCCACTCCTTGTAGTTCGGTACGAAACCCTTCTTGTAGAGATGCTCCCTCACGAGATCCACCTCTTTGAATGGTATATTATGACATTTGATAAAAGGACACTTGATGAGCCTCCCATCCATGAAATAAGTTCGAATAAGGACGTATTTGAGAGATTCCTCAACGCCCACCATAAAATTATCTGTCAAACTAATTATACTCTCATGTCACCGATGTAGAAGCATAAAAATCCCTCTACGAGCTCCAGTTTGCTGTCAACAAATAAGCAAGGTATGCATAAATGCGTTGGACGCATAACATTGGCGGACGCATGACACCCTCAGATACATGATATCCCGATACACATACCGCCCTTTGATGCATCGTCCCTACAGTCACATCAGAGCATTTATGACTCTAACAAAATAGACAGTCATTCTAACCGCCTCGAATCATGCACCGCTGATTGGAATTTATACTGACAATTTTGTCATAATTACTTTTGGCAGTATATAGCTATTCAAATACCACGAATAAAGAAAATGACAAAAGATCCATGCGTCTCTGGCCCAATGCGTTCTAGACTCCATGCGTTCCATGCGTCTCTGGCCCAATGCGTCCCAGACTCTATGCGTTCCATGCATCTCTGGCCTAATACGTTTCAGACTCCATGCGTCCCATACATCTTTGGACCCATGCGGATTCGACTCCATGCAGTTCCCATATGCGGCCTGAACGACCACAGAGCAGGGCGGTCGCATAAAATCTCCTGACATAGATTTTGATGTCTGTCAGAAGCTTTGATGCCTCACTAATCACCCTGAGATGCTTCAAAATCCGTACAGATGATGGCTCAGGAAAAGACAATAAGTTACATTAGTTCATTAATTTCCTCGACAGATGGACCATGCCACGTGTCCTATATATGCGGCTTCAATACCCATACGACCTTGACATCATGCGGCCAGAGCGTCCACCTGACCAAGTCCAAACAAGAGTACGCATGCGGCTTCAAGACCTATGCGGCCTCGTCCATATACGACCAGAGGGTCATTCCGACCAAGGCCAAACAAGAGCTTCTATGCGACTACAACAGTATGCGGCTCTCGACTTACAAGATTTTTTGTTACAACCGAAGATGATTTTTTGTACAGTTAGTATTAACCAAGTGTCCAATTGACCGATTTATGCATACAACAGCCCCGAGATCTCTTCAAACAGGAAATCCTAACCAAACTATAATGGTGACTTGCCCGTACCATACGGCTACCGTTCCGGCCGTATTCTACTGAAGGAGCCCCATACGGCCACCAAGCACGAGCATATGTGGCACCCATAGCACGTCCATAGGGCAGCTATAAATAGTAAGGTACCAAACCTATACAAAGGGCTAGCTATCTGCGGATTCACACTAAAACCAAGGAGAGAAGCTTCTGCGTCCGGATCGTCTACGGACACTCCTAACCCTCCATCGTTATCCTCCAGATCAAAATAAATTTGTACTTAGATTTTCTCTTAGGACTCATCTCTGTACTCTTTAGTTTGTTAACCAAATCAAGTTCTCTTAGTTTTTCCTTTTGATTTAAATGGCAAACACGATGGCGACTCTGCTGGGGACCAAATTCTCTTCTGTTGAGAAATTGGTGATATAATCCGATGAGGCCAAGCTTGGCTCAACGCAAAAGATACTGGTAGTTTGCTTTGACCAGCAAGCGTTCAAGAAAATGCTCTCTGAAGGAAGTGTGAATCCTTTGCCAATGTAAGCCAAGTCCAACAAGACCCGTAGAACGTGAGTAGCAAAAGCCACTATACCTCACCCAACTACGGAGGAGGCAATCTCCGCCTCTCAATCTGTTGCTGAGGAAGTCCACATCTATGCAGCATCTTCGACTAGCGCAGGAACTGCTCAGCACTCGAAATCTGACAAAGAAAAATATAACGATGCCAAATATTTTGGGGCTGGGGCATGTCCTATACGTCCAAGAAGGAGGCTTCATAATACTATCCATGCGTCATCTATTCACAGGCCACATAAGATTGTCCATAAGGCATTAACTCACAGCCACAGGCAGACAGTCGCATGCGGCTTTGACAGTAACAAAACTTTTTGTTTTTGACCGTATATCACGCGGCGCAGATTCTATGCGACCTACTGAGAGTGGTGAAAACCTAAATCTAGAATTCTTACTACGTGCCTACGAGTACTAAATTGAAGATGTCTAGGGAAGTGCAAGCTCGTCAAGCTCAAGCAACTGTTCATGCGACTGACTGCCAACAGGCATCGCTAACTATTACGCATGCCTCTGACAAAAAGTTGTGTAGGACTGACCCATGCATCCAACCCACAGGGACCAGCGGACATGGTTCATTCCAAAATTCTTCCACCATTACCTTAGGGCAAGTTTGTGTACAAACCCCAGGTCCGGGAGCAAATACATCGCCTACACATCCGCGTGCCCGGGATACCCGGGCTCGCAAAGAGGATGCAAAGGTGAAACACCCTTCGCATGATTTACGTAAAGTGATCACTCACAAGCACAAAGTAAAGGAAACCACTACGACGTGCAACGTGCCCTCTTCCAGGCACTGTTGTACCAATATTATCATCAACTGTTGCTGCAATAAAGTAACAGTATTGACAGACAGGCAGTCGGCCTTCCAACGACTGCACCGAAAAGCACCTACCCGACAGCAATCCAGAGATCGAGTGCAAGTATCAGAGGAGGAGAAGTTGCCCTTCACCTTATGCTACTTAACTGAAAAGCTTCCAGCTATTAAGGGAAGAAAGCATTCAAACACCTCCAGTCCGGTGCTCTCTACCACAGCATCGCGAAGGCAATTACTCGGAGGGTTGATAACGGCACCTGCGAAAGGCATCTTCTAAGGCACTCACTCAAGGAAGAATCTGTCAGCCCCTGGGGGTAGTTCTTCCTCAAAATATCTGGGGGTGGCCCAAGCTGGGGGTAGTGTCCCCCTGGACGTACGCAACTACTCAGAATTCCAAGGAGACAATGATCCCTACGGGATGAATCCCGAGATCTCTGAGGGTATCTACCCTTATCAAGACGATATTATCTTCTACGCTGGAGATAATATCTCCTTCGAATCTGAGGAGGATACAACGTCACCAGCTCTCTACGAAGAATACTTACTACAAGGGTATGAAACCGGGGGCACGGCCTCCACTGCCCCGTTAGTTTCTGCCCACGTAAGAACAGTTTACATGGCCGACAATGACCTTGAAGGCCCCAGTGACTGACAATGCCTCAAGGTTATCGAGGCCATGATGCATACGATGAGGGCATCGATGCAAGCCTTGACCCAAATAATGCTGAAAATTAAGGCAAACATGGCTTTCCAGCCAGTAAGGGCCTCTGGGCAAGCAATTTGGACCTCGGGACCAACAGAATTCAAACATAAATGCCCCATCCGCGGGTGATAATCCTCCCCTGCCTGGCTTATCAGTAGTAGAGTAGGCCAAAGAAGAAATAAGAGAGTTCCGACAACACCGGGCTCGCCTAGATTCCATGGGCAATTGGGACTCATTTCACGATCTTGGGGTACGACAACCATACCCGATAGAATGGAGGGATATACCGTATCCACCCAAGTATAAGCCCTTCAACATCAACCCATTTGACGGGAAGTCCTCCCATCGCCAGTTCATGAGCTACTTCAAGATTATGACAGGATACTTACCCCCGCAATGATGCTATCCTTACCAGACTCTTCGTCGGGTCATTGTTGGGGGTAGCTTTCGACTGGTTCTGCAGTCTCAAAAATAACTGTATCTCATCATTTGATGACCTCAAGCGTCTGTTCCTCAACAAATTCTTTGAGGCTGGAAATGATATGATGATGTCGTCTTTGATGGACGTCGCCCAGGGTAAAAAGGAACCAACACGAAATTATATCGAGCGATTCCGACATACGGTGCTAAGGTTGCCCCTTGGCAATCCCGAGGCCACACTAATGAAGATGTGCCTGTAGTGCCTCAAATCCCGATCCGACCAGGACGAGCACTATGTAATTGGGCTTGTGGCTAGTCCGTCTGAGTCATAACTTAGATCTCGGCATCTTCTTGCCACGGACGAAATACGATGATCCTTTCCAACTCATGGAAAGGCCTCTATTGAAACGAGTCCAATAGTTTTCGTGTTTTGGTTGCTTGGTTTTCTTGACTGCCGTTTTGAGGTTTTGGATTTGTTGTTGCTTTCGATTTGCTTGGTTTTCGCTGCTGGTTTTATCGTTTGGAATTTGAGGTTTTTGGGAGTTCGGCAAGGAAGGATAGGCAAGATTTCTAACTCGGTGCTTGTGCTGTTTCAGGTCTGCGTAACTGACGTTTGATCGTCGCTAGCGGGATTCCTAGTTTTAGCCTCTTTCCCTTAACCAATGAGTGGTTTGGTCCCTTCTTTTCTACTTCTTCATGCCAACATCTCTAAGTTTCAATCGTTCACTCGATGATGCCCGCTTGGACGCCTAGGAAATCCTTAGCCACAAGGCATGCCAGCCACTAAGAAAGGAACATTGGATTTGTAGACTAATTTATCATATGCTTGCACACCTTATAATTTGAGCTTGTTTATAAGGAAGAGTTGGTTGTTGGTGGCGGCATGGTGCCTCGGATAGAGTTTGGACTTATGGGATAACTGAATCAAAATACCGCTTGAAAAAATATGAACTGTTGCATGAGATATATATATATGTTGCTGCTTAACTTCTTCTGTTTAATCCGATGCATTGTATGTAATATGAATTATTTTATGCATTTGCATGGTCTGGGACAACTTGTGCACAGGGTTTGGCATTTCCTCGAAACGGCTTTTCGGGGCACTAGAACCTTATCGATCCGGAGGAAAATATTTGATTCGTGCTTGTCACGATGCCTAGCGGGACCTCCAGTAGGGCTTGCAACCCGGGCTGATAGGGTGCACCGCTAAGCTTGAAATATGTCCCTAAGGTGTCGATCACATCAATGACCGCATAGAATAGAACGCATGCTAACTTATTGTCTTGTGCAGATGGTAAGTATACTTGTGTTTACGTTTCAGGGAAGGCATGCATCGATTGAGTAAGCAATCGGTGTACTGGTTGGATTCAATGCTATATTCATTCCTATCAAAACATGCAACTGATATGAATTGATTTCACTTGCTTCCTTATAGAAGCTATCTTAATGCATGCTCGCCCCTAACAAGCTAGTGTCAATTTAGTCGAGTGGGTTCATCCCGCTCACCAGTACAAGTTGAGTATTGACCCATGTTGTGGGCAAATATTTTAGGCAATCAGACGGTGCAACGCTAGTGCGTTAGCGAGGAGGCGTTAGGAGCACCTCTATTTTGAAGTATAGCTGGAGTCAGTTCATTTTGGAGGCAGAGACTTCAATCTATATAAGGGCGTAATGTGCAAACGACGTAGACTATCTGACGGAACGTGCCCTGTATTTTGAGTTATCTTTTGTAATGCAATCAATAGCCGAGAAGGCGCATCAATGTAAACTCTATGTAAATTACTCTGAATATTCAATGAAAAAGCATGTTTCTTCCGCATTTGTGTTCAAATCTCTGTGAATGTGTTTTATAAATTATGTTTCAAAATGGGTTCCTAAAACTGCAAGTTCTTGCCTTGTGCGAGCGCAACTCCAGGCACGCACGGCATCACGTCCCTAGCGAGGACGAATCGGTTCCGTAAAGGATCCGGCGAGGACGAAAGACCCTTTCGGGATCGGGGCATGACATATTGGTATCAGAGCACGGCTGTACTTCCTTGGGATTTCAAAGAATATAAAGGAGTTTGATGGGCCTCTTAATTGAGTTGCGTTCGGCGTCCGCTGCATCAGATGAGTCGCCTTTACAATGAGCCCGTAGATATAAAATCTATCAATTTTGGAGTGTTAACAAACTACTCTCTTTTGTAGCAATGGCTAAGAAAAATACTGCCACTGCAAGCAGTGCTCAGCCTATCCAGAGCGATCCGACAAGTTCTAGAGAATCCGAAGGAGCGGGTTCAACCGGTATGGCGGAACGGCTTATGCATCTCATGGAGGTGCAGCAACAACAAGCCGTTACGCAACAGGCACAATTTGCTTCTCAAGAGAAGCAAATAGATACCATGATGCAACTGATTGCATCCTTGGTACTGAGCAACGGGACTGCCACTGTGACTCCTTTCCCATCGTCGGCCGTGGCGGTAGAGGATGAGTCAGAAGAGACACAACCTTCAGCTAGGAACACCTGCCGAGCAGCGGAGTTCACAAAGATGCATCCACCGACGTTTAACGGACGAGCGAAATCGGACGTTGTGTTGGGATGGATTGCTAAGCTGGAGGGGCTCTTCAACCTGGTTGGCATCCGGGGATCCAAGCGAGTTGCCTGTGCATCGGTTCAGCTGGAACTGCGTGCGCATGATTGGTGGGAGGCAACGAAGCAAGGGATTTACGATGTCAATTCCAACTGTAAAATAACTTGGGAAATGTTCAAATTAGCCTTCATTGAACAATACATTCCCAGGGCCGTACGTCAACAAAAGGAAGACGACTTCAGCAATCTGGTCCAAGGAAGTTTGTCTGTAGATGATTATGATTCTGTGTTCGCTAAGCTGGCCAAGTTTGCAGGGCACTTCCTGCCTAACCAGCAGGCATGGTGCTATCGTTTTTAAAAAGGTTTGAATAATGTGTTGCGTAGGGACGTCATCAATCAGAAATATCAAACCTACAGGGAATGCTACGAAGCAGCCCTGGGCAGCGAGCGGATCTTTGGGCGTTGTCCCCCAAAGGCAGAAGTGCAAACCCCCTGTACCAACAACAACAAACGACCTCAGGAAACGGTAGGGTCTGGAGCACATAAGCGTCAGCACACGTCGGATAACAGGGGTCAGACTCAGGCACCGAACTGTACCAGGTGCGGCAAAGCAGGACATCGAGTAAACGAATGTCGGGTTACTAGATATTTCAAATGTGGTCATCTGGGCCATAAACAATTTAACTGCCGAGAGGATAAGACGAATCAGAATAACGGGAATAATCAGAATAAAGGGCCTCCAGCAAGTGATGCCAATGCTGTGCCAGTAAACCCGCAACGTCAGGGTGCTCAAGGTCGAGTCTATGCATTGACTCGGGATGAGGCATCTGTCGCTGAAACGGTTGTGACAGGTACATTACTTTTCAGAGACTTGTCCGCTAGAGTCTTATTTGATTCAGGTGTTACGCATAGTTTCATATCTGCTGATTTTACTGTTGAGCATAAATTAGCTTCTACTCCCTTAACTACGAATCTCTGCGTAAGCACACCTTCGGGAGTCGACATGCCCGCCCGTGCGATCTGTAGGGATGGTTATATTTGCATCGGAGGGAGGAAGCTTTCCTTAGATGTCATTGTACTAGACATTAAGGATTACGATATTATTCTTGGGATGGACTGGTTGGGTGCTTGCCATGCAACAATCGAGTGCGCGGAAAAGCAAGTCGTATTTCGTCTACCCGGCGAGGCAGAGTTCTACTATTCGTGCAACGCTGCACCAAAGATGGCAATGGTGATATCAGCAATTTCGACTAGGCGTATGCTGCATTCGGGTTGTGAAGGGTACTTAGCTTCAGTTCGAGACACCCGACAGGAAAGTGCAAATGCAGCTCAGGCTGATGTTATAGCATATTTCCTCGACGTATTCCCGGACGAGCTGCCTGGAATGCCTCCTGATCGTGAGATCGAATTCAGCATCGACACATTTTCGGATGCGCGACCGATATCGAAGGCACCTTATAGAATGGCCCCAGCAGAGCTTAAAGAACTTAAGGTTTAGTTACAAGATCTGTTGGACCGAGGATACATACGTCCAAGCGTTTCTCCGTGGGGTGCTCCAGTACTGTTCGTAAAAAAGAAAGATGGATCCATGCGGCTGTGTATTGACTACCGAGAATTAAATAAGGCGACCGTTCAAAATCAGTACCCTTTGCCAAGGATAGATGACTTATTTGATCAACTGCAAGGTGCAACAGTTTTCTCTAAAGTTGATCTCAGGTCAGGGTATCACCAGTTGAAAATCAGACCAGAAGATATTCAAAAATCTGCGTTCAGAACCCGTTACGGACACTATGAGTTTCTCGTGATGTCGTTCGGCTTAACAAACGCCCCTGCAGCTTTTATGGATCTGATGAACCGCGTATTTCGGCCGTACGTAGACAAGTTTGACGTCGTGTTCATCGACGACATTCTGATATATTCCAAGAACGAGGCGGAACACAAGGAACACCTGAAGATCGTGTTGCAGACATTACGAGAACATAAGTTGTTCGCTAAGCTCAGCAAGTGCGAGTTCTTGTTGAACAGCGTGGCGTTCCTTGGTCATGTCGTCTCGGCAGAAGGCGTCGTCGTAGACCCGAAGAAAATATCGGCGGTGGTGGACTGGAAACAACCTACGTCAGCCAGCGAAATTCGAAGCTTTCTCGGCCTAGCAGGATACTACCGTAGGTTCATGAAAGATTTCTCTAAACTGGCCTCGCCTTTGACTCGCCTTACTCAGAAAGGGATTGTATACAACTGGAGTGATGAATGCGAAGCTAGCTTTAGTGAACTGAAGCGGCGTCTTATTTCAGCTCTGATTCTTGCACTCCTAGATGGGGTAGAAGAGTTTCAGATATACAGTGACGCTTCAGGACTCGGATTGGGATGTGTACTCATGCAATGGGACAAGGTAATATCGTACGCCTCCAGGCAACTGAAGCCGCACAAGAAAAACTACCCGACACACGATTTGGAGTTGGCGGCGATTGTATTTGCATTGAAGTTGTGGAGGCATTATCTTTATGGTGTTGCTTGCAAAATTTTCACAGATTATAAGAGCCTCAAGTATATTTTCATCCAACGGGAATTGAACCTCCGGCAGCGGCGTTGGCTAGAACTTATTAAGGATTATGATCTAACGATCGCGTATACTCCGGGCAAGGGAAACGTCGTTGCTGATGCTCTAAGTCGAAAGCACGTGGGCTCGTTATCTATAAACAACCGTTTACTTTAAGATCTTGAGGCGATGGGCATCGAGCTTCGAGTTTGGCATCAAGGCGTGCAGCTGGCATAACTCCATCTTGAACCGAGTTTACGGGATAGAATCAAATCAGCTCAGGAGGGCGATCAGTTCTTAGCGAAGGTACGCGGATTAATTTTGGCGGGGAAGACATCTGACTTTGTGGCAGGTGAAGATGGGGCCTTACAGATGAAAGGAAGGCTATGCGTCCCTAGCGACCCTGAACTCCGAAGGAAAATTATGGCGGAAGCGCACTACGCGAAGTATTCTTTGCATCCGGGGAGTACTAAGATGTACAAGGACTTACGCGGTACCTTCTGGTGGCAAGGTATAAAGCGGGATGTGGCGACCTTTGTGTCATAGTACATGGCCTGCCAACAGGTGAAAGCTGAACATTAGAGGTCCGGCGGGGAGATGTAGAACCTCGCTATTCCCGAGTGGAAATAGGACAACATCACTATGGATTTCATTGTGAGATTTCCGAAGACGCCACGGGGGCATGATGCGATTTGGGTCATAGTTGATCGTTTGACCAAATCAGCCCACTTTCTTCCCATAAAAGTTGCGTGGAGCGTCGATCGGTTAGCACAGATCTACATAGACGAGATTGTTCGATTACACGGGGTGCCTGCTTCTATCGTCTCTGACCGTGACAGACGTTTCTTATCTCGTTTCTGGACTAGCCTACAGTCTGCCTTGGGAACCAAGCTACAGTTTAGTACCGCATACCACCCCCAGACTGATGGCCAAACAGAGAGGACAAATCAGATACTTGAAGATATGTTACGGCTGTGTGCGATCGATTTAAAGACTAGTTGGGACACGCACCTTCCGTTGGCGGAGTTTGCGTACAACAACAGCTACCAATCGAGCATCCAGATGGCACCGTATGAAGCACTCTATGGGCGCAAGTGTCGATCTCCAATCTGTTGGGACGAAGTCGGCGAGCGGCAGGTACTCGGGCCAGAGCTGGTGGAGCAGGCAGTCGAGAAAGTTCGCTTGATTCGGGAAAGACTCCGCACTGCGCAGAGCCGACAGAAAAGCTATGCCGATACTCATCGTAGGCCCTTGGAGTTCATGGTCAGGGATCATGTCTTCTTGAAAGTGATGCCGATGCGTGGAGTGATGCGTTTCGACGTGAAAGGCAAGCTGAGTCCCAGGTTTGTCGGCCCCTTTGAAATACTAGAACGGGTGGCAGCTGTGGCATACCGAATTGCACTACCTTCTGCCTTGGCTGGAGTGCACGACGTATTCCACGTTTCTCAACTGCGAAAGTATGTGCATGACTCGAGTCATGTAGTTAGCTTCGAACAGCTAGAATTGTGCACGGATTTGTCATACTCAGAGGAGCCGGTGCGGATTCTGGATCGTAAGGAAAAAGTACTTCCCAACCGTACGATGTCCTTGGTTCGCGTGCTGTGGCGGAACCATACAGTTGGGGAATCAACCTGGGAAGTCGAATCGGAGATGAAGGAGAAGTATCCTTCGTTGTTCATTGAGTCGGAGGTAGGCCTTGTTCTTAAGTTTCGGGTCGAAACTTTTTCTTACTGGTATATTATGTAGTGCCTCAAATCCCGATCCGACCGGGACGAGCACTATATAATTGGGCTTGTGGCTAGTCCGTCTGAGTCATAACTTAGATCTCGGCATCTTCTTGCCACGGACGAAATGCGATGATCCTTTCCAACTCATGGAAAGGCCTCTATTGAAACGAGTCCAATAGTTTTTGTGTTTTGGTTGCTTGGTTTTCTTGACTGCCGTTTTGAGGTTTTGGATTTGTTGTTGCTTTCGATTTGCTTGGTTTTCGCTGCTGGTTTTATCATTTGGAACTTGAGGTTTTGGGGTGTTCGGCAAGGAAGGATAGGCAAGATTTCTAACTCGGTGCTTGTGTTGTTTCAGGTCCGCGTAACTGACATTTGATCGTCGCTAGCGGGATTCCTAGTTTCAGCCTCTTTCCCTTAACCAGTGAGTGGTTTGGTCCCTTCTTTCCTAATTCTTCATGCCAACATCTCTAAGTTTCAATCGTTCACTCGATGATGTCCGGTTGGACGCCTAGGAAATCTTTAGCCACAAGGCATGCCAGCCACTAAGAAAGAAACATTGGATTTATAGACTAATTTATCATATGCTTGCACACCTTATAATTTGAGCTTGTTTATAAGGAAGAGTTGGTTGTTGGTGGCGGCCTGGTGCCTCGGATAGAGTTTGGACTTATGGGATAACTGAATCGGAACACCGCTTGAGAAAATATGAACTGTTGCATGAGATATATATATGTTGCTGCTTAACTTCTTCTGTTTAATCCGATGCATTGTATGTAATATGAATTATTTCATGCATTTGCATGGTCTGGGACAACTTGTGCACAGGGTTTGGCATTTCCTCGAAACGGCTTTTCGGGGCACTAGAACCGTATCGATCCGGAGGGAAATATTTGATTCGTGCTCGTCACGATGCCTAGCGGGACCTCCAGCAGGGCTTGCTACCCGGGCTGATAGGGCGCGCCGCTAAGCTTGAAATATGTCCCTAAGGTGTCGATCACACCAATGACCGCATAGAATAGAACGCATGCTAACTTATTGTCTTGTGCAGATGGTAAGTATACTTGTGTTTACGATTGAGGGAAGGCGTGCATCGATTGAGTAAGCAATCAGTGTACTGGTTGGATTCAATGCTATATTCATTCCTATCAAAATATGCAACTGATATGAATTGATTTCACTTGCTTCCTTATAGAAGCTATCTTAATGCATGCTCGCCCCTAACAAGCTAGTGTCGATTTAGTCGAGTGGGTTCATCCCGCTCACCAATACAAGTTGAGTACTGACCCAAGTTGTGGGCAACTATTTTAGGCATTCAGATGGTGCAACGCTAGTGCGTTAGCGAGGAGGCGTTAGGAGCACCTCTATTTTGAAGTATAGCTGAAGTCAGTTCATTTTGGAGGCAGAGACTTCAATCTACACAAGGGCGTAATGTGCAAACGACGTGGACTATCTGACGGAGTGCGCCCTGCATTTTGAGTTATCTTTTGTAATGCAATTTAATAGCCGAGAAGGCGCATCAATGTAAACTCTATGTAAATTACTCTGAATATTCAATAAAAAAACATGTTTCTTCCGCATTTGTGTTCAAATCTCTGTGAATGTATTTTATAAATTGTGTTTCAAAATGGGTTCCTAAAACTGCAAGTTCTTGCCTTGTGCGAGCGCAAGTCCAGGCACGCACGGCATCACGCCCCTAGCGAGGACGAATCGGTTCCGTAAAGGATCCGGCGAGGACGAAAGACCATTTCGGGATCGGGGCGTGACATATTGGTATCAGAGCACGGCTGTACTTCCTTAGGATTTCAAAGAATATAAAGGAGTTTGATGCGCCTCTCAATTGAGTTGCGTTCGGCGTCCGCTGCATCAGATAAGTCGCCTTTACAGTGAGCCCGTAGATATAAAATCTATCGATTTTGGAGTGTTAACAAACTACTCTCTTTTATAGCAATGGCTAAGAAAAACACTGCCGCTGCAAGCAGTGCTCAGCCTATCCAGAGCGATCCGACAAGTTCTGGAGAATCCGAAGGAGCGGGTTCAACCGGTATGGCGGAACGGCTTATGCATCTCATGGAGGTGCAGCAACAACAAGCCGTTACGCAACAGGCGCAATTTGCTTCTCAGCAGAAGCAAATGGATACCATGATGCAACTGATTGCATCCTTGGTACCGAGCAACGGGACTGCCACTGTGACTCCTTCCCCACCGTCGGTCGTGGCGGTAGAGGATGAGTCAGAAGAGACGCAACCTTCAGCTAGGAACACCTGCCGAGCAGCGGAGTTCACAAAGATGCATCCACCGACGTTTAACGGACGAACAGAACCGGACGTTGTGTTGGGATGGATTGCTAAGCTGGAGGGGCTCTTCAATCTGGTTGGCATCCGGGGATCCAAGCGAGTTGCCTGTGCATCGGTTCAGCTGGAACTGCGTGCAGATGATTGGTGGGAGGCAACGAAGCAAGGGATTTACGATGCCAATCCCAACTGCAAAATAACTTGGGAAATATTCAAATCAGCCTTCATTGAATAATACATTCCCAGGGCCGTGCGTCAACAAAAGGAAGACGACTTCAGCAATCTGGTCCAAGGAAGTTTGTCTGTAGATGATTATGATTCTGTGTTCGCTGGGAATGTATTATTCAACGAAAGTGCTCCGCCAACAGTTGCACCCACTTTACCCTATGTGTCTGATCCGGGACCATCCCAGCCTCCAACAGCAGACAAACCCAAGCAAAAATAGACTCACTTTGACAAGCCGTTGTACAAGAAAATGGCTCAAGGGATGGAAAAGCCCTACAACTTTGATATCTTGGCACAACTGGCCAATACTCCGACAAATTTGTCACTCTACGAGTTGCTCCGGCTCTCTAGAGACACTCGGGCCGCACTCAGCGAGACATTACAGAATGCCGACACTTATCTGGCGTAAGTCAAGCCGCCAGCTGAAGATCCGACAGTCTGCCCTCACTGTAATAATATTGTGGACGTAGTACCCAATATTATATTTTTGCAACAGGACATATTGCTGAAGAATAACAAGCATGATCATCTTATGTACTATACAGGGTACATTGATGCCATAAAAGTGGACCGGATGCACGTTGATCCCGGTTCGTCAATCACATCATTCTGAGGAGACTACTACAGACTTTGAGGATCCCGATGCATCTCTTGGCAGCTACCAATGCTGTCATCAGTGGCTTCAATGTAGGAAGAACCTATCCTCTGGACAAGATCTGCCTAAAATATCAGATTGGTGACTTAAAAATGGAAGTCATTTTCTACGTTATTGACGTAGACGTATCATATAACGTCTTGCTCGGGCGACCTTGGTTACATCAACATATGATCATGCCATCGACTATGTACCAGTATTTTAAATACGTCGACGAACATAGGAAATTTAAGACAGAGTTTGCAGACATCGACCCTTTCAAGGGGATCGAGGTGTATTACTCCAACGCCATCCTCTATAAACAATTCCTTAAAGACAACGAGGGCAATAAAGCAGACAATGAAGCAGAGATTACAACTATACCGGTGGAGCCATGAGAATGTGTCTTAAGGCTCGTAGTCTCGGCACAACCGCTCCCCTCGTCGTCAAACTGCAAGGGAAGGAATCTAAGCCCCCGGCTCCTTTCGCATCATCCGACCCTATGGTCATTCGCCTTCACAGGCCGAGTTGACCACCAACAAAAAAACTGGCTCCACCTACTCTTTCTGACCCTATGGTCATTCACCTTCACAGGCCAAGCCGACCACCTAGGGAAAGTCCAGACCCTATTCTTTGCATCCGACAAGTACCGAACCTCTCGTAGTAAAACTGTACCGAGAACGGTCAGAACCTTTACCTGCTATGGGGGTAGATGAAGAGAAAGACGAGTTGGAGGAGTATGTAGCCGCTCAGGCTAATATTCCTTCCCTTAATGATGTAACCACTGGTAAAAAGTTATCCTACTTTATGAATAAAGGGCTACCTTTGAACTATTCTGAGATCTCCCACATAAATACACTATATGCCATAGAGCATGGTCAAGGCTTACACCTGCAGACGCAAGTGACCACAACCTACATAGCTCATCGGATGCTCCCCAGCCAAGATTCTTACTTCCTAGTCTCGCCTAGGAAGAGGGAAGATAATATCATCATCATTGGTAGGGTAGAATGCCCTCAGTCCTTCATCCCAGGGGAAAAAGAACTAGAACCTGACATCGACAAAATGTCGCTCTATCGGTATAGTTCACAAGACATGCACCTTATCCAGAAAATATGGTACGATCTGAAGGCTACAAAAGGGATGAACTACGACAAAGGTTGAAGGTTGTCCTTACGTCTACCCACTCCTACAGGCAAGTCCGATGATTACTTTCATAAAACCAAACATGGCTTAGGATATGTGATGCCTCCTACAACTCCTGAGGACTCAGATGAAGAAGATGAGGTGCACTCACACTCGTTAGAATCTTCAGTCTGGGACTCCGATGTCAGCATGGGGATGGGCTCAGGCAAACGTTGTCCTCCAATATGGTGTCTGCCGACCCCGAGGAAGACAACGAGGGTCCATCCGAACTCTTTGAGATGGAACCTTGGGCCCAACACCTTAATTCGTAAGAGGAGATATGATTTGAATAACGAAAACCTCCCACAAGGGATTAAGTCATATAAGTCAACCTCGATAACGAATTATGCCCTAAACCTATCTTTGTCAGCAAAAGTCTATCCGACGAAGACCGAGAATCTCTATTACAACTCGTCAGGGCATATATCGACGTCTTTGCTTGGAGCTACAAAGACATGCCAGGACTGGATGCCCAAATCGCGATCCATAAACTCAATATTCTACCAAATGCCAAACCAATCAAGCAACAGAAATGACAGATTTGGCCAAACATAATGAACTCCATCGAAGCTGAAGTCAACAATCCGATAGCTAATGGCTTCATCCGCGAAGAACAACACCCTGACTGGGTAGCCAATATCGTCCCTGTCATTAAGAAGATTGGAAAGATTCAAATTTTTATCGACTTCCATGATCTAAACGTGGCATATCCTAAAGACAAATTTTCTCTTTCGATCATCGATATAATGATCGACAACACTTGTAGCTTCGAGCGTATATCCTTCATGGATGGCTTCTCAAGCTACAACTAAATCAAGATATTTCTTGACGATGAGAAACATACATTATTCCGGACCCCGATAGGCGTATACTGCTACACGATCATGCCTTTTGGTCTAAAGAATGCAGGTGCCACATACCAATGAGCCATGAGCACCATATTCTGTGATCATCTGCGTAAGATGGTAGAATATTACGTCGATGACATCACCGTCAAAAATTTCTCCAAAGACGATTACCTCCAAGACCTGAAGACTGTGTTTGACCTGATGTGCGTACACTGCCTCAAGATGAACCCTACCAAGTCCTACCTGGGAGTCTCCAGCAGAAATTCTTGGGTTTCGTCATCACCGCCTGGGGCATTCATTTAGACC
Source organism: Iris macrosiphon (assembly GCA_036927795.1). Lineage (NCBI taxonomy): Eukaryota > Viridiplantae > Streptophyta > Magnoliopsida > Asparagales > Iridaceae > Iris > Iris macrosiphon. The sequence goes on along the minus strand of JAYESA010000002.1, from coordinate 19,308,220 downwards.
CTGACAAGACCAAGGCCATTCTGGAGATGAATCCGCTAAAGAACCTCTGGGAACTTCATAGCCTTCAAGGGAGATTGACATACATCAGGAGGTTCATATCAAACCTCTCTGGACACTGCCGGCCATTCACACAGCTCATGAAGAAAGGTGTCTCCTTTTTCTGGAATGGAGAATGCCAACGAGCGTTCGACAAAATCAATGAATACCTATCAAACCCTCCTGTGCTGGTAGCCCCGGTCATGGGAAAGCCATTTCTACTCTACGTCTGCACGATAGATCACTCTCTCGGTGCTCTGTTAACCCATAATAGTAATGCATGCCACGAGCAGGCCATATATTACCTTAGCCGGATGATGGTCGGCCCAGAGCATAGATATACCACCATCGAGAAAGAGTGCCTTGCGATGGTATTCGCCATCCAGAAAACTCGACACTACACGACTGGACAGACCATTCATGTAATCTTACGAGTCAACCCCCTCAGGGTCCTCATGACCAAACCTGGGGCACTCAATTCCCATTTGGATACATGGGCAATACTATTATTCATATATGATATGCTATTCGTCCCACAGAAGGCCGTCAAGGGCCAAGCACTAGCCGACTTTCTGGTAGCCCACCCGGGGTCAGAAATCTCAAAGCTCTATAAAGAGATTCCAGACGAGGTGGCAGACTCCAACGTTACTTCACATGAAGCTGTTTGGCGAATATTCTTTGACGGTGCTTCAAGAGCAGGGCCCAAAGGCGATATCATCGCTGGGGTCGGGATAGTATTGATCTCTCCAAACGGCCTTGTCATCAATCATGTCTACTCTATCACAGAACCATGTTCCGACAATATGGAAGAGTATAATGCCTTAATCATCGGGCTCCAACTTGCTAAACAAGTCAGAGTAAACTACCTGAAAGGTCATACGATTGCAGTTGTGGCACATATTTCCTATTTTATGTACTTTATTGATTTTTGCTTCATTCACTTGTCCTCCTTATGGTACTTGCTATCGGGGCTTGACCCTGTTAGTTTTGCTTGGCCATGTTTAGTAGCAGAGCCCGAGGATCCTGTCCTATATCTGACCGATGGCGTACACCAGGAGGATATCCGCCGAGGAACTTGAGTGGGTTTCTTCTCCCCCCCCCCACTATGAGTATCATTTTGTATTACCTTTTAGCCGACAACACCTATTAGCCAATTTATCTGGATATTAGTTCCTCTATATTATTGTATATTATTCAGACCGCGGCTAACTTATAATTATGTACCCTTAATAATGTACTAGTGTACCATCCTGTATAACTAGTTTCAAGATTATTCTGATAGAGCGTTAGGAACGCCTAACTGCTTTATCTTACATATTCATTCTTATTGTTTCTTGGTTAATGATTGAGACATACATATTCTTGACCCTAGGTGACTTGATTTTAGCATGCACCCTATTATCTCTAGATAACCTTAGCACATTGCGGGTTACTTCGATATTCCTTAAGGTGTGGTTGACTGAGTCACTCCCCTGCTCTCCAGTATTCTGGTTCTGGGGTGTGACAAGCTCGAAGATCTTCTTCACTGGATTCACATTGAAGATGAAGCCAAAGAGCAAATTAAGTTAGACTCCTTGTCCAAGTAATTGGCTAAGGCCATACATTCTAGTGACTCTATAGGAAATAAAAATTTCCCTACAAGAAAAATAAGAAGGACTTCAACCAACTGAAGGTGAAGTTGGCTCAATTCAAGCCAAAGTCGAAGACTGATGTGACGTGATACAACTGTGGCAAAAATGGTCACTATAAGAGCAACTGCAGGTCGAAGCCTAAATCGAAAGAGCAAGGTGAGCTTAACCTAGTTGCTATATTTGCACAGGTTGAGTAACATGGCTTGGACACTAACTGGTGGGTGGACACTGTTGCATCTTGCCATACATGCTCTAAGAAGGAGCTGTTCGCAGAGTACGAGCCTACCTCTGAGAAAGTCTCGATGGCGGATAAGTCTCAAGTTGCAGTAATGGGGATCGGGATAATAGTGCGGAAGTTAACTTCTGGAATGTCACTTACACTGGAGAATGTGAAGCACGTACCAATGATCACCAAGAATCTGGTTTCTAGTAGTCTGCTGTACAAGGCGGGCCTGAGGATGGATATTAATTTTTGATCAGATGGTGATGTCCTACAAGGGAACATACTTCGAAAAAGCTTTCTATATCGAAGGGATATGTTTAAACTGCAGCTTGTAACTCCTTCTATTTGTATCAATGCAGTCTCTACTTCTAGTTATTCTCTTGAGTTGTGGCATAATAGACTAGGACATAATCATTGTAGATGCATTAACAAGATGTCTAGTCTAGGTCATATCTCCAAGTATAGGGGTAAGGAGGTGGAGAAATATGAAGTCTGTATGCAGATGAAGATCATTAGGAAGCCGTTCAGAAGAGTAAAATGAAGCATAGACCTTCTGGAGTTGGTACACTCAGATATTTGTGACTTCAAGCAATTCTCCACAAAAGCCAAAATAAAGTATTTTATCACTTTCATTAACAATTTCTCGAAGCACGCATTCGTATATCTTCTCAAGTCGAAAGATAAAGCGTTTAAGAAGTTTAATGACTTCAAGGCTGAAGCAGAACGTCAAACCGGTCAACAACTCAAAAGACTCAGAAACGATCGAGGCTGAGAATATCGTTCCTTAGAATTCGTATCCTTCTACAAAGAACATAGAATTGTCAATAAAACTATTGTACTATATTATCTCCAATCTAATGGTGTAGCAAAAAGGAAGAACATGACGCTGACAGAGATAATGAACTCTATGTTGCTGACAGCAAGATTTCTAAAGTTCTTCTAGGGAGAAGCAGTACTTACGGCTACGTTTATTCTGAATAGAGTACCGTTCGCGACATCTGACATTACTCCTCATGAACTCTTGTTCAAGGTCAGACCAAAATTGAATGTCATTCGAGTGTGGGGGTGCTTGGCGTATGTGAAACTTCCAGACCTTAAGATTCAGAAGCTGGAAATAAGAACTATGAAGACCATATTTCTAGGATATGGTGATAAGAGTGATGCTCAGAGGTTCCTTGATATTCAATCTAATCATATCATAAAATCTCGCGATCAGAATTCTTTGAAGACAACTTTGCTAGGCATAAGAATGTTGTTCTCACTGATATTCCGAAGAATGCTGCTAGCACAGATGAGGCAAGTACCTCTCATAGATAAGTAGTCCAAGAAAAAGTTATTGTTGATGAGACAACATTTGAACCAAACCCCGCTGAGCCAAAAATAATACGAGTGAGAAGGCCGAAGGACTTCGGAGAAGACTTTGTTATCTATCATGTGGAAGCTGATCCGCTTACATATGATGAGGCAATGAAGACCATAGATGTTATTTTCTATAAAGAGGCTATCCATGACGAGTTTGACCCGATAAATTCTAATAATACTTGGAAGTTAGTCGATCTACCTGAAGGATCTAAACCCATCGAATGCAAGTGGATCTTTAAGAAGAAGATGAAAGCAGATGGAACTATTGACAAGTTCAAGGTCAGGCTAGTGGTCAAGGGATTTTCTCAGATACAGGGGGTTGACTACTTCGACACCTATGCTCTCATTGAATGGATGACTACTATCAGGATACTGATTTCTCTAGGTGCTATTCAGAGTATGGTGATTCATCATATTGACATCAAGACAACATTTTTGAATGGTGAACTGACTGAGAAGATTTATATGCAGCAAACAAAAGGGTTTGTCGTCAAAGGTATTGAAGATAAAGTATGCAAACTAGTAAAATCTCTATATGGTCTGAAGCAAGCTTCCAAATTGTGGCATGAGAACTTTGACAAAGTTATCATATCAAATGGCTACAAGGTTAGCAAAACTGATAAGTATGTGTAGACAAAATTTGCTGGCGATAGAGGTGTCATCGTTTGTCTCTATGTGGACGACATGTTAATCCTAGGCACGGATGAAGAATATGTCACTAGAACAAAGATGTTCCTCTCGTCTAAATTCAATCTGAAGGATATAGGAGATGCAGATGTCATCCTTGGGATTAAGATAATTCAGACGGAAGCTGGACTTGCTCTATCACAATCTCACTACGTGGAGAAGATGTTCGCATGCTATAGATATCAGGATCTTTCAGGAATCGATACTCCATATAGGTGTGATAAGAAACTGAAGCCTAACCTAGGAAAAAGCATCAGATAGTTGGAGTATTCTAGCGTCATCAGGAGCTTAATGTATGCTATAAATGCCACTAGGCCTGACGTTGCTTTTGCCGTGGGGATGCTGAGTAGATTAACGAGTAACCTAGGTGTTGAATACTGGAAAGCTGTGAAGAGGGTGATAAGATACCTCAAGAAGACTCAAAAGTTTATACATTACTACATTTTAGATTCAACAGTGGTAAAAGGCTTCAGTGATGCTAGCTGGTGCTTAGAAGAAGAGAGCGAAAGATCGACAGGATGATATATTTTCTTAATGGGTGGAGCTGCTATATCGTATAATTCGAAGAAGCAGACTATGCTCTCACACTCATCAATGGAGTCTGAGTTCTATGCACTTGCAGCTGCAGCAGATGAAGCAAAATAGCTCATGTACGATCTTTCTATGGTTGGTGCACAGATTTTGGCTGTACTAATATACTGTGACAACCAGAAAGCTGTAGTAGTAGCATCTAACAATCTCTTCAATGGTAAGAATAGGACTGTGCGACTTCGACACAGAATACTGAACAATCTCATCAAGACTGGTGTCATTGCAGTGGTAGATGTTCGGAGTCAGGAGAACCTGGCATATCCGTTCACTAAAGGTCTCAGGCACCAGCTAGTCGAAGACACAGCAGGTAAAATAGGCTTGAAGGACCTCTAATATTGTGTCTTTGTAATCCTACCATTAAGTTTTATGCTATTAGTTCAAAGGGAAATCTACTAGGCATCTAGATTTTGGTTCAAGGGAGGACAACTGACTAAAAAAATATCAGCTACAGTGGGTAGTCCTTATGGACAATGTGGGATACGTACCCGGAACCAGTGTAGTCTATTATTTTGTTCTATAGAACAATTCCTGTGTAAGGTTGGCTTTGACACCTTAATGAGTTCTCGGGCAGAGTGAATATCCTGCGTGCTATGCAAGAAGCACGTATAGTTCAACACTACAAGGGACTTGTATCCCATGCTACAGTGGTATGATATCACGATGAGGTAAAAGATGTGAGCCATGTCACAGCGGCAGTAGAACCACAAATAGGCAGGTAGACTAATGCTGAAAAGATAGAGGGTTATAGCACAGCACTACTAAGAGGCCGGCGATCTCATGCTACAGTGGGTGACACCACATGAGGTAGTCAACCTCGATTGTGAACTATGTTACAACGGGGTAGCACCGTACATAAGCGCAAGGCTTCATACTGGGATGTAGTATAGCACTACTGAGAGGTTAGTGACCTCATGCTACAGTGGGTGACACCACAAGAGGTAGTTAACCTCAGCTGCGAGCCATGTCACAACGGCGTAGAACCGAACAGAAGCGCAAGACTTCATGCTGGAAAAAGTTAAACTCTCTTAAAATAACTCACCTAAGTGTATGGACAGAGATATAGGCTGTCACTTGAGGGTAAACTTGTAGATACCCAAGAAACATACATCAAAACTAGGTCGGCACAGGGCCTTTATTGTGCGAATGAAGGCACAACTGATGTCATTGTGCGAGTGGGAAGAACATCAGCTTTGGTTCAGAATTCAAGGCATAGTCCATTCTTGCATCTTACTGTTGTTTGACCTATGCGAAAAGATTCAAGTCATGGGCGACATCCATCTTAATGCATGATGAGCAGTCACTGTGAGGAACACTCGACCATATATTATGATACATGTGGGGGATTATTGGTATTTTTCACTTTTATTTGGTAGTTTTAATCCCACATTGGAAAACACCAATGTGTATATCTCAATATATAGATTTGCTTAGTATTGGTATGCACATGGGATGGTGACCCATGTGGGTTGACTTTCCTAGAGAGATTAAGTGTGAACCCCATTATGATAATCTTTATTTTGTTACCAACTTTGGAAAAAATTTCTTAGGAGCTAAGCCACAAAGGGGCTTAGCGACTCAGACTCGGACTCAGACTTAGGCTCAAAGAGGCAAAGTAGCGCTTTGTTGGTACACTTTGTACTTAGCACGTCAGCATCGTCGCATGACGCTTGTGCACTCATTTTATGTGCGAGTTACATGCACGGTTACTTTCTCGGGTGCATGCTTTGTGGAGCACATGCGGCCTGGAACACATGCGTCCAGGAGCCCATGCAGCCTGGAGCACATGTATGCGTCCAGGAGCACATGCTTCCAGGAGCCCATCTAGCCTGGAGCACATGCATGCGTTCAGGAGCACATGCGGCCAGGAGTGCATGCGGCCAGGAGCTATGCAGTCAAGGGCCTATGCGGCCAGGTACCCATGCCACCAGGTGCCCATGTGGCCAGGGGCCTTGCGGCTTGGAGCTATGCTGTCAGGCGCTATACGGCCAACAATGTAGCTTGAGTGAGTCAAGTATGGAGGGGACAGGGACTACTGTTGGCGGCTCGGTGCGACATAGGCGATGCTTGGTTCTCTGTGCCACGCGGCTACAGCTTTTGGCACTTGGCGGTGCTGTCTACTCTGTGCAGTACAACGCACAGGCGGCGCAGGTGGGTCATGTCTCTTTGTGCCACGCGGTTGCATATTTTGTCGCCTGACGACACTGTCTGCTCTGTGCAGTACAGCGGCGCATGCGGCCTAATTGTTTTTCCAGGCCGCATGAGAGCTAAAATCCTCTTTAAATAGAGGCTCTCCTATTTCATTTGAGGCGGTTGAAAAAATTGAGAGAGGGAGAAAAATCGAGATCACCAGCAGGACCTACGACAGCAGTTAACATCCTTCCAAAAGAGTATTCCGAGTGATCCGAAGGTGACCAAGAGCGTTCCATAAGTTTTCGTGTGGACTTGCTGGATCCTGGGGGCAGATCGTTGTATAGTGCGAATCTTGCCTTAAGCTCTGGTGGTTTTGATCACCCAGCAGGAGTTTTCTTCTTTGTATTTATGCTCTTGTTCCCGTTCTTCACGGTATAAGTCTACGAACGTAAAAAGAAGAACTATTTTCCGATTCTTGTTGTATTTGTATTTTCTTTGGATTGTCAATTTGTAACATGTTCCTGATTTAGTGCTTTTGTGGGGTTGTGTGTCACTGTAGATGAACTCTTGTATGAATCTCAGTGCACCAACTTCTCTTCCGGAGTTTGTAGAGACGAACTATTGTGTGAGTCTCTACTTTGTGGCTACCTCTTCTTCTTTGATCTGACTTCGGAACTAACATCACATACACTCTAAATTATACTATGACATCAAAATTTATGTACTATGTTGTACATAAAAGTGGTGTCTTTAGGTCATCCACTTTAAGCAATATTGTCCTTGAATACTTTTCTCTGTTTCCTCCACCAGATTATTCCATCACCTATGAGATATATATATATTTAGATATAGACATAGAGATAGATAGATATAGCTCAAAACCCCCCATCCTCATTTTGGATAACTATGGCCTAAATTTAATTCTGAAAAGCTATATGTAACAGTATTAGGACTGTGCACTTGGATGAGCATTTCAACCTAGGTTTCACCACTTATAGATCAACAAAATTAATTACAATTGCTAAGTTTGAAGTCTTGTACTCTTTTAGAGTCTCATAAACAATGGCTAAGCACATGGATCATGAGCCCTTCCTAGAGATTCATGGTGGCACCAAAGCCTTGTGTTTTTTCTTTTTCAGCTTAATTTTGCCTAAGACTTTGGTGTAAGATTCCTGACATAGCCTAGGGAAACATAGCACATTAAATGGAGATGGAATTCTTCTATAGGACTCTCTCTCCAAACTTGTATACATCATTTACCATAGTATAGAGTGCCAGAAGGTACGTAATATCCGAACCCAAACTTGATAAAGGTTTCGTTTGGGATAATTTAACGAATGTCCTTATCAAAAATGTTAAAATTAGTATATATCTTTACTTAAAATATAAATCAGCAAATACTCTCATTATGAATAAAAAATAAAAAATTCGATTAAAAAAGTGATGACATATCTTAAAATTTTAATTATTTCGTACCAAGAATAAGAGTATTTGCTATAAAAAAAAAAAGTGAAAGTATATGCTAGTTTTAACATTTTTGTTTAGGAGCATTTGCTAAAATACTCATTTCCATATTTATGGTGTATTTGGAAAAAACTAAATTTGGAGACGGAAAAATGTTTGAGGGAAGAAATTGAAAGAAAGTAAAATAAAGATAAAGATAAAAAAAAAATTCCTTTTTTTATTTGGATGGCCAAAAAGAAGAAAATGAAAAGTGAAAAAAAAAAAATTAGTAGAACAAAGATATAATTACTTTTTAGTCATTTGTTTTCTCAAATTATAATTTATGCTTACATATTTAGAGGGATAATTGAATAAATTCTTACTTGATTATTTTTCTCTAAAGTTTCTCTCCCCCATTTTCTCTCAACTTTTACAATTACCATCACTTTTGATTTTCCCTCGTTTTGACTTCAACTTTTTCTTTTTCCCATTTTTCCAAACAGTATGTTAGAATCAGATTTAGCTCAAATTTCTTTCCTTCTTATCGGATCCGATTGGAACTTCAAATTTTATTGGAGCTATTTAAAAGATTGTTTAATATACTTACACATGATGAAGACGAGATATGAGACCGAGGATACTATTCGAACTTTGGAGAAATTAATGAGTGTGTCGGACGCAGTGATTATCCTTCACATGACAACCATTAGATTATCATGAAAATGTATGCATACACACATCTCTATACAATCTAACGGTTAGGAAAAAAAATGGTGTATTGCGTCCGGCCCATACAATTTATTTTTCAAAATTTGGGAGTTTGATTGCATCATGTAGAGTCTAATATACCGAATTCAAGTGATCCTTGTGGTTACCGGGGAGAGGTATAATATCCTGGCTGGATGACGGAAGATCAGTTGATCGAACCATGGGACATTATTCTTTCCATTTATAAATGGTAAAAATTGAAAACAGTGGACCTAAAAGATATACAACGCAACGTACACAAAAATTTCAAAAATTACACCAAAGCATATATATATATATATATATATATATATAGTCTAATAATTTGTGTTTGGTGCCACACTTACGGAGTTGATACTTGTCTCTCTTTACAGAAACACAATAAATTATCCTTTTTTTCTTCTGATTATCACACAATAATATATCTTCTTGAAATTTAAGACTTTTAAATTAGGATCATGTTTTTTAATATAGTTTCTAGGTATTCATCAATAATTCAGATATTGTTCACACTAGATATATATTTTATCAATTGCTATTAAGTCTTGTTTATATAAATCAATAAAACTATTTGGATAGAATCTATCCGGATAGACGGGGGTAGATTTGGTATATTTTGTGAATGTTTTCTCTCTCTTCTATGTCATTTTTTTTTATGTTCAGATTACCCTTTTACCAAATTCAAATTGGATTTGATTTAAAATTTGAATTTTAACGCATCTATCATCATTAATGTGTTATAGTTCCAACATAATTAATTCCTTCCGCTAGAAGGGTTCCAAACGTTTTAGTCTTCCTTTAACCATTACTTTGTTCTTTAGTAGCCATTACTTTGTTCTTTCTTCAGCCATTACTTTTGTCAAGGAATATTAAACGTTTAGCTTTTGAAACTCCAGATCCATATATAACCACTATTTATTCCAAATGTTTAGTTTTTTTTCAACTATTACTTTAACCTTCCTCTATTTATCCGTTCCAAACGTTTAGTCTTCTAACCAGGAGCTCATTTTTTTTGCAGCCATTACTTTGTTCTTAATTAGCTATGGAGAATAAGAAATTTTATTATGTTGTTTTTAGAGGTGTGAAGCCTGGAATTTACCTTCATGGAAAGAATGTTCACAAAACGTGAATGATTTTAAAGGTAACTTAAACAAGTGTTTCAGGAGCGAGGATGGGGCTGTATCTAAATTTTTTTCTTACTTTGATGAAATGAACAATGAGACAGCAATTGATGTAGATTTTCGATCAAATAATGAAGCAAAGAAGAAGTTCTATGTTGTTTTCAGAGGACATAAACTTGAAATCTATGGAACTTGGAAAGAATGTGCATATCATATTAATAGTTTCAGCGAAAGCATGTACAGATCTTTCAGATCAAAAGAAGAGGTTGATGAAGCTTGGAAGTCATACATGTAGAATCAAAACGTTGTTGAAGGAAGAATCTGTTCAACAACCAGTCTTGATTCATCTGATAAATCTTCTTTAAATAGCTTCAATATGTTCTTATTTGGTTTTTTAGTTGGAGTTGTTTTTGTAGTTGTAATTAAAATGTTGTTTTGAATGCAATTAAGAGAATATGTTCGACTAAGTTCATTGTTCATGAGTATTATGGTTTCTGGAATGGTTGGAGAATTAGAAGATTGATTTGATTATTAATGATATAGAACATCAGCAAAGTTTTTGTCAATTTCGAGGTCCTTCTTCGATGTTGCAACTATCAATTTCTTTTACTCTTTCTTCATCTTCTACTTGCATAGATGGAATAGAACCCGCACCACCACCAGAATCCGATGATCCAGAAGATAATATGCTATCACCTTGCACAATTTTAAATAGCTATACATACAATGCATCATTGTTCTGCATCTCGCCAACAACATTTTTTATCAGATATCTCTTCCTCTTTTTCTTTTTGATTCTCTTTCTACAGTTGCTCTCTATTGTTTGTTCAATCAACAACAATTAATTCTCCTCCAAAATTTCTTATACAATAATTTAGTCTTTGTTAAACGTGAAAGCATTTGGAAGGGAGAAACAAACAATGAGGAGGAGATTAATAACCTGAGGACCTTAGAAAATTGCACCTTCATTCCTATTGCAGATAATGGGAGGGAGAAGCATTTCGGGGGAAGAAGTATTAATTCAATCTCTGCATACCTTAAAAAATTGAAACATTTGGGAGGGAGAAGTATTAATTCAATTCCTGTGGACCTTAGAAAATTGAAGCCACCTTCATTCATGTTGCTTAATTATGTTCATTAATAATCTGAGGAGGAATTTAGCAACTCAGATTTTGGAAAAAAAAATTAAAGCAAAAATGCTTAAAAATAACTAAGTAATTAAATAACCTAGTTAGAATATTAATGTCTGCATTTAATGGTTCTATCCAAAAATCAGCTTCCAATCTAAATTTGGCTCCGCATCAAAACTTCAAGGTGGTGGTGGTGTGTGTGTGTGTGTGTGTGTGTGTGTGTGTGTGTGTGTGGTAGTAAACTATGTAAAATTTTGCAGTTGTTACCAATTGACGGCCTTGTTTACCCTTCCCAAAGAGGAGTTGACATTAAAATTAATCCCCTTAGAAAAATAATAACCCTACATTTATGGCACGAAGGACAAACCATCACTTACTTGATTCCTTCAACCTTTGTTTGTCCCTAAGAACCAAGCACAAACACACATATACAGTACCC